>CAXARG010000250.1:0-209550 GCA_963971235.1 Cryptus armator | reverse complement strand
ATGCCGTGCCATGCCGTGCCATGCCGGGCCATGCCGTGCCATGCCGTGCCATGCCGTGCCATGCCGTGCCATGCCGTGCCATGCCATTCCATGCCATTCCATGCCATTCCATGCCATTCCATGCCATTCCATGCCATTCCATGCCATTCCATGCCATTCCATGCCATTCCATGCCATTCCATGCCATTCCATGCCATTCCATGCCATTCCATGCCATTCCATGCCATTCCATGCCATTCAATGCCGTGCCATGCGTGCCATGCCGGTGCCATGCCGTGCCATGCCGGTGCCATGCCGTGCCATGCCTGTGCCATGCCGGTGCCATGCCGTGCCATGCCGGTGCCATGCCGTGCCATGCCGGTGCCATGCCGTGCCATGCCGGTGCCATGCCGTGCCATGCCGGTGCCATGCCGTGCCATGCCGGTGCCATGCCGTGCCATGCCGTGCCATGCCGGTGCCATGCCGTGCCATGCCGGTGCCATGCCGGTGCGATGCCATTCCATGCCATTCCATGCCATTCCATGCCATTCCATGCCATTCCATGCCATTCCATGCCATTCCATGCCATTCCATGCCATTCCATGCCATTCCATGCCATTCCATGCCATTCCATGCCATTCCATGCCATTCCATGCCATTCCATGCCATTCCATGCCATTCCATGCCATTCCATGCCATTCCATGCCATTCCATGCCATTCCATGCCATTCCATGCCATTCCATGCCATTCCATGCCATTCCATGCCATTCCATGCCATTCCATGCCATTCCATGCCATTCAATGCCGTGCCATGCCGTCCCATGCCGGTGCCATGCCGTGCCATGCCGGTGCCATGCCGGTGCCATGCCGTGCCATGCCGGTGCCATGCCGTGCCATGCCGGTGCCATGCCGTGCCATGCCGGTGCCATGCCGTGCCATGCCGGTGCCATGCCGTGCCATGCCGTGCCATGCCCGTGCCATGCCGGTGCCATGCCGTGCCATGCCGTGCCATGCCGGTGCCATGCCGTGCCATGCCGGTGCCATGCCGTGCCATGCCGGTGCCATGCCGTGCCATGCCGGTGCCATGCCGTGCCATGCCGTGCCATGCCGGTGCCATGCCGTGCCATGCCGGTGCCATGCCGTGCCATGCCGGTGCCATGCCGGTGCGATGCCATTCCATGCCATTCCATGCCATTCCATGCCATTCCATGCCATTCCATGCCATTCCATGCCATTCCATGCCATTCCATGCCATTCCATGCCATTCCATGCCATTCCATGCCATTCCATGCCATTCCATGCCATTCCATGCCATTCCATGCCATTCCATGCCATTCCATGCCATTCCATGCCATTCCATGCCATTCCATGCCATTCCATGCCATTCCATGCCATTCCATGCCATTCCATGCCATTCCATGCCATTCCATGCCATTCCATGCCATTCCATGCCATTCCATGCCATTCCATGCCATTCAATGCCGTGCCATGCCGTGCTATGCCGTGCCATGCCGTGCCATGCCGTGCCATGCCGTGCCATGCCGGTGCCATGCCGGTGCCATGCCGTGCCATGCCGGTGCCATGCCGTGCCATGCCGGTGCCATGCCGTGCCATGCCGGTGCCATGCCGTGCCATGCCGGTGCCATGCCGTGCCATGCCGTGCCATGCCGGGCCATGCCGTGCCATGCCGTGCCATGCCGTGCCATGCCGTGCCATGCCGTGCCATGCCATTCCATGCCATTCCATGCCATTCCATGCCATTCCATGCCATTCCATGCCATTCCATGCCATTCCATGCCATTCCATGCCATTCCATGCCATTCCATGCCATTCCATGCCATTCCATGCCATTCCATGCCATTCCATGCCATTCCATGCCATTCCATGCCATTCCATGCCATTCAATGCCGTGCCATGCCGTGCCATGCCGGTGCCATGCCGTGCCATGCCGGTGCCATGCCGTGCCATGCCTGTGCCATGCCGGTGCCATGCCGTGCCATGCCGGTGCCATGCCGTGCCATGCCGATGCCATGCCGTGCCATGCCGGTGCCATGCCGTGCCATGCCCGTGCCATGCCGTGCCATGCCGGTGCCATGCCGTGCCATGCCGGTGCCATGCCGTGCCATGCCGGTGCCATGCCGGTGCCATGCCGTGCCATGCCGGTGCCATGCCGTGCCATGCCGGTGCCATGCCGTGCCATGCCGGTGCCATGCCATTCCATGCCGGTGCCATGCCATTCCATGCCATTCCATGCCATTCCATGCCATTCCATGCCATTCCATGCCATTCCATGCCATTCCATGCCATTCCATGCCATTCCATGCCATTCCATGCCATTCCATGCCATTCCATGCCATTCCATGCCATTCCATGCCATTTCATGCCATTCCATGCCATTCCATGCCATTCCATGCCATTCCATGCCATTCCATGCCATTCCATGCCATTCCATGCCATTCCATGCCATTCCATGCCATTCCATGCCATTCCATGCCATTCCATGCCATTCCATGCCATTCCATGCCATTCCATGCCATTCCATGCCATTCCATGCCATTCCATGCCATTCCATGCCATTCCATGCCATTCCATGCCATTCCATGCCATTCCATGCCATTCCATGCCATTCCATGCCATTCCATGCCATTCCATGCCATTCCATGCCATTCCATGCCATTCCATGCCATTCCATGCCATTCCATGCCATTCCATGCCATTCCATGCCATTCCATGCCATTCCATGCCATTCCATGCCATTCCATGCCATTCCATGCCATTCCATGCCATTCCATGCCATTCCATGCCATTCCATGCCATTCCATGCCATTCCATGCCATTCCATGCCATTCCATGCCATTCCATGCCATTCAATGCCGTGCCATGCCGTCCCATGCCGGTGCCATGCCGTGCCATGCCGGTGCCATGCCGGTGCCATGCCGTGCCATGCCGGTGCCATGCCGTGCCATGCCGGTGCCATGCCGTGCCATGCCGGTGCCATGCCGTGCCATGCCGGTGCCATGCCGTGCCATGCCGTGCCATGCCCGTGCCATGCCGGTGCCATGCCGTGCCATGCCGTGCCATGCCGGTGCCATGCCGTGCCATGCCGGTGCCATGCCGTGCCATGCCGGTGCCATGCCGTGCCATGCCGGTGCCATGCCGTGCCATGCCGTGCCATGCCGGTGCCATGCCGTGCCATGCCGGTGCCATGCCGGTGCGATGCCATTCCATGCCATTCCATGCCATTCCATGCCATTCCATGCCATTCCATGCCATTCCATGCCATTCCATGCCATTCCATGCCATTCCATGCCATTCCATGCCATTCCATGCCATTCCATGCCATTCCATGCCATTCCATGCCATTCCATGCCATTCCATGCCATTCCATGCCATTCCATGCCATTCCATGCCATTCCATGCCATTCCATGCCATTCCATGCCATTCCATGCCATTCCATGCCATTCCATGCCATTCCATGCCATTCCATGCCATTCCATGCCATTCCATGCCATTCCATGCCATTCCATGCCATTCCATGCCATTCCATGCCATTCCATGCCATTCCATGCCATTCCATGCCATTCCATGCCATTCCATGCCATTCCATGCCATTCCATGCCATTCCATGCCATTCCATGCCATTCAATGCCGTGCCATGCCGTGCTATGCCGTGCCATGCCGTGCCATGCCGTGCCATGCCGTGCCATGCCGGTGCCATGCCGGTGCCATGCCGTGCCATGCCGGTGCCATGCCGTGCCATGCCGGTGCCATGCCGTGCCATGCCGGTGCCATGCCGTGCCATGCCGGTGCCATGCCGTGCCATGCCGTGCCATGCCGGGCCATGCCGTGCCATGCCGTGCCATGCCGTGCCATGCCGTGCCATGCCGTGCCATGCCATTCCATGCCATTCCATGCCATTCCATGCCATTCCATGCCATTCCATGCCATTCCATGCCATTCCATGCCATTCCATGCCATTCCATGCCATTCCATGCCATTCCATGCCATTCCATGCCATTCCATGCCATTCCATGCCATTCCATGCCATTCCATGCCATTCCATGCCATTCCATGCCATTCCATGCCATTCCATGCCATTCCATGCCATTCCATGCCATTCCATGCCATTCCATGCCATTCCATGCCATTCCATGCCATTCAATGCCGTGCCATGCCGTGCCATGCCGGTGCCATGCCGTGCCATGCCTGTGCCATGCCGGTGCCATGCCGTGCCATGCCGGTGCCATGCCGTGCCATGCCGATGCCATGCCGTGCCATGCCGGTGCCATGCCGTGCCATGCCCGTGCCATGCCGTGCCATGCCGGTGCCATGCCGTGCCATGCCGGTGCCATGCCGTGCCATGCCGGTGCCATGCCGGTGCCATGCCGTGCCATGCCGGTGCCATGCCGTGCCATGCCGGTGCCATGCCGTGCCATGCCGGTGCCATGCCATTCCATGCCGGTGCCATGCCATTCCATGCCATTCCATGCCATTCCATGCCATTCCATGCCATTCCATGCCATTCCATGCCATTCCATGCCATTCCATGCCATTCCATGCCATTCCATGCCATTCCATGCCATTTCATGCCATTCCATGCCATTCCTGCCATTCCATGCCATTCCATGCCATTCCATGCCATTCCATGCCATTCCATGCCATTCCATGCCATTCCATGCCATTCCATGCCATTCCATGCCATTCCATGCCATTCCATGCCATTCCATGCCATTCCATGCCATTCCATGCCATTCCATGCCATTCCATGCCATTCCATGCCATTCCATGCCATTCCATGCCATTCCATGCCATTCCATGCCATTCCATGCCATTCCATGCCATTCCATGCCATTCCATGCCATTCCATGCCATTCCATGCCATTCCATGCCATTCCATGCCATTCCATGCCATTCCATGCCATTCCATGCCATTCCATGCCATTCCATGCCATTCCATGCCATTCCATGCCATTCCATGCCATTCCATGCCATTCCATGCCATTCCATGCCATTCCATGCCATTCCATGCCATTCCATGCCATTCCATGCCATTCCATGCCATTCCATGCCATTCCATGCCATTCCATGCCATTCCATGCCATTCCATGCCATTCCATGCCATTCCATGCCATTCCATGCCATTCCATGCCATTCCATGCCATTCCATGCCATTCCATGCCATTCCATGCCATTCCATGCCATTCCATGCCATTCCATGCCATTCCATGCCATTCCATGCCATTCCATGCCATTCCATGCCATTCCATGCCATTCCATGCCATTCCATGCCATTCCATGCCATTCCATGCCATTCCATGCCATTCCATGCCATTCCATGCCATTCCATGCCATTCCATGCCATTCCATGCCATTCCATGCCATTCCATGCCATTCCATGCCATTCCATGCCATTCCATGCCATTCCATGCCATTCCATGCCATTCCATGCCATTCCATGCCATTCCATGCCATTCCATGCCATTCCATGCCATTCCATGCCATTCCATGCCATTCCATGCCATTCCATGCCATTCCATGCCATTCCATGCCATTCCATGCCATTCCATGCCATTCCATGCCATTCCATGCCATTCCATGCCATTCCATGCCATTCAATGCCGTGCCATGCCGTCCCATGCCGGTGCCATGCCGTGCCATGCCGGTGCCATGCCGGTGCCATGCCGTGCCATGCCGGTGCCATGCCGTGCCATGCCGGTGCCATGCCGTGCCATGCCGGTGCCATGCCGTGCCATGCCGGTGCCATGCCGTGCCATGCCGTGCCATGCCCGTGCCATGCCGGTGCCATGCCGTGCCATGCCGTGCCATGCCGGTGCCATGCCGTGCCATGCCGGTGCCATGCCGTGCCATGCCGGTGCCATGCCGTGCCATGCCGGTGCCATGCCGTGCCATGCCGTGCCATGCCGGTGCCATGCCGTGCCATGCCGGTGCCATGCCGGTGCGATGCCATTCCATGCCATTCCATGCCATTCCATGCCATTCCATGCCATTCCATGCCATTCCATGCCATTCCATGCCATTCCATGCCATTCCATGCCATTCCATGCCATTCCATGCCATTCCATGCCATTCCATGCCATTCCATGCCATTCCATGCCATTCCATGCCATTCCATGCCATTCCATGCCATTCCATGCCATTCCATGCCATTCCATGCCATTCCATGCCATTCCATGCCATTCCATGCCATTCCATGCCATTCCATGCCATTCCATGCCATTCCATGCCATTCCATGCCATTCCATGCCATTCCATGCCATTCCATGCCATTCCATGCCATTCCATGCCATTCAATGCCGTGCCATGCCGTGCTATGCCGTGCCATGCCGTGCCATGCCGTGCCATGCCGTGCCATGCCGGTGCCATGCCGGTGCCATGCCGGTGCCATGCCGGTGCCATGCCGTGCCATGCCGGTGCCATGCCGTGCCATGCCGGTGCCATGCCGTGCCATGCCGGTGCCATGCCGTGCCATGCCGGTGCCATGCCGTGCCATGCCGTGCCATGCCGGGCCATGCCGTGCCATGCCGTGCCATGCCGTGCCATGCCGTGCCATGCCGTGCCATGCCATTCCATGCCATTCCATGCCATTCCATGCCATTCCATGCCATTCCATGCCATTCCATGCCATTCCATGCCATTCCATGCCATTCCATGCCATTCCATGCCATTCCATGCCATTCCATGCCATTCCATGCCATTCCATGCCATTCCATGCCATTCCATGCCATTCCATGCCATTCCATGCCATTCCATGCCATTCCATGCCATTCCATGCCATTCAATGCCGTGCCATGCCGTGCCATGCCGGTGCCATGCCGTGCCATGCCTGTGCCATGCCGGTGCCATGCCGTGCCATGCCGGTGCCATGCCGTGCCATGCCGATGCCATGCCGTGCCATGCCGGTGCCATGCCGTGCCATGCCCGTGCCATGCCGTGCCATGCCGGTGCCATGCCGTGCCATGCCGGTGCCATGCCGTGCCATGCCGGTGCCATGCCGGTGCCATGCCGTGCCATGCCGGTGCCATGCCGTGCCATGCCGGTGCCATGCCGTGCCATGCCGGTGCCATGCCATTCCATGCCGGTGCCATGCCATTCCATGCCATTCCATGCCATTCCATGCCATTCCATGCCATTCCATGCCATTCCATGCCATTCCATGCCATTCCATGCCATTCCATGCCATTCCATGCCATTCCATGCCATTTCATGCCATTCCATGCCATTCCATGCCATTCCATGCCATTCCATGCCATTCCATGCCATTCCATGCCATTCCATGCCATTCCATGCCATTCCATGCCATTCCATGCCATTCCATGCCATTCCATGCCATTCCATGCCATTCCATGCCATTCCATGCCATTCCATGCCATTCCATGCCATTCCATGCCATTCCATGCCATTCCATGCCATTCCATGCCATTCCATGCCATTCCATGCCATTCCATGCCATTCCATGCCATTCCATGCCATTCCATGCCATTCCATGCCATTCCATGCCATTCCATGCCATTCCATGCCATTCCATGCCATTCCATGCCATTCCATGCCATTCCATGCCATTCCATGCCATTCCATGCCATTCCATGCCATTCCATGCCATTCCATGCCATTCCATGCCATTCCATGCCATTCCATGCCATTCCATGCCATTCCATGCCATTCCATGCCATTCCATGCCATTCCATGCCATTCCATGCCATTCCATGCCATTCCATGCCATTCCATGCCATTCCATGCCATTCCATGCCATTCCATGCCATTCCATGCCATTCCATGCCATTCCATGCCATTCCATGCCATTCCATGCCATTCCATGCCATTCCATGCCATTCCATGCCATTCCATGCCATTCCATGCCATTCCATGCCATTCCATGCCATTCCATGCCATTCCATGCCATTCCATGCCATTCCATGCCATTCCATGCCATTCCATGCCATTCCATGCCATTCCATGCCATTCCATGCCATTCCATGCCATTCCATGCCATTCCATGCCATTCCATGCCATTCCATGCCATTCCATGCCATTCCATGCCATTCCATGCCATTCCATGCCATTCCATGCCATTCCATGCCATTCCATGCCATTCCATGCCATTCCATGCCATTCCATGCCATTCCATGCCATTCCATGCCATTCCATGCCATTCCATGCCATTCCATGCCATTCCATGCCATTCCATGCCATTCCATGCCGTGCCATGCCGGTGCCATGCCGGTGCGATGCCGGTGCCATGCCGGTGCGATGCCATTCCATGCCATTCCATGCCATTCCATGCCATTCCATGCCATTCCATGCCATTCCATGCCATTCCATGCCATTCCATGCCATTCCATGCCATTCCATGCCATTCAATGCCGTGCCATGCCGTCCCATGCCGGTGCCATGCCGTGCCATGCCGGTGCCATGCCGTGCCATGCCGTGCCATGCCGGTGCCATGCCGTGCCATGCCGGTGCCATGCCGTGCCATGCCGGTGCCATGCCATTCAATGCCGTGCCATGCCGTCCCATGCCGGTGCCATGCCGTGCCATGCCGGTGCCATGCCGTGCCATGCCGTGCCATGCCGGTGCCATGCCGTGCCATGCCGGTGCCATGCCGTGCCATGCCGGTGCCATGCCGTGCCATGCCGGTGCCATGCCGTGCCATGCCGGTGCCATGCCGTGCCATGCCGGTGCCATGCCGTGCCATGCCGGTGCCATGCCGTGCCATGCCGGTGCCATGCCGTGCCATGCCCGTGCCATGCCGTGACATGCCCGTGCCATGCCGTGCCATGCCGGTGCCATGCCGTGCCATGCCGGTGCCATGCCGGTGCCATGCCGGTGCCATGCCGTGCCATGCCGGTGCCATGCCGTGCCATGCCGGTGCCATGCCGTGCCATGCCGGTGCCATGCCATTCCATGCCATTCCATGCCATTCCATGCCATTCCATGCCATTCCATGCCATTCCATGCCATTCCATGCCATTCCATGCCATTCCATGCCATTCCATGCCATTCCATGCCATTCCATGCCATTCCATGCCATTCCATGCCATTCCATGCCATTCCATGCCATTCCATGCCATTCCATGCCATTCCATGCCATTCCATGCCATTCCATGCCATTCCATGCCATTCCATGCCATTCCATGCCATTCCATGCCATTCCATGCCATTCCATGCCATTCCATGCCATTCCATGCCATTCCATGCCATTCAATGCCGTGCCATGCCGTGCCATGCCATTCCATGCCATTCCATGCCATTCCATGCCATTCCATGCCATTCCATGCCATTCCATGCCATTCCATGCCATTCCATGCCATTTCATGCCATTCCATGCCATTTCATGCCATTCCATGCCATTCCATGCCATTCCATGCCATTCCATGCCATTCCATGCCATTCCATGCCATTCCATGCCATTCCATGCCATTCCATGCCATTCCATGCCATTCCATGCCATTCCATGCCATTCCATGCCATTCCATGCCATTCCATGCCATTCCATGCCATTCCATGCCATTCTATGCCATTCCATGCCATTCCATGCCATTCCATGCCATTCCATGCCATTCCATGCCATTCCATGCCATTCCATGCCATTCCATGCCATTCCATGCCATTCCATGCCATTCCATGCCATTCCATGCCATTCCATGCCATTCCATGCCATTCCATGCCATTCCATGCCATTCCATGCCATTCCATGCCATTCCATGCCATTCCATGCCATTCCATGCCATTCCATGCCATTCCATGCCATTCCATGCCATTCCATGCCATTCCATGCCATTCCATGCCATTCCATGCCATTCCATGCCATTCCATGCCATTCCATGCCATTCCATGCCATTCCATGCCATTCCATGCCATTCCATGCCATTCCATGCCGGTGCCATGCCGTGCCGTGCCGGTGCCATGCCATTCCATGCCATTCCATGCCATTCCATGCCATTCCATGCCATTCCATGCCATTCCATGCCATTCCATGCCATTCCATGCCATTCCATGCCATTCCATGCCATTCCATGCCATTCCATGCCATTCCATGCCATTCCATGCCATTCCATGCCATTCCATGCCATTCCATGCCGTGCCATGCCGTGCCATGCCGTGCCATGCCGGTGCCATGCCGTGCCATGCCGGTGCCATGCCGTGCCATGCCGGTGCCATGCCGTGCCATGCCGGTGCCATGCCGTGCCATGCCGGTGCCATGCCGTGCCATGCCGGTGCCATGCCGTGCAATGCCGTGCTATGCCGGTGCCATGCCGGTGCCATGCCGTGCCATGCCGTGCCATGCCGTGCCATGCCGGTGCCATGCCATTCCATGCCGGTGCCATGCCATTCCATGCCATTCCATGCCATTCCATGCCATTCCATGCCATTCCATGCCATTCCATGCCATTCCATGCCATTCCATGCCATTCCATGCCATTCCATGCCATTCCATGCCATTCCATGCCATTCCATGCCATTCCATGCCATTCCATGCCATTCCATGCCATTCCATGCCATTCCATGCCATTCCATGCCATTCCATGCCATTCCATGCCATTCCATGCCATTCCATGCCATTCCATGCCATTCCATGCCATTCCATGCCATTCCATGCCATTCCATGCCATTCCATGCCATTCCATGCCATTCCATGCCGTGCCATGCCGTGCCATGCCGGTGCCATGCCGTGCCATGCCGGTGCCATGCCGTGCCATGCCGGTGCCATGCCGTGCCATGCCGTGCCATGCCGGTGCCATGCCGTGCCATGCCGGTGCCATGCCGGTGCCATGCCGGTGCCATGCCGGTGCCATGCCGTGCCATGCCGGTGCCATGCCGTGCCATGCCGGTGCCATGCCGTGCCATGCCGGTGCCATGCCGTGCCATGCCGGTGCCATGCCGTGCCATGCCGGTGCCATGCCGTGCCATGCCATTCCATGCCGTGCCATGCCATTCCATGCCGTTCCATGCCATTCCATGCCGTTCCATGCCATTCCATGCCATTCCATGCCATTCCATGCCATTCCATGCCATTCCATGCCATTCCATGCCATTCCATGCCATTCCATGCCATTCCATGCCATTCCATGCCATTCCATGCCATTCCATGCCATTCCATGCCATTCCATGCCATTCCATGCCATTCCATGCCATTCCATGCCATTCCATGCCATTCCATGCCATTCCATGCCATTCCATGCCATTCCATGCCATTCCATGCCATTCCATGCCATTCCATGCCATTCAATGCCGTGCCATGCCGTCCCATGCCGGTGCCATGCCGTGCCATGCCGGTGCCATGCCGTGCCATGCCGTGCCATGCCGGTGCCATGCCGTGCCATGCCGGTGCCATGCCGTGCCATGCCGGTGCCATGCCGTGCCATGCCGGTGCCATGCCGTGCCATGCCGGTGCCATGCCGTGCCATGCCGGTGCCATGCCGTGCCATGCCCGTGCCATGCCGTGCCATGCCCGTGCCATGCCGTGCCATGCCGTGCCATGCCGTGCCATGCCGTGCCATGCCGGTGCCATGCCGTGCCATGCCGTGCCATGCCGTGCCATGCCGTGCCATGCCGTGCCATGCCGGTGCCATGCCGGTGCCATGCCGTGCCATGCCGGTGCCATGCCGTGCCATGCCGGTGCCATGCCGTGCCATGCCGGTGCCATGCCGTGCCATGCCGGTGCCATGCCATTCCATGCCGGTGCCATGCCATTCCATGCCGGTGCCATGCCATTCCATGCCGGTGCCATGCCATTCCATGCCATTCCATGCCATTCCATGCCATTCCATGCCATTCCATGCCATTCCATGCCATTCCATGCCATTCCATGCCATTCCATGCCATTCCATGCCATTCCATGCCATTCCATGCCGGTGCCATGCCGTGCCATGCCGGTGCCATGCCGTGCCATGCCGGTGCCATGCCGTGCCATGCCGGTGCCATGCCGTGCCATGCCGGTGCCATGCCGTGCCATGCCGGTGCCATGCCGTGCCATGCCGGTGCCATGCCGTGCCATGCCGGTGCCATGCCGTGCCATGCCGGTGCCATGCCGTGCCATGCCGGTGCCATGCCGTGCCATGCCGGTGCCATGCCGTGCCATGCCGGTGCCATGCCGTGCCATGCCGTGCCATGCCGGTGCCATGCCGTGCCATGCCGTGCCATGCCGGTGCCATGCCGTGCCATGCCGGTGCCATGCCGTGCCATGCCGGTGCCATGCCGTGCCATGCCGGTGCCATGCCATTCCATGCCATTCCATGCCATTCCATGCCATTCCATGCCATTCCATGCCATTCCATGCCATTCCATGCCATTCCATGCCATTCCATGCCATTCCATGCCATTCCATGCCATTCCATGCCATTCCATGCCATTCCATGCCATTCCATGCCATTCCATGCCATTCCATGCCATTCCATGCCATTCCATGCCATTCCATGCCATTCCATGCCATTCCATGCCATTCCATGCCATTCCATGCCATTCCATGCCATTCCATGCCATTCCATGCCATTCCATGCCATTCCATGCCATTCCATGCCATTCCATGCCGTGCCATGCCGGTGCCATGCCGTGCCATGCCGTGCCATGCCGTGCCATGCCGTGCCATGCCGTGCCATGCCGTGCCATGCCGTGCCATGCCCGTGCCATGCCGTGCCATGCCCGTGCCATGCCGTGCCATGCCCGTGCCATGCCGTGCCATGCCCGTGCCATGCCGTGCCATGCCCGTGCCATGCCGTGCCATGCCGGTGCCATGCCGTGCCATGCCGGTGCCATGCCGTGCCATGCCGGTGTCATGCCGTGCCATGTCGGTGCCATGCCGTGCCATGCCGGTGCCATGCCGTGCCATGCCGGTGCCATGCCGTGCCATGCCGGTGCCATGCCGTGCCATGCCGGTGCAATGCCGTGCTATGCCGGTGCCATGCCGGTGCCATGCCGTGCCATGCCGGTGCCATGCCGTGCCATGCCGGTGCCATGCCGTGCCATGCCGGTGCCATGCCGGTGCCATGCCGTGCCATGCCGGTGCCATGCCATTCCATGCCATTCCATGCCATTCCATGCCATTCCATGCCATTCCATGCCATTCCATGCCATTCCATGCCATTCCATGCCATTCCATGCTATTCCATGCCATTCCATGCCATTCCATGCCATTCCATGCCATTCCATGCCATTCCATGCCATTCCATGCCATTCCATGCCATTCCATGCCATTCCATGCCGGTGCCATGCCGTGCCATGCCGGTGCCATGCCGTGCCATGCCGGTGCCATGCCGTGCCATGCCGGTGCCATGCCGTGCCATGCCGGTGCCATGCCGTGCCATGCCGGTGCCATGCCGTGCCATGCCGGTGCCATGCCGTGCCATGCCGGTGCCATGCCGTGCCATGCCGGTGCCATGCCGTGCCATGCCGGTGCCATGCCGTGCCATGCCGGTGCCATGCCGTGCCATGCCGGTGCCATGCCGTGCCATGCCGGTGCCATGCCGTGCCATGCCGGTGCCATGCCGTGCCATGCCGGTGCCATGCCGGTGCCATGCCGGTGCCATGCCGTGCCATGCCGGTGCCATGCCGGTGCCATGCCGGTGCCATGCCGTGCCATGCCGGTGCCATGCCGGTGCCATGCCGGTGCCATGCCGTGCCATGCCGTGCCATGCCGTGCCATGCCGTGCCATGCCCGTGCCATGCCGGTGCCATGCCGTGCCATGCCGGTGCCATGCCGTGCCATGCCGGTGCCATGCCGTGCCATGCCGTGCCATGCCGGTGCCATGCCGTGCCATGCCGGTGCCATGCCGTGCCATGCCGGTGCCATGCCATTCCATGCCATTCTATGCCATTCCATGCCATTCCATGCCATTCCATGCCATTCTATGCCATTCCATGCCATTCCATGCCATTCCATGCCATTCCATGCCATTCCATGCCATTCCATGCCATTCCATGCCATTCCATGCCATTCCATGCCATTCCATGCCATTCCATGCCATTCCATGCCATTCCATGCCATTCCATGCCATTCCATGCCATTCCATGCCATTCCATGCCATTCCATGCCATTCCATGCCATTCCATGCCATTCCATGCCATTCCATGCCATTCCATGCCATTCCATGCCATTCCATGCCATTCCATGCCATTCCATGCCATTCCATGCCATTCCATGCCATTCCATGCCATTCCATGCCATTCCATGCCATTCCATGCCATTCCATGCCATTCCATGCCATTCCATGCCATTCCATGCCATTCCATGCCATTCCATGCCATTCCATGCCATTCCATGCCATTCCATGCCATTCCATGCCATTCCATGCCATTCCATGCCATTCCATGCCATTCCATGCCATTCCATGCCATTCCATGCCATTCCATGCCATTCCATGCCATTCCATGCCGGTGCCATGCCGTGCCATGCCGGTGCCATGCCGTGCCATGCCGGTGCCATGCCGGTGCCATGCCGTGCCATGCCGGTGCCATGCCGTGCCATGCCGTGCCATGCCGTGCCATGCCCGTGCCATGCCGTGCCATGCCGGTGCCATGCCGTGCCATGCCGGTGCCATGCCGTGCCATGCCGGTGCCATGCCGTGCCATGCCGGTGCCATGCCGTGCCATGCCATTCCATGCCGTGCCATGCCATTCCATGCCGTGCCATGCCGTGCCATGCCATTCCATGCCGTGCCATGCCATTCCATGCCATTCCATGCCATTCCATGCCATTCCATGCCATTCCATGCCATTCCATGCCATTCCATGCCATTCCATGCCATTCCATGCCATTCCATGCCATTCCATGCCATTCCATGCCATTCCATGCCATTCCATGCCATTCCATGCCATTCCATGCCATTCCATGCCATTCCATGCCATTCCATGCCATTCCATGCCATTCCATGCCATTCCATGCCATTCCATGCCATTCCATGCCATTCCATGCCATTCCATGCCATTCCATGCCATTCCATGCCATTCCATGCCATTCCATGCCATTCCATGCCATTCCATGCCATTCCATGCCATTCCATGCCATTCCATGCCATTCCATGCCATTCCATGCCATTCCATGCCATTCCATGCCATTCCATGCCATTCCATGCCATTCCATGCCATTCCATGCCATTCCATGCCATTCCATGCCATTCCATGCCATTCCATGCCATTCCATGCCATTCCATGCCATTCCATGCCATTCCATGCCATTCCATGCCATTCCATGCCATTCCATGCCATTCCATGCCATTCCATGCCATTCCATGCCATTCCATGCCATTCCATGCCATTCCATGCCATTCCATGCCATTCCATGCCATTCCATGCCATTCCATGCCATTCCATGCCATTCCATGCCATTCCATGCCATTCCATGCCATTCCATGCCATTCCATGCCATTCCATGCCATTCCATGCCATTCCATGCCATTCCATGCCATTCCATGCCATTCCATGCCATTCCATGCCATTCCATGCCATTCCATGCCATTCCATGCCATTCCATGCCATTCCATGCCATTCCATGCCATTCCATGCCATTCCATGCCATTCCATGCCATTCCATGCCATTCCATGCCATTCCATGCCATTCCATGCCATTCCATGCCATTCCATGCCATTCCATGCCATTCCATGCCATTCCATGCCATTCCATGCCATTCCATGCCATTCCATGCCATTCCATGCCATTCCATGCCATTCCATGCCATTCCATGCCATTCCATGCCATTCCATGCCATTCCATGCCATTCCATGCCATTCCATGCCATTCCATGCCATTCCATGCCATTCCATGCCATTCCATGCCATTCCATGCCATTCCATGCCATTCCATGCCATTCCATGCCATTCCATGCCATTCCATGCCATTCCATGCCATTCCATGCCATTCCATGCCATTCCATGCCATTCCATGCCATTCCATGCCATTCCATGCCATTCCATGCCATTCCATGCCATTCCATGCCATTCCATGCCATTCCATGCCATTCCATGCCATTCCATGCCGTGCCATGCCGGTGCCATGCCGGTGCCATGCCGGTGCGATGCCGGTGCCATGCCGGTGCGATGCCATTCCATGCCATTCCATGCCATTCCATGCCATTCCATGCCATTCCATGCCATTCCATGCCATTCAATGCCGTGCCATGCCGTCCCATGCCGGTGCCATGCCGTGCCATGCCGGTGCCATGCCGTGCCATGCCGTGCCATGCCGGTGCCATGCCGTGCCATGCCGGTGCCATGCCGTGCCATGCCGGTGCCATGCCGTGCCATGCCGGTGCCATGCCGTGCCATGCCGGTGCCATGCCGTGCCATGCCGTGCCATGCCGGTGCCATGCCGTGCCATGCCCGTGCCATGCCGTGCCATGCCGGTGCCATGCCGTGCCATGCCGGTGCCATGCCGGTGCCATGCCGTGCCATGCCGGTGCCATGCCGTGCCATGCCGGTGCCATGCCATTCCATGCCATTCCATGCCATTCCATGCCATTCCATGCCATTCCATGCCATTCCATGCCATTCCATGCCATTCCATGCCATTCCATGCCATTCCATGCCATTCCATGCCATTCCATGCCATTCCATGCCATTCCATGCCATTCCATGCCATTCCATGCCATTCCATGCCATTCCATGCCATTCCATGCCATTCCATGCCATTCCATGCCGGTGCCATGCCGTGCCGTGCCGGTGCCATGCCATTCCATGCCATTCCATGCCATTCCATGCCATTCCATGCCATTCCATGCCATTCCATGCCATTCCATGCCATTCCATGCCATTCCATGCCATTCCATGCCATTCCATGCCATTCCATGCCATTCCATGCCATTCCATGCCATTCCATGCCATTCCATGCCATTCCATGCCATTCCATGCCGTGCCATGCCGTGCCATGCCGTGCCATGCCGTGCCATGCCGTGCCATGCCGTGCCATGCCGTGCCATGCCGGTGCCATGCCGTGCCATGCCGGTGCCATGCCGTGCCATGCCGGTGCCATGCCGTGCCATGCCGGTGCCATGCCGTGCCATGCCGGTGCCATGCCGTGCCATGCCGGTGCCATGCCGTGCCATGCCGGTGCCATGCCGTGCCATGCCGGTGCCATGCCGTGCCATGCCGGTGCCATGCCATTCCATGCCATTCTATGCCATTCCATGCCATTCCATGCCATTCCATGCCATTCTATGCCATTCCATGCCATTCCATGCCATTCCATGCCATTCCATGCCATTCCATGCCATTCCATGCCATTCCATGCCATTCCATGCCATTCCATGCCATTCCATGCCATTCCATGCCATTCCATGCCATTCCATGCCATTCCATGCCATTCCATGCATTCCATGCCATTCCATGCCATTCCATGCCATTCCATGCCATTCCATGCCATTCCATGCCATTCCATGCCATTCCATGCCATTCCATGCCATTCCATGCCATTCCATGCCATTCCATGCCATTCCATGCCATTCCATGCCATTCCCATGCCATTCCATGCCATTCCATGCCATTCCATGCCATTCCATGCCATTCCATGCCATTCCATGCCATTCCATGCCATTCCATGCCATTCCATGCCATTCCATGCCATTCCATGCCATTCCATGCCAGTGCCATGCCGGTGCCATGCCGTGCCATGCCGGTGCCATGCCGTGCCATGCCGGTGCCATGCCGGTGCCATGCCGTGCCATGCCGGTGCCATGCCGTGCCATGCCGTGCCATGCCGTGCCATGCCCGTGCCATGCCGTGCCATGCCGGTGCCATGCCGTGCCATGCCGGTGCCATGCCGTGCCATGCCGGTGCCATGCCGTGCCATGCCGGTGCCATGCCGTGCCATGCCATTCCATGCCGTGCCATGCCATTCCATGCCGTGCCATGCCGTGCCATGCCATTCCATGCCGTGCCATGCCATTCCATGCCGTGCCATGCCATTCCATGCCATTCCATGCCATTCCATGCCATTCCATGCCATTCCATGCCATTCCATGCCATTCCATGCCATTCCATGCCATTCCATGCCATTCCATGCCATTCCATGCCATTCCATGCCATTCCATGCCATTCCATGCCATTCCATGCCATTCCATGCCATTCCATGCCATTCCATGCCATTCCATGCCATTCCATGCCATTCCATGCCATTCCATGCCATTCCATGCCATTCCATGCCATTCCATGCCATTCCATGCCATTCCATGCCATTCCATGCCATTCCATGCCATTCCATGCCATTCCATGCCATTCCATGCCATTCCATGCCATTCCATGCCATTCCATGCCATTCCATGCCATTCCATGCCATTCCATGCCATTCCATGCCATTCCATGCCATTCCATGCCATTCCATGCCATTCCATGCCATTCCATGCCATTCCATGCCATTCCATGCCATTCCATGCCATTCCATGCCATTCCATGCCATTCCATGCCATTCCATGCCATTCCATGCCATTCCATGCCATTCCATGCCATTCCATGCCATTCCATGCCATTCCATGCCATTCCATGCCATTCCATGCCATTCCATGCCATTCCATGCCATTCCATGCCATTCCATGCCATTCCATGCCATTCCATGCCATTCCATGCCATTCCATGCCATTCCATGCCATTCCATGCCATTCCATGCCATTCCATGCCATTCCATGCCATTCCATGCCATTCCATGCCATTCCATGCCATTCCATGCCATTCCATGCCATTCCATGCCATTCCATGCCATTCCATGCCATTCCATGCCATTCCATGCCATTCCATGCCATTCCATGCCATTCCATGCCATTCCATGCCATTCCATGCCATTCCATGCCATTCCATGCCATTCCATGCCATTCCATGCCATTCCATGCCATTCCATGCCATTCCATGCCATTCCATGCCATTCCATGCCATTCCATGCCATTCCATGCCATTCCATGCCATTCCATGCCATTCCATGCCATTCCATGCCATTCCATGCATTCCATGCCATTCCATGCCATTCCATGCCATTCCATGCCATTCCATGCCATTCCATGCCATTCCATGCCATTCCATGCCATTCCATGCCATTCCATGCCATTCCATGCCATTCCATGCCATTCCATGCCATTCCATGCCATTCCATGCCATTCCATGCCATTCCATGCCATTCCATGCCATTCCATGCCATTCCATGCCATTCCATGCCATTCCATGCCCATTCCATGCCATTCCATGCCATTCCATGCCATTCCATGCCATTCCATGCCATTCCATGCCATTCCATGCCATTCCATGCCATTCCATGCCATTCCATGCCATTCCATGCCATTCCATGCCATTCCATGCCATTCCATGCCATTCCATGCCATTCCATGCCATTCCATGCCGTGCCATGCCGGTGCCATGCCGGTGCGATGCCGGTGCCATGCCGGTGCGATATGCCGGTGCGATGCCGGTGCCATGCCGGTGCGATGCCATTCCATGCCATTCCATGCCATTCCATGCCATTCCATGCCATTCCATGCCATTCCATGCCATTCAATGCCGTGCCATGCCGTCCCATGCCGGTGCCATGCC
Organism: Cryptus armator; assembly: GCA_963971235.1. Taxonomy (NCBI): domain Eukaryota; kingdom Metazoa; phylum Arthropoda; class Insecta; order Hymenoptera; family Ichneumonidae; genus Cryptus; species Cryptus armator. Next base: position 190,048 of record CAXARG010000250.1, on the reverse strand, counting down.
GTGCCATGCCGGTGCCATGCCGTGCCATGCCGTGCCATGCCGGTGCCATGCCGTGCCATGCCGGTGCCATGCCGTGCCATGCCGGTGCCATGCCGTGCCATGCCGGTGCCATGCCGTGCCATGCCGGTGCCATGCCGTGCCATGCCGTGCCATGCCGGTGCCATGCCGTGCCATGCCCGTGCCATGCCGTGCCATGCCGGTGCCATGCCGTGCCATGCCGGTGCCATGCCGGTGCCATGCCGTGCCATGCCGGTGCCATGCCGTGCCATGCCGGTGCCATGCCATTCCATGCCATTCCATGCCATTCCATGCCATTCCATGCCATTCCATGCCATTCCATGCCATTCCATGCCATTCCATGCCATTCCATGCCATTCCATGCCATTCCATGCCATTCCATGCCATTCCATGCCATTCCATGCCATTCCATGCCATTCCATGCCATTCCATGCCATTCCATGCCATTCCATGCCATTCCATGCCATTCCATGCCGGTGCCATGCCGTGCCGTGCCGGTGCCATGCCATTCCATGCCATTCCATGCCATTCCATGCCATTCCATGCCATTCCATGCCATTCCATGCCATTCCATGCCATTCCATGCCATTCCATGCCATTCCATGCCATTCCATGCCATTCCATGCCATTCCATGCCATTCCATGCCATTCCATGCCATTCCATGCCATTCCATGCCATTCCATGCCGTGCCATGCCGTGCCATGCCGTGCCATGCCGTGCCATGCCGTGCCATGCCGTGCCATGCCGTGCCATGCCGGTGCCATGCCGTGCCATGCCGGTGCCATGCCGTGCCATGCCGGTGCCATGCCGTGCCATGCCGGTGCCATGCCGTGCCATGCCGGTGCCATGCCGTGCCATGCCGGTGCCATGCCGTGCCATGCCGGTGCCATGCCGTGCCATGCCGGTGCCATGCCGTGCCATGCCGGTGCCATGCCATTCCATGCCATTCTATGCCATTCCATGCCATTCCATGCCATTCCATGCCATTCTATGCCATTCCATGCCATTCCATGCCATTCCATGCCATTCCATGCCATTCCATGCCATTCCATGCCATTCCATGCCATTCCATGCCATTCCATGCCATTCCATGCCATTCCATGCCATTCCATGCCATTCCATGCCATTCCATGCCATTCCATGCCATTCCATGCCATTCCATGCCATTCCATGCCATTCCATGCCATTCCATGCCATTCCATGCCATTCCATGCCATTCCATGCCATTCCATGCCATTCCATGCCATTCCATGCCATTCCATGCCATTCCATGCCATTCCATGCCATTCCATGCCATTCCATGCCATTCCATGCCATTCCATGCCATTCCATGCCATTCCATGCCATTCCATGCCATTCCATGCCATTCCATGCCATTCCATGCCATTCCATGCCATTCCATGCCATTCCATGCCATTCCATGCCATTCCATGCCATTCCATGCCGTGCCATGCCGGTGCCATGCCGTGCCATGCCGGTGCCATGCCGTGCCATGCCGGTGCCATGCCGGTGCCATGCCGTGCCATGCCGGTGCCATGCCGTGCCATGCCGTGCCATGCCGTGCCATGCCCGTGCCATGCCGTGCCATGCCGGTGCCATGCCGTGCCATGCCGGTGCCATGCCGTGCCATGCCGGTGCCATGCCGTGCCATGCCGGTGCCATGCCGTGCCATGCCATTCCATGCCGTGCCATGCCATTCCATGCCGTGCCATGCCGTGCCATGCCATTCCATGCCGTGCCATGCCATTCCATGCCGTGCCATGCCATTCCATGCCATTCCATGCCATTCCATGCCATTCCATGCCATTCCATGCCATTCCATGCCATTCCATGCCATTCCATGCCATTCCATGCCATTCCATGCCATTCCATGCCATTCCATGCCATTCCATGCCATTCCATGCCATTCCATGCCATTCCATGCCATTCCATGCCATTCCATGCCATTCCATGCCATTCCATGCCATTCCATGCCATTCCATGCCATTCCATGCCATTCCATGCCATTCCATGCCATTCCATGCCATTCCATGCCATTCCATGCCATTCCATGCCATTCCATGCCATTCCATGCCATTCCATGCCATTCCATGCCATTCCATGCCATTCCATGCCATTCCATGCCATTCCATGCCATTCCATGCCATTCCATGCCATTCCATGCCATTCCATGCCATTCCATGCCATTCCATGCCATTCCATGCCATTCCATGCCATTCCATGCCATTCCATGCCATTCCATGCCATTCCATGCCATTCCATGCCATTCCATGCCATTCCATGCCATTCCATGCCATTCCATGCCATTCCATGCCATTCCATGCCATTCCATGCCATTCCATGCCATTCCATGCCATTCCATGCCATTCCATGCCATTCCATGCCATTCCATGCCATTCCATGCCATTCCATGCCATTCCATGCCATTCCATGCCATTCCATGCCATTCCATGCCATTCCATGCCATTCCATGCCATTCCATGCCATTCCATGCCATTCCATGCCATTCCATGCCATTCCATGCCATTCCATGCCATTCCATGCCATTCCATGCCATTCCATGCCATTCCATGCCATTCCATGCCATTCCATGCCATTCCATGCCATTCCATGCCATTCCATGCCATTCCATGCCATTCCATGCCATTCCATGCCATTCCATGCCATTCCATGCCATTCCATGCCATTCCATGCCATTCCATGCCATTCCATGCCATTCCATGCCATTCCATGCCATTCCATGCCATTCCATGCCATTCCATGCCATTCCATGCCATTCCATGCCATTCCATGCCATTCCATGCCATTCCATGCCATTCCATGCCATTCCATGCCATTCCATGCCATTCCATGCCATTCCATGCCATTCCATGCCATTCCATGCCATTCCATGCCATTCCATGCCATTCCATGCCATTCCATGCCATTCCATGCCATTCCATGCCATTCCATGCCATTCCATGCCATTCCATGCCATTCCATGCCGTGCCATGCCGGTGCCATGCCGGTGCGATGCCGGTGCCATGCCGGTGCGATGCCATTCCATGCCATTCCATGCCATTCCATGCCATTCCATGCCATTCCATGCCATTCCATGCCATTCAATGCCGTGCCATGCCGTCCCATGCCGGTGCCATGCCGTGCCATGCCGGTGCCATGCCGTGCCATGCCGTGCCATGCCGGTGCCATGCCGTGCCATGCCGGTGCCATGCCGTGCCATGCCGGTGCCATGCCGTGCCATGCCGGTGCCATGCCGTGCCATGCCGGTGCCATGCCGTGCCATGCCGTGCCATGCCGGTGCCATGCCGTGCCATGCCCGTGCCATGCCGTGCCATGCCGGTGCCATGCCGTGCCATGCCGGTGCCATGCCGGTGCCATGCCGTGCCATGCCGGTGCCATGCCGTGCCATGCCGGTGCCATGCCGTGCCATGCCGGTGCCATGCCATTCCATGCCATTCCATGCCATTCCATGCCATTCCATGCCATTCCATGCCATTCCATGCCATTCCATGCCATTCCATGCCATTCCATGCCATTCCATGCCATTCCATGCCATTCCATGCCATTCCATGCCATTCCATGCCATTCCATGCCATTCCATGCCATTCCATGCCATTCCATGCCATTCCATGCCATTCCATGCCATTCCATGCCATTCCATGCTATTCCATGCCATTCCATGCCATTCCATGCCATTCCATGCCATTCCATGCCATTCCATGCCATTCCATGCCATTCCATGCCATTCCATGCCATTCCATGCCATTCCATGCCATTCCATGCCATTCCATGCCATTCCATGCCATTCCATGCCATTCCATGCCATTCCATGCCATTCCATGCCATTCCATGCCATTCCATGCCATTCCATGCCATTCCATGCCATTCCATGCCATTCCATGCCATTCCATGCCATTCCATGCCATTCCATGCCATTCCATGCCATTCCATGCCATTCCATGCCATTCCATGCCATTCCATGCCATTCCATGCCATTCCATGCCATTCCATGCCATTCCATGCCATTCCATGCCATTCCATGCCATTCCATGCCATTCCATGCCATTCCATGCCATTCCATGCCATTCCATGCCATTCCATGCCATTCCATGCCATTCCATGCCATTCCATGCCATTCCATGCCATTCCATGCCATTCCATGCCATTCCATGCCATTCCATGCCATTCCATGCCATTCCATGCCATTCCATGCCATTCCATGCCATTCCATGCCATTCCATGCCATTCCATGCCATTCCATGCCATTCCATGCCATTCCATGCCATTCCATGCCATTCCATGCCGTGCCATGCCGGTGCCATGCCGGTGCGATGCCGGTGCCATGCCGGTGCGATGCCATTCCATGCCATTCCATGCCATTCCATGCCATTCCATGCCATTCCATGCCATTCCATGCCATTCAATGCCGTGCCATGCCGTCCCATGCCGGTGCCATGCCGTGCCATGCCGGTGCCATGCCGTGCCATGCCGTGCCATGCCGGTGCCATGCCGTGCCATGCCGGTGCCATGCCGTGCCATGCCGGTGCCATGCCGTGCCATGCCGGTGCCATGCCGTGCCATGCCGGTGCCATGCCGTGCCATGCCGTGCCATGCCGGTGCCATGCCGTGCCATGCCCGTGCCATGCCGTGCCATGCCGGTGCCATGCCGTGCCATGCCGGTGCCATGCCGGTGCCATGCCGTGCCATGCCGGTGCCATGCCGTGCCATGCCGGTGCCATGCCGTGCCATGCCGGTGCCATGCCATTCCATGCCATTCCATGCCATTCCATGCCATTCCATGCCATTCCATGCCATTCCATGCCATTCCATGCCATTCCATGCCATTCCATGCCATTCCATGCCATTCCATGCCATTCCATGCCATTCCATGCCATTCCATGCCATTCCATGCCATTCCATGCCATTCCATGCCATTCCATGCCATTCCATGCCATTCCATGCCATTCCATGCCATTCCATGCTATTCCATGCCATTCCATGCCATTCCATGCCATTCCATGCCATTCCATGCCATTCCATGCCATTCCATGCCATTCCATGCCATTCCATGCCATTCCATGCCATTCCATGCCATTCCATGCCATTCCATGCCATTCCATGCCATTCCATGCCATTCCATGCCATTCCATGCCATTCCATGCCATTCCATGCCATTCCATGCCATTCCATGCCATTCCATGCCATTCCATGCCATTCCATGCCATTCCATGCCATTCCATGCCATTCCATGCCATTCCATGCCATTCCATGCCGTCCCATGCCGGTGCCATGCCGTCCCATGCCGGTGCCATGCCGTGCCATGCCGGTGCCATGCCGTGCCATGCCGGTGCCATGCCGTGCCATGCCGGTGCCATGCCGTGCCATGCCGGTGCCATGCCGTGCCATGCCCGTGCCATGCCGTGCCATGCCGGTGCCATGCCGTGCCATGCCGGTGCCATGCCGTGCCATGCCGGTGCCATGCCGGTGCCATGCCGTGCCATGCCGGTGCCATGCCGTGCCATGCCGGTGCCATGCCGTGCCATGCCGGTGCCATGCCATTCCATGCCATTCCATGCCATTCCATGCCATTCCATGCCATTCCATGCCATTCCATGCCATTCCATGCCATTCCATGCCATTCCATGCCATTCCATGCCATTCCATGCCATTCCATGCCATTCCATGCCATTCCATGCCATTCCATGCCATTCCATGCCATTCCATGCCATTCCATGCCATTCCATGCCATTCCATGCCATTCCATGCCATTCCATGCCATTCCATGCCATTCCATGCCATTCCATGCCATTCCATGCCATTCCATGCCATTCCATGCCATTCCATGCCATTCCATGCCATTCCATGCCATTCCATGCCATTCCATGCCATTCCATGCCATTCCATGCCATTCCATGCCATTCCATGCCATTCCATGCCATTCCATGCCATTCCATGCCATTCCATGCCATTCCATGCCATTCCATGCCATTCCATGCCATTCCATGCCATTCCATGCCATTCCATGCCATTCCATGCCATTCCATGCCATTCCATGCCATTCCATGCCATTCCATGCCATTCCATGCCATTCCATGCCATTCCATGCCATTCCATGCCATTCCATGCCATTCCATGCCATTCCATGCCATTCCATGCCATTCCATGCCATTCCATGCCATTCCATGCCATTCCATGCCATTCCATGCCATTCCATGCCATTCCATGCCATTCCATGCCATTCCATGCCATTCCATGCCATTCCATGCCATTCCATGCCATTCCATGCTATTCCATGCCATTCCATGCCATTCCATGCCATTCCATGCCATTCCATGCCATTCCATGCCATTCCATGCCATTCCATGCCATTCCATGCCATTCCATGCCATTCCATGCCATTCCATGCCATTCCATGCCATTCCATGCCATTCCATGCCATTCCATGCCATTCCATGCCATTCCATGCCATTCCATGCCATTCCATGCCATTCCATGCCATTCCATGCCATTCCATGCCATTCCATGCCATTCCATGCCATTCCATGCCATTCCATGCCATTCCATGCCATTCCATGCCATTCCATGCCATTCCATGCCATTCCATGCCATTCCATGCCATTCCATGCCATTCCATGCCATTCCATGCCATTCCATGCCATTCCATGCCATTCCATGCCATTCCATGCCATTCCATGCCATTCCATGCCATTCCATGCCATTCCATGCCATTCCATGCCATTCCATGCCATTCCATGCCATTCCATGCCATTCCATGCCATTCCATGCCATTCCATGCCATTCCATGCCATTCCATGCCATTCCATGCCATTCCATGCCATTCCATGCCATTCCATGCCATTCCATGCCATTCCATGCCATTCCATGCCATTCCATGCCATTCCATGCCATTCCATGCCATTCCATGCCAATCCATGCCATTCCATGCCATTCCATGCCATTCCATGCCATTCCATGCCATTCCATGCCATTCCATGCCATTCCATGCCATTCCATGCCATTCCATGCCATTCCATGCCATTCCATGCCATTCCATGCCATTCCATGCCATTCCATGCCATTCCATGCCATTCCATGCCATTCCATGCCATTCCATGCCATTCCATGCCATTCCATGCCGGTGCCATGCCGTGCCGTGCCGGTGCCATGCCATTCCATGCCATTCCATGCCATTCCATGCCATTCCATGCCATTCCATGCCATTCCATGCCATTCCATGCCATTCCATGCCATTCCATGCCATTCCATGCCATTCCATGCCATTCCATGCCATTCCATGCCATTCCATGCCATTCCATGCCATTCCATGCCATTCCATGCCATTCCATGCCATTCCATGACATTCCATGCCATTCCATGCCATTCCATGCCATTCCATGCCATTCCATGCCGTGCCATGCCGGTGCCATGCCGGTGCGATGCCGGTGCCATGCCGGGGCGATGCCATTCCATGCCATTCCATGCCATTCCATGCCATTCCATGCCATTCCATGCCATTCCATGCCATTCCATGCCATTCCATGCCATTCCATGCCATTCCATGCCATTCCATGCCATTCCATGCCATTCAATGCCGTGCCATGCCGTCCCATGCCGGTGCCATGCCGTGCCATGCCGGTGCCATGCCGTGCCATGCCGTGCCATGCCGGTGCCATGCCGTGCCATGCCGGTGCCATGCCGTGCCATGCCGGTGCCATGCCGTGCCATGCCGGTGCCATGCCGTGCCATGCCGGTGCCATGCCGTGCCATGCCGGTGCCATGCCGTGCCATGCCGGTGCCATGCCGTGCCATGCCCGTGCCATGCCGTGCCATGCCGGTGCCATGCCGTGCCATGCCGGTGCCATGCCGGTGCCATGCCGTGCCATGCCGGTGCCATGCCGTGCCATGCCGGTGCCATGCCGTGCCATGCCGGTGCCATGCCGTGCCATGCCGGTGCCATGCCATTCCATGCCATTCCATGCCATTCCATGCCATTCCATGCCATTCCATGCCATTCCATGCCATTCCATGCCATTCCATGCCATTCCATGCCATTCCATGCCATTCCATGCCATTCCATGCCATTCCATGCCATTCCATGCCATTCCATGCCATTCCATGCCATTCCATGCCATTCCATGCCATTCCATGCCATTCCATGCTATTCCATGCCATTCCATGCCATTCCATGCCATTCCATGCCATTCCATGCCATTCCATGCCATTCCATGCCATTCCATGCCATTCCATGCCATTCCATGCCATTCCATGCCATTCCATGCCATTCCATGCCATTCCATGCCATTCCATGCCATTCCATGCCATTCCATGCCATTCCATGCCGTCCCATGCCGGTGCCATGCCGTGCCATGCCGGTGCCATGCCGTGCCATGCCGGTGTCATGCCGTGCCATGCCGGTGCCATGCCGTGCCATGCCGGTGCCATGCCGTGCCATGCCGGTGCCATGCCGTGCCATGCCGGTGCCATGCCGTGCCATGCCCGTGCCATGCCGTGCCATGCCGGTGCCATGCCGTGCCATGCCGGTGCCATGCCGGTGCCATGCCGTGCCATGCCGTGCCATGCCGGTGCCATGCCATTCCATGCCATTCCATGCCATTCCATGCCATTCCATGCCATTCCATGCCATTCCATGCCATTCCATGCCATTCCATGCCATTCCATGCCATTCCATGCCATTCCATGCCATTCCATGCCATTCCATGCCATTCCATGCCATTCCATGCCATTCCATGCCATTCCATGCCATTCCATGCCATTCCATGCCATTCCATGCCATTCCATGCCATTCCATGCCATTCCATGCCATTCCATGCCATTCCATGCCATTCCATGCCATTCCATGCCATTCCATGCCATTCCATGCCATTCCATGCCATTCCATGCCATTCCATGCCATTCCATGCCATTCCATGCCATTCCATGCCATTCCATGCCATTCCATGCCATTCCATGCCATTCCATGCCATTCCATGCCATTCCATGCCATTCCATGCCATTCCATGCCATTCCATGCCATTCCATGCCATTCCATGCCATTCCATGCCATTCCATGCCATTCCATGCCATTCCATGCCATTCCATGCCATTCCATGCCATTCCATGCCATTCAATGCCGTGCCATGCCGTGCCATGCCATTCCATGCCATTCCATGCCATTCCATGCCATTCCATGCCATTTCATGCCATTCCATGCCATTTCATGCCATTCCATGCCATTCCATGCCATTCCATGCCATTCCATGCCATTCCATGCCATTCCATGCCATTCCATGCCATTCCATGCCATTCCATGCCATTCCATGCCATTCCATGCCATTCCATGCCATTCCATGCCATTCCATGCCATTCCATGCCATTCCATGCCATTCCATGCCATTCCATGCCATTCCATGCCATTCCATGCCATTCCATGCCATTCCATGCCATTCCATGCCATTCAATGCCGTGCCATGCCGTGCTATGCCGTGCCATGCCGTGCCATGCCGGTGCCATGCCGTGCCATGCCGGTGCCATGCCGTGCCATGCCGGTGCCATGCCGGTGCCATGCCGTGCCATGCCGGTGCCATGCCGTGCCATGCCGGTGCCATGCCGTGCCATGCCGGTGCCATGCCGTGCCATGCCGGTGCCATGCCGTGCCATGCCGGTGCCATGCCGTGCCATGCCGGTGCCATGCCGTGCCATGCCGGTGCCATGCCGGTGCCATGCCGTGCCATGCCGGTGCCATGCCGTGCCATGCCGGTGCCATGCCGTGCCATGCCGGTGCCATGCCGTGCCATGCCGGTGCCATGCCGTGCCATGCCGGTGCCATGCCATTCCATGCCGGTGCGATGCCATTCCATGCCATTCCATGCCATTCCATGCCATTCCATGCCATTCCATGCCATTCCATGCCATTCCATGCCATTCCATGCCATTCCATGCCATTCCATGCCATTCCATGCCATTCCATGCCATTCCATGCCATTCCATGCCATTCCATGCCATTCCATGCCATTCCATGCCATTCCATGCCATTCCATGCCATTCCATGCCATTCCATGCCATTCCATGCCATTCCATGCCATTCCATGCCGTGCCATGCCGGTGCCATGCCGGTGCGATGCCGGTGCCATGCCGGTGCGATGCCATTCCATGCCATTCCATGCCATTCCATGCCATTCCATGCCATTCCATGCCATTCCATGCCATTCAATGCCGTGCCATGCCGTCCCATGCCGGTGCCATGCCGTGCCATGCCGGTGCCATGCCGTGCCATGCCGTGCCATGCCGGTGCCATGCCGTGCCATGCCGGTGCCATGCCGTGCCATGCCGGTGCCATGCCGTGCCATGCCGGTGCCATGCCGTGCCATGCCGGTGCCATGCCGTGCCATGCCGTGCCATGCCGGTGCCATGCCGTGCCATGCCCGTGCCATGCCGTGCCATGCCGGTGCCATGCCGTGCCATGCCGGTGCCATGCCGGTGCCATGCCGTGCCATGCCGGTGCCATGCCGTGCCATGCCGGTGCCATGCCATTCCATGCCATTCCATGCCATTCCATGCCATTCCATGCCATTCCATGCCATTCCATGCCATTCCATGCCATTCCATGCCATTCCATGCCATTCCATGCCATTCCATGCCATTCCATGCCATTCCATGCCATTCCATGCCATTCCATGCCATTCCATGCCATTCCATGCCATTCCATGCCATTCCATGCCGGTGCCATGCCGTGCCGTGCCGGTGCCATGCCATTCCATGCCATTCCATGCCATTCCATGCCATTCCATGCCATTCCATGCCATTCCATGCCATTCCATGCCATTCCATGCCATTCCATGCCATTCCATGCCATTCCATGCCATTCCATGCCATTCCATGCCATTCCATGCCATTCCATGCCATTCCATGCCATTCCATGCCATTCCATGCCATTCCATGCCGTGCCATGCCGTGCCATGCCGTGCCATGCCGTGCCATGCCGTGCCATGCCGTGCCATGCCGTGCCATGCCGGTGCCATGCCGTGCCATGCCGGTGCCATGCCGTGCCATGCCGGTGCCATGCCGTGCCATGCCGGTGCCATGCCGTGCCATGCCGGTGCCATGCCGTGCCATGCCGGTGCCATGCCGTGCCATGCCGGTGCCATGCCGTGCCATGCCGGTGCCATGCCGTGCCATGCCGGTGCCATGCCGTGCCATGCCGGTGCCATGCCATTCCATGCCATTCTATGCCATTCCATGCCATTCCATGCCATTCCATGCCATTCTATGCCATTCCATGCCATTCCATGCCATTCCATGCCATTCCATGCCATTCCATGCCATTCCATGCCATTCCATGCCATTCCATGCCATTCCATGCCATTCCATGCCATTCCATGCCATTCCATGCCATTCCATGCCATTCCATGCCATTCCATGCCATTCCATGCCATTCCATGCCATTCCATGCCATTCCATGCCATTCCATGCCATTCCATGCCATTCCATGCCATTCCATGCCATTCCATGCCATTCCATGCCATTCCATGCCATTCCATGCCATTCCATGCCATTCCATGCCATTCCATGCCATTCCATGCCATTCCATGCCATTCCATGCCATTCCATGCCATTCCATGCCATTCCATGCCATTCCATGCCATTCCATGCCATTCCATGCCATTCCATGCCATTCCATGCCATTCCATGCCATTCCATGCCGTGCCATGCCGGTGCCATGCCGTGCCATGCCGGTGCCATGCCGTGCCATGCCGGTGCCATGCCGGTGCCATGCCGTGCCATGCCGGTGCCATGCCGTGCCATGCCGTGCCATGCCGTGCCATGCCCGTGCCATGCCGTGCCATGCCGGTGCCATGCCGTGCCATGCCGGTGCCATGCCGTGCCATGCCGGTGCCATGCCGTGCCATGCCGGTGCCATGCCGTGCCATGCCATTCCATGCCGTGCCATGCCATTCCATGCCGTGCCATGCCGTGCCATGCCATTCCATGCCGTGCCATGCCATTCCATGCCATTCCATGCCATTCCATGCCATTCCATGCCATTCCATGCCATTCCATGCCATTCCATGCCATTCCATGCCATTCCATGCCATTCCATGCCATTCCATGCCATTCCATGCCATTCCATGCCATTCCATGCCATTCCATGCCATTCCATGCCATTCCATGCCATTCCATGCCATTCCATGCCATTCCATGCCATTCCATGCCATTCCATGCCATTCCATGCCATTCCATGCCATTCCATGCCATTCCATGCCATTCCATGCCATTCCATGCCATTCCATGCCATTCCATGCCATTCCATGCCATTCCATGCCATTCCATGCCATTCCATGCCATTCCATGCCATTCCATGCCATTCCATGCCATTCCATGCCATTCCATGCCATTCCATGCCATTCCATGCCATTCCATGCCATTCCATGCCATTCCATGCCATTCCATGCCATTCCATGCCATTCCATGCCATTCCATGCCATTCCATGCCATTCCATGCCATTCCATGCCATTCCATGCCATTCCATGCCATTCCATGCCATTCCATGCCATTCCATGCCATTCCATGCCATTCCATGCCATTCCATGCCATTCCATGCCATTCCATGCCATTCCATGCCATTCCATGCCATTCCATGCCATTCCATGCCATTCCATGCCATTCCATGCCATTCCATGCCATTCCATGCCATTCCATGCCATTCCATGCCATTCCATGCCATTCCATGCCATTCCATGCCATTCCATGCCATTCCATGCCATTCCATGCCATTCCATGCCATTCCATGCCATTCCATGCCATTCCATGCCATTCCATGCCATTCCATGCCATTCCATGCCATTCCATGCCATTCCATGCCATTCCATGCCATTCCATGCCATTCCATGCCATTCCATGCCATTCCATGCCATTCCATGCCATTCCATGCCATTCCATGCCATTCCATGCCATTCCATGCCATTCCATGCCATTCCATGCCATTCCATGCCATTCCATGCCATTCCATGCCATTCCATGCCATTCCATGCCATTCCATGCCATTCCATGCCATTCCATGCCATTCCATGCCATTCCATGCCATTCCATGCCATTCCATGCCATTCCATGCCATTCCATGCCATTCCATGCCATTCCATGCCATTCCATGCCATTCCATGCCATTCCATGCCATTCCATGCCATTCCATGCCATTCCATGCCATTCCATGCCATTCCATGCCATTCCATGCCATTCCATGCCATTCCATGCCATTCCATGCCATTCCATGCCATTCCATGCCATTCCATGCCATTCCATGCCATTCCATGCCATTCCATGCCATTCCATGCCATTCCATGCCATTCCATGCCATTCCATGCCGTGCCATGCCGGTGCCATGCCGGTGCGATGCCGGTGCCATGCCGGTGCGATGCCATTCCATGCCATTCCATGCCATTCCATGCCATTCCATGCCATTCCATGCCATTCCATGCCATTCAATGCCGTGCCATGCCGTCCCATGCCGGTGCCATGCCGTGCCATGCCGGTGCCATGCCGTGCCATGCCGTGCCATGCCGGTGCCATGCCGTGCCATGCCGGTGCCATGCCGTGCCATGCCGGTGCCATGCCGTGCCATGCCGGTGCCATGCCGTGCCATGCCGGTGCCATGCCGTGCCATGCCGTGCCATGCCGGTGCCATGCCGTGCCATGCCCGTGCCATGCCGTGCCATGCCGGTGCCATGCCGTGCCATGCCGGTGCCATGCCGGTGCCATGCCGTGCCATGCCGGTGCCATGCCGTGCCATGCCGGTGCCATGCCGTGCCATGCCGGTGCCATGCCATTCCATGCCATTCCATGCCATTCCATGCCATTCCATGCCATTCCATGCCATTCCATGCCATTCCATGCCATTCCATGCCATTCCATGCCATTCCATGCCATTCCATGCCATTCCATGCCATTCCATGCCATTCCATGCCATTCCATGCCATTCCATGCCATTCCATGCCATTCCATGCCATTCCATGCCATTCCATGCCATTCCATGCTATTCCATGCCATTCCATGCCATTCCATGCCATTCCATGCCATTCCATGCCATTCCATGCCATTCCATGCCATTCCATGCCATTCCATGCCATTCCATGCCATTCCATGCCATTCCATGCCATTCCATGCCATTCCATGCCATTCCATGCCATTCCATGCCATTCCATGCCATTCCATGCCATTCCATGCCATTCCATGCCATTCCATGCCATTCCATGCCATTCCATGCCATTCCATGCCATTCCATGCCATTCCATGCCATTCCATGCCATTCCATGCCATTCCATGCCATTCCATGCCATTCCATGCCATTCCATGCCGTCCCATGCCGGTGCCATGCCGTCCCATGCCGGTGCCATGCCGTGCCATGCCGGTGCCATGCCGTGCCATGCCGGTGCCATGCCGTGCCATGCCGGTGCCATGCCGTGCCATGCCGGTGCCATGCCGTGCCATGCCCGTGCCATGCCGTGCCATGCCGGTGCCATGCCGTGCCATGCCGGTGCCATGCCGTGCCATGCCGGTGCCATGCCGGTGCCATGCCGTGCCATGCCGGTGCCATGCCGTGCCATGCCGGTGCCATGCCGTGCCATGCCGGTGCCATGCCATTCCATGCCATTCCATGCCATTCCATGCCATTCCATGCCATTCCATGCCATTCCATGCCATTCCATGCCATTCCATGCCATTCCATGCCATTCCATGCCATTCCATGCCATTCCATGCCATTCCATGCCATTCCATGCCATTCCATGCCATTCCATGCCATTCCATGCCATTCCATGCCATTCCATGCCATTCCATGCCATTCCATGCCATTCCATGCCATTCCATGCCATTCCATGCCATTCCATGCCATTCCATGCCATTCCATGCCATTCCATGCCATTCCATGCCATTCCATGCCATTCCATGCCATTCCATGCCATTCCATGCCATTCCATGCCATTCCATGCCATTCCATGCCATTCCATGCCATTCCATGCCATTCCATGCCATTCCATGCCATTCCATGCCATTCCATGCCATTCCATGCCATTCCATGCCATTCCATGCCATTCCATGCCATTCCATGCCATTCCATGCCATTCCATGCCATTCCATGCCATTCCATGCCATTCCATGCCATTCCATGCCATTCCATGCCATTCCATGCCATTCCATGCCATTCCATGCCATTCCATGCCATTCCATGCCATTCCATGCCATTCCATGCCATTCCATGCCATTCCATGCCGTGCCATGCCATTCCATGCCATTCCATGCCATTCCATGCCATTCCATGCCATTCCATGCCATTCCATGCCATTCCATGCCATTCCATGCCATTCCATGCCATTCCATGCCATTCCATGCCATTCCATGCCATTCCATGCCATTCCATGCCATTCCATGCCATTCCATGCCATTCCATGCCATTCCATGCCATTCCATGCCATTCCATGCCATTCCATGCCATTCCATGCCATTCCATGCCATTCCATGCCATTCCATGCCATTCCATGCCATTCCATGCCATTCCATGCCATTCCATGCCATTCCATGCCATTCCATGCCATTCCATGCCATTCCATGCCATTCCATGCCATTCCATGCCATTCCATGCCATTCCATGCCATTCCATGCCATTCCATGCCATTCCATGCCATTCCATGCCATTCCATGCCATTCCATGCCATTCCATGCCATTCCATGCCATTCCATGCCATTCCATGCCATTCCATGCCATTCCATGCCATTCCATGCCATTCCATGCCATTCCATGCCATTCCATGCCATTCCATGCCATTCCATGCCATTCCATGCCATTCCATGCCATTCCATGCCATTCCATGCCATTCCATGCCATTCCATGCCATTCCATGCCATTCCATGCCATTCCATGCCATTCCATGCCATTCCATGCCATTCCATGCCATTCCATGCCATTCCATGCCATTCCATGCCATTCCATGCCATTCCATGCCAATCCATGCCATTCCATGCCATTCCATGCCATTCCATGCCATTCCATGCCATTCCATGCCATTCCATGCCATTCCATGCCATTCCATGCCATTCCATGCCATTCCATGCCATTCCATGCCATTCCATGCCATTCCATGCCATTCCATGCCATTCCATGCCGGTGCCATGCCGTGCCGTGCCGGTGCCATGCCATTCCATGCCATTCCATGCCATTCCATGCCATTCCATGCCATTCCATGCCATTCCATGCCATTCCATGCCATTCCATGCCATTCCATGCCATTCCATGCCATTCCATGCCATTCCATGCCATTCCATGCCATTCCATGACATTCCATGCCATTCCATGCCATTCCATGCCATTCCATGCCATTCCATGCCGTGCCATGCCGGTGCCATGCCGGTGCGATGCCGGTGCCATGCCGGGGCGATGCCATTCCATGCCATTCCATGCCATTCCATGCCATTCCATGCCATTCCATGCCATTCCATGCCATTCCATGCCATTCCATGCCATTCCATGCCATTCCATGCCATTCCATGCCATTCCATGCCATTCAATGCCGTGCCATGCCGTCCCATGCCGGTGCCATGCCGTGCCATGCCGGTGCCATGCCGTGCCATGCCGTGCCATGCCGGTGCCATGCCGTGCCATGCCGGTGCCATGCCGTGCCATGCCGGTGCCATGCCGTGCCATGCCGGTGCCATGCCGTGCCATGCCGGTGCCATGCCGTGCCATGCCGGTGCCATGCCGTGCCATGCCGGTGCCATGCCGTGCCATGCCCGTGCCATGCCGTGCCATGCCGTGCCATGCCGGTGCCATGCCGGTGCCATGCCGTGCCATGCCGGTGCCATGCCGTGCCATGCCGGTGCCATGCCGTGCCATGCCGGTGCCATGCCGTGCCATGCCGGTGCCATGCCATTCCATGCCATTCCATGCCATTCCATGCCATTCCATGCCATTCCATGCCATTCCATGCCATTCCATGCCATTCCATGCCATTCCATGCCATTCCATGCCATTCCATGCCATTCCATGCCATTCCATGCCATTCCATGCCATTCCATGCCATTCCATGCCATTCCATGCCATTCCATGCCATTCCATGCTATTCCATGCCATTCCATGCCATTCCATGCCATTCCATGCCATTCCATGCCATTCCATGCCATTCCATGCCATTCCATGCCATTCCATGCCATTCCATGCCATTCCATGCCATTCCATGCCATTCCATGCCATTCCATGCCATTCCATGCCATTCCATGCCATTCCATGCCGTCCCATGCCGGTGCCATGCCGTGCCATGCCGGTGCCATGCCGTGCCATGCCGGTGTCATGCCGTGCCATGCCGGTGCCATGCCGTGCCATGCCGGTGCCATGCCGTGCCATGCCGGTGCCATGCCGTGCCATGCCGGTGCCATGCCGTGCCATGCCCGTGCCATGCCGTGCCATGCCGGTGCCATGCCGTGCCATGCCGGTGCCATGCCGGTGCCATGCCGTGCCATGCCGTGCCATGCCGGTGCCATGCCATTCCATGCCATTCCATGCCATTCCATGCCATTCCATGCCATTCCATGCCATTCCATGCCATTCCATGCCATTCCATGCCATTCCATGCCATTCCATGCCATTCCATGCCATTCCATGCCATTCCATGCCATTCCATGCCATTCCATGCCATTCCATGCCATTCCATGCCATTCCATGCCATTCCATGCCATTCCATGCCATTCCATGCCATTCCATGCCATTCCATGCCATTCCATGCCATTCCATGCCATTCCATGCCATTCCATGCCATTCCATGCCATTCCATGCCATTCCATGCCATTCCATGCCATTCCATGCCATTCCATGCCATTCCATGCCATTCCATGCCATTCCATGCCATTCCATGCCATTCCATGCCATTCCATGCCATTCCATGCCATTCCATGCCATTCAATGCCGTGCCATGCCGTGCCATGCCATTCCATGCCATTCCATGCCATTCCATGCCATTCCATGCCATTTCATGCCATTCCATGCCATTTCATGCCATTCCATGCCATTCCATGCCATTCCATGCCATTCCATGCCATTCCATGCCATTCCATGCCATTCCATGCCATTCCATGCCATTCCATGCCATTCCATGCCATTCCATGCCATTCCATGCCATTCCATGCCATTCCATGCCATTCCATGCCATTCCATGCCATTCCATGCCATTCCATGCCATTCCATGCCATTCCATGCCATTCCATGCCATTCAATGCCGTGCCATGCCGTGCTATGCCGTGCCATGCCGTGCCATGCCGGTGCCATGCCGTGCCATGCCGGTGCCATGCCGTGCCATGCCGGTGCCATGCCGGTGCCATGCCGTGCCATGCCGGTGCCATGCCGTGCCATGCCGGTGCCATGCCGTGCCATGCCGGTGCCATGCCGTGCCATGCCGGTGCCATGCCGTGCCATGCCGGTGCCATGCCGTGCCATGCCGGTGCCATGCCGTGCCATGCCGGTGCCATGCCGGTGCCATGCCGTGCCATGCCGGTGCCATGCCGTGCCATGCCGGTGCCATGCCGTGCCATGCCGGTGCCATGCCGTGCCATGCCGGTGCCATGCCGTGCCATGCCGGTGCCATGCCATTCCATGCCGGTGCGATGCCATTCCATGCCATTCCATGCCATTCCATGCCATTCCATGCCATTCCATGCCATTCCATGCCATTCCATGCCATTCCATGCCATTCCATGCCATTCCATGCCATTCCATGCCATTCCATGCCATTCCATGCCATTCCATGCCATTCCATGCCATTCCATGCCATTCCATGCCATTCCATGCCATTCCATGCCATTCCATGCCATTCCATGCCATTCCATGCCATTCCATGCCATTCCATGCCATTCCATGCCATTCCATGCCATTCCATGCCATTCCATGCCATTCCATGCCATTCCATGCCATTCCATGCCATTCCATGCCATTCCATGCCATTCCATGCCATTCCATGCCATTCCATGCCATTCCATGCCATTCCATGCCATTCCATGCCATTCCATGCCATTCCATGCCATTCCATGCCATTCCATGCCATTCAATGCCGTGCCATGCCGTGCTATGCCGTGCCATGCCGTGCTATGCCGTGCCATGCCGTGCTATGCCGTGCCATGCCGTGCCATGCCGTGCCATGCCGTGCCATGCCGTGCCATGCCGTGCCATGCCGTGCCATGCCGTGCCATGCCGGTGCCATGCCGTGCCATGCCGGTGCCATGCCGTGCCATGCCGTGCCATGCCGGTGCCATGCCGTGCCATGCCGGTGCCATGCCGTGCCATGCCATTCCATGCCATTCCATGTCATTCCATGCCATTCCATGCCATTCCATGTCATTCCATGCCATTCCATGTCATTCCATGCCATTCCATGTCATTCCATGCCATTCCATGCCATTCCATGCCATTCCATGCCATTCCATGCCATTCCATACCATTCCATGCCATTCCATGCCATTCCATGCCATTCCATGCCATTCCATGCCATTCCATGCCATTCCATGCCATTCCATGCCATTCCATGCCATTCCATGCCATTCCATGCCATTCCATGCCATTCCATGCCATTCCATGCCATTCCATGCCATTCCATGCCATTCCATGCCATTCCATGCCATTCCATGCCATTCCATGCCATTCCATGCCATTCCATGCCATTCCATGCCATTCCATGCCATTCCATGCCATTCCATGCCATTCCATGCCATTCCATGCCATTCCATGCCATTCCATGCCATTCCATGCCATTCCATGCCATTCCATGCCATTCCATGCCATTCCATGCCATTCCATGCCATTCCATGCCATTCCATGCCATTCCATGCCATTCCATGCCATTCCATGCCATTCCATGCCATTCCATGCCATTCCATGCCATTCCATGCCATTCCATGCCATTCCATGCCATTCCATGCCATTCCATGCCATTCCATGCCATTCCATGCCATTCCATGCCATTCCATGCCATTCCATGCCATTCCATGCCATTCCATGCCATTCCATGCCATTCCATGCCATTCCATGCCATTCCATGCCATTCCATGCCATTCCATGCCATTCCATGCCATTCCATGCCATTCCATGCCATTCCATGCCATTCCATGCCATTCCATGCCATTCCATGCCATTCCATGCCATTCCATGCCATTCCATGCCATTCCATGCCATTCCATGCCATTCCATGCCATTCCATGCCATTCCATGCCATTCCATGCCATTCCATGCCATTCCATGCCATTCCATGCCATTCCATGCCATTCCATGCCATTCCATGCCATTCCATGCCATTCCATGCCATTCCATGCCATTCCATGCCATTCCATGCCATTCCATGCCGTGCCATGCCATTCCATGCCGTGCCATGCCATTCCATGCCGTGCCATGCCGGTGCCATGCCGTGCCATGCCGGTGCCATGCCGTGCCATGCCATTCCATGCCGTGCCATGCCGGTGCCATGCCGTGCCATGCCGGTGCCATGCCGTGCCATGCCGGTGCCATGCCGTGCCATGCCGGTGCCATGCCGTGCCATGCCGGTGCCATGCCGTGCCATGCCGGTGCCATGCCGTGCCATGCCGGTGCCATGCCGTGCCATGCCGGTGCCATGCCGTGCCATGCCGTGCCATGCCGGTGCCATGCCGTGCCATGCCGGTGCCATGCCGTGCCATGCCGGTGCCATGCCGTGCTATGCCGTGCCATGCCGGTGCCATGCCGTGCCATGCCGGTGCCATGCCGTGCCATGACGGTGCCATGCCGTGCCATGCCGTGACATGCGGTGCCATGCCATTCCATGCCATTCCATGCCATTCCATGCCATTCCATGCCATTCCATGCCATTCCATGCCATTCCATGCCATTCCATGCCATTCCATGCCATACCATGCCATTCCATGCCATTCCATGCCATTCCATGCCATTCCATGCCATTCAATGCCGGTGCCATGCCGTGCCATGCCGGTGCCATGCCGTGCTATGCCGTGCCATGCCGGTGCCATGCCGTGCCATGCCGGTGCCATGCCGTGCCATGCCGGTGCCATGCCGGTGCCATGCCGTGCCATGCCGGTGCCATGCCGTGCCATGCCGGTGCCATGCCGTGCCATGCCGGTGCCATGCCGTGCCATGCCGGTGCCATGCCGTGCCATGCCGGTGCCATGCCGTGCCATGCCGGTGCCATGCCGTGCCATGCCGGTGCCATGCCGTGCCATGCCGGTGCCATGCCGTGCCATGCCGGTGCCATGCCGTGCCATGCCGGTGCCATGCCATTCCATGCCATTCCATGCCATTCCATGCCATTCCATGCCGGTGCCATGCCGTGCCATGCCGGTGCCATGCCGTGCCATGCCGGTGCCATGCCGTGCCATGCCGGTGCCATGCCGTGCCATGCCGGTGCCATGCCGTGCCATGCCGGTGCCATGCCGTGCCATGCCGTGCCATGCCGGTGCCATGCCGTGCCATGCCGGTGCCATGCCGTGCCATGCCGTGCCATGCGGTGCCATGCCGTGCCATGCCGTGCCATGCCGTGCCATGCGGTGCCATGCAATTCCATGCCATTCCATGCCATTCCATGACATTCCATGCCATTCCATGTCATTCCATGCCATTCCATGCCATTCCATGCCATTCCATGCCATTCCATGCCATTCAATGCCGTGCCATGCCGTGCCATGCCGGTGCCATGCCGTGCCATGCCGGTGCCATGCCGTGCCATGCCGGTGCCATGCCGTGCCATGCCGGTGCCATGCCGTGCCATGCCGGTGCCATGCCGTGCCATGCCGGTGCCATGACGTGCCATGCCGGTGCCATGCCGTGCCATGCCGGTGCCATGCCGTGCCATGCCGGTGCCATGCCGTGCCATGCCGGTGCCATGCCGTGCCATGCCGGTGCCATGCCGTGCCATGCCGGTGCCATGCCGTGCCATGCCGGTGCCATGCCGTGCCATGCCGGTGCCATGCCGTGCCATGCCGGTGCCATGCCGTGCCATGCCGGTGCCATGCCGTGCCATGCCGGTGCCATGCCGTGCCATGCCGGTGCCATGCCGTGCCATGCCGTGCCATGCCGGTGCCATGCCGTGCCATGCCGGTGCCATGCCGTGCCATGCCGGTGCCATGCCGTGCCATGCCGTGCCATGCGGTGCCATGCCATTCCATGCCATTCCATGTCATTCCATGCCATTCCATGTCATTCCATGCCATTCCATGTCATTCCATGCCATTCCATGTCATTCCATGCCATTCCATGTCATTGCATGCCATTCCATGCCATTCCATGCCATTCCATACCATTCCATGCCATTCCATGCCATTCCATGCCATTCCATGCCATGCCATTCCATGCCATTCCATGCCATTCCATGCCATTCCATGCCATTCCATGCCATTCCATGCCATTCCATGCCATTCCATGCCATTCCATGCCATTCCATGCCATTCCATGCCATTCCATGCCATTCCATGCCATTCCATGCCATTCCATGCCATTCCATGCCATTCCATGCCATTCCATGCCATTCCATGCCATTCCATGCCATTCCATGCCATTCAATGCCGTGCCATGCCGTGCCATGCCGTGCCATGCCGTGCCATGCCGTGCCATGCCGTGCCATGCCGTGCCATGCCGGTGCCATGCCGTGCCATGCCGGTGCCATGCCGTGCCATGCCGGTGCCATGCCGTGCCATGCCGGTGCCATGCCGTGCCATGCCGGTGCCATGCCGTGCCATGCCGTGCCATGCCGGTGCCATGCCGTGCCATGCCTGTGCCATGCCGTGCCATGCCGGTGCCATGCCGTGCCATGCCGGTGCCATGCCGTGCCATGCCGGTGCCATGCCGTGCCATGCCGGTGCCATGCCGTGCCATGCCGTGCCATGCCGGTGCCATGCCGTGCCATGCCGGTGCCATGCCGTGCCATGCCGGTGCCATGCCGTGCCATGCCGTGCCATGCCGTGCCATGCCGTGCCATGCGGTGCCATGCCATTCCATGCCATTCCATGCCATTCCATGTCATTCCATGCCATTCCATGCCATTCCATGCCATTCCATGCCATTCCATGCCATTCAATGCCGTGCCATGCCGTTCCATGCCGGTGCCATGCCGTGCCATGCCGGTGCCATGCCGTGCCATGCCGGTGCCATGCCGTGCTATGCCGTGCCATGCCGGTGCCATGCCGTGCCATGCCGGTGCCATGCCGTGCCATGCCGGTGCCATGCCGTGCCATGCCGTGCCATGCCGGTGCCATGCCGTGCCATGCCGGTGCCATGCCGTGCCATGCCGTGCCATGCCGTGCCATGCCGTGCCATGCCGTGCCATGCCGTGCCATGCCGTGCCATGCGGTGCCATGCCATTCCATGCCATTCCATGCCATTCCATGCCATTCCATGCCATTCCATGCCATTCCATGCCATTCCATGTCATTCCATGCCATTCCATGCCATTCCATGCCATTCCATGCCATTCCATGCCATTCCATGCCATTCAATGCCGTGCCATGCCGTGCCATGCCGGTGCCATGCCGTGCCATGCCGGTGCCATGCCGTGCCATGCCGGTGCCATGCCGTGCCATGCCGGTGCCATGCCGTGCCATGCCGGTGCCATGCCGTGCCATGCCGGTGCCATGCCGTGCCATGCCGTGCCATGCCGGTGCCATGCCGTGCCATGCCGTGCCATGCGGTGCCATGCCATTCCATGCCATTCCATGTCATTCCATGCCATTCCATGTCATTCCATGCCATTCCATGTCATTCCATGCCATTCCATGTCATTCCATGTCATTCCATGCCATTCCATGCCATTGCATGCCATTCCATGCCATTCCATGCCATTCCATACCATTCCATGCCATTCCATGCCATTCCATGCCATTCCATGCCATTCCATGCCATTCCATGCCATTCCATGCCATTCCATGCCATTCCATGCCATTCCATGCCATTCCATGCCATTCCATGCCATTCCATGCCATTCCATGCCATTCCATGCCATTCCATGCCATTCCATGCCATTCCATGCCATTCCATGCCATTCCATGCCATTCCATGCCATTCCATGCCATTCCATGCCATTCCATGCCATTCCATGCCATTCCATGCCATTCCATGCCATTCCATGCCATTCCATGCCATTCCATGCCATTCCATGCCATTCCATGCCATTCCATGCCATTCCATGCCATTCCATGCCATTCCATGCCATTCCATGCCATTCCATGCCATTCCATCCCATCCATGCCATTCCATCCCATCCATGCCATTCCATGCCATTCCATGCCATTCCATGCCATTCCATGCCATTCCATGCCATTCCATGCCATTCCATGCCATTCCATGCCATTCCATGCCATTCCATGCCATTCCATGCCATTCCATGCCATTCCATGCCATTCCATGCCATTCCATGCCATTCCATGCCATTCCATGCCATTCAATGCCGTGCCATGCCGTGCCATGCCGTGCCATGCCGTGCCATGCCGTGCCATGCCGTGCCATGCCGTGCCATGCGGTGCCATGCCATTCCATGCCATTCCATGCCATTCCATGTCATTCCATGCCATTCCATGCCATTCCATGCCATTCCATGCCATTCCATGCCATTCCATGCCATTCCATGCCATTCAATGCCGTGCCATGCCGGTGCCATGCCGTGCTATGCCGTGCCATGCCGGTGCCATGCCGTGCCATGCCGGTGCCATGCCGTGCCATGCCGGTGCCATGCCGTGCCATGCCGTGCCATGCCGGTGCCATGCCGTGCCATGCCGGTGCCATGCCGTGCCATGCCGTGCCATGCCGTGCCATGCCGTGCCATGCCGTGCCATGCCGTGCCATGCCGTGCCATGCGGTGCCATGCCATTCCATGCCATTCCATGCCATTCCATGCCATTCCATGCCATTCCATGCCATTCCATGCCATTCCATGTCATTCCATGCCATTCCATGCCATTCCATGCCATTCCATGCCATTCCATGCCATTCCATGCCATTCAATGCCGTGCCATGCCGTGCCATGCCGGTGCCATGCCGTGCCATGCCGGTGCCATGCCGTGCCATGCCGGTGCCATGCCGTGCCATGCCGGTGCCATGCCGTGCCATGCCGGTGCCATGCCGTGCCATGCCGGTGCCATGCCGTGCCATGCCGTGCCATGCCGGTGCCATGCCGTGCCATGCCGTGCCATGCGGTGCCATGCCATTCCATGCCATTCCATGTCATTCCATGCCATTCCATGTCATTCCATGCCATTCCATGTCATTCCATGCCATTCCATGTCATTCCATGTCATTCCATGCCATTCCATGCCATTGCATGCCATTCCATGCCATTCCATGCCATTCCATACCATTCCATGCCATTCCATGCCATTCCATGCCATTCCATGCCATTCCATGCCATTCCATGCCATTCCATGCCATTCCATGCCATTCCATGCCATTCCATGCCATTCCATGCCATTCCATGCCATTCCATGCCATTCCATGCCATTCCATGCCATTCCATGCCATTCCATGCCATTCCATGCCATTCCATGCCATTCCATGCCATTCCATGCCATTCCATGCCATTCCATGCCATTCCATGCCATTCCATCCCATCCATGCCATTCCATCCCATCCATGCCATTCCATGCCATTCCATGCCATTCCATGCCATTCCATGCCATTCCATGCCATTCCATGCCATTCCATGCCATTCCATGCCATTCCATGCCATTCCATGCCATTCCATGCCATTCCATGCCATTCCATGCCATTCCATGCCATTCCATGCCATTCCATGCCATTCCATGCCATTCCATGCCATTCCATGCCATTCCATGCCATTCCATGCCATTCCATGCCATTCCATGCCATTCCATGCCATTCAATGCCGTGCCATGCCGTGCCATGCCGTGCCATGCCGTGCCATGCCGTGCCATGCCGTGCCATGCCGTGCCATGCCGTGCCATGCCGTGCCATGCGGTGCCATGCCATTCCATGCCATTCCATGCCATTCCATGTCATTCCATGCCATTCCATGCCATTCCATGCCATTCCATGCCATTCCATGCCATTCAATGCCGTGCCATGCCGTGCCATGCCGGTGCCATGCCGTGCCATGCCGGTGCCATGCCGTGCCATGCCGGTGCCATGCCGTGCCATGCCGGTGCCATGCCGTGCCATGCCGGTGCCATGCCGTGCCATGCCGGTGCCATGCCGTGCCATGCCGGTGCCATGCCGTGCCATGCCGGTGCCATGCCGTGCCATGCCGGTGCCATGCCGTGCCATGCCGGTGCCATGCCGTGCCATGCCGGTGCCATGCCGTGCCATGCCGGTGCCATGCCGTGCCATGCCGTGCCATGCCGGTGCCATGCCGTGCCATGCCGGTGCCATGCCGTGCCATGCCGTGCCATGCGGTGCCATGCCATTCCATGCCATTCCATGTCATTCCATGCCATTCCATGTCATTCCATGCCATTCCATGTCATTCCATGCCATTCCATGTCATTCCATGCCATTCCATGCCATTCCATGCCATTCCATACCATTCCATGCCATTCCATGCCATTCCATGCCATTCCATGCCATTCCATGCCATTCCATGCCATTCCATGCCATTCCATGCCATTCCATGCCATTCCATGCCATTCCATGCCATTCCATGCCATTCCATGCCATTCCATGCCATTCCATGCCATTCCATGCCATTCCATGCCATTCCATGCCATTCCATGCCATTCCATGCCATTCCATGCCATTCCATGCCATTCCATGCCATTCCATGCCATTCCATGCCATTCCATGCCATTCCATGCCATTCCATGCCATTCCATGCCATTCCATGCCATTCCATGCCATTCCATGCCATTCCATGCCATTCCATGCCATTCCATGCCATTCCATGCCATTCCATGCCATTCCATGCCATTCCATGCCATTCCATGCCATTCCATGCCATTCCATGCCATTCCATGCCATTCCATGCCATTCCATGCCATTCCATGCCATTCCATGCCATTCCATGCCGTGCCATGCCATTCCATGCCGTGCCATGCCATTCCATGCCGTGCCATGCCATTCCATGCCGTGCCATGCCATTCCATGCCGTGCCATGCCGGTGCCATGCCGTGCCATGCCGGTGCCATGCCGTGCCATGCCGGTGCCATGCCGTGCCATGCCGGTGCCATGCCGTGCCATGCCGGTGCCATGCCGGTGCCATGCCGGTGCCATGCCGTGCCATGCCGGTGCCATGCCGTGCCATGCCGGTGCCATGCCGTGCCATGCCGGTGCCATGCCGTGCCATGCCGTGCCATGCCGTGCCATGCCGGTGCCATGCCGTGCCATGCCGTGCCATGCCGGTGCCATGCCGTGCCATGCCGTGCCATGCCGTGCCATGCCGGTGCCATGCCGTGCCATGCCGTGCCATGCCGGTGCCATGCCGTGCCATGCCGGTGCCATGCCGTGCCATGACGGTGCCATGCCGTGCCATGCCGTGACATGCGGTGCCATGCCATTCCATGCCATTCCATGCCATTCCATGCCATTCCATGCCATTCCATGCCATTCCATGCCATTCCATGCCATTCCATGTCATTCCATGCCATTCCATGCCATTCCATGCCATTCCATGCCATTCCATGCCATTCCATGCCATTCCATGCCATTCCATGCCGTGCCATGCCGGTGCCATGCCGTGCTATGCCGTGCCATGCCGGTGCCATGCCGTGCCATGCCGGTGCCATGCCGTGCCATGCCGGTGCCATGCCGTGCCATGCCGGTGCCATGCCGTGCCATGCCGGTGCCATGCCGTGCCATGCCGGTGCCATGCCGTGCCATGCCGTGCCATGCCGTGCCATGCCGTGCCATGCGGTGCCATGCCGTTCCATGCCATTCCATGCCATTCCATGACATTCCATGCCATTCCATGTCATTCCATGCCATTCCATGCCATTCCATGCCATTCCATGCCATTCCACGCCATTCAATGCCGTGCCATGCCGTGCCATGCCGGTGCCATGCCGTGCCATGCCGGTGCCATGCCGTGCCATGCCGTGCCATGCCGTGCCATGCCGGTGCCATGCCGTGCCATGCCGGTGCCATGCCGTGCCATGCCGTGCCATGCGGTGCCATGCCATTCCATGCCATTCCATGTCATTCCATGCCATTCCATGTCATTCCATGCCATTCCATGTCATTCCATGTCATTCCATGCCATTCCATGTCATTCCATGTCATTCCATGCCATTCCATGCCATTCCATGCCATTCCATGCCATTCCATGCCATTCCATGCCATTCCATGCCATTCCATGCCATTCCATGCCATTCCATGCCATTCCATGCCATTCCATGCCATTCCATGCCATTCCATGCCATTCCATGCCATTCCATGCCATTCCATGCCATTCCATGCCATTCCATGCCATTCCATGCCATTCCATGCCATTCCATGCCATTCCATGCCATTCCATGCCATTCCATGCCATTCCATGCCATTCCATGCCATTCCATGCCATTCCATGCCATTCCATGCCATTCCATGCCATTCCATGCCATTCCATGCCATTCCATGCCATTCCATGCCATTCCATGCCATTCCATGCCATTCCATGCCATTCCATGCCATTCCATGCCATTCCATGCCATTCCATGCCATTCCATGCCATTCCATGCCATTCAATGCCGTGCCATGCCGTCCCATGCCGGTGCCATGCCGTGCCATGCCGGTGCCATGCCGTGCCATGCCGTGCCATGCCGGTGCCATGCCGTGCCATGCCGGTGCCATGCCGTGCCATGCCGGTGCCATGCCGTGCCATGCCGGTGCCATGCCGTGCCATGCCGGTGCCATGCCGTGCCATGCCGGTGCCATGCCGTGCCATGCCCGTGCCATGCCGTGCCATGCCGGTGCCATGCCGTGCCATGCCGGTGCCATGCCGGTGCCATGCCGGTGCCATGCCGGTGCCATGCCGTGCCATGCCGGTGCCATGCCGTGCCATGCCGGTGCCATGCCGTGCCATGCCGGTGCCATGCCATTCCATGCCATTCCATGCCATTCCATGCCATTCCATGCCATTCCATGCCATTCCATGCCATTCCATGCCATTCCATGCCATTCCATGCCATTCCATGCCATTCCATGCCATTCCATGCCATTCCATGCCATTCCATGCTATTCCATGCCATTCCATGCCATTCCATGCCATTCCATGCCATTCCATGCCATTCCATGCCATTCCATGCCATTCCATGCCATTCCATGCCATTCCATGCCATTCCATGCCATTCCATGCCATTCCATGCCATTCCATGCCATTCCATGCCATTCCATGCCATTCCATGCCATTCCATGCCATTCCATGCCATTCCATGCCGTCCCATGCCGGTGCCATGCCGTCCCATGCCGGTGCCATGCCGTGCCATGCCGGTGCCATGCCGTGCCATGCCGGTGTCATGCCGTGCCATGCCGGTGCCATGCCGTGCCATGCCGGTGCCATGCCGTGCCATGCCGGTGCCATGCCGTGCCATGCCGGTGCCATGCCGTGCCATGCCGGTGCCATGCCGTGCCATGCCCGTGCCATGCCGTGCCATGCCGGTGCCATGCCGGTGCCATGCCGTGCCATGCCGGTGCCATGCCGTGCCATGCCGGTGCCATGCCATTCCATGCCATTCCATGCCATTCCATGCCATTCCATGCCATTCCATGCCATTCCATGCCATTCCATGCCATTCCATGCCATTCCATGCCATTCCATGCCATTCCATGCCATTCCATGCCATTCCATGCCATTCCATGCCATTCCATGCCATTCCATGCCATTCCATGCCATTCCATGCCATTCCATGCCATTCCATGCCATTCCATGCCATTCCATGCCATTCCATGCCATTCCATGCCATTCCATGCCATTCCATGCCATTCCATGCCATTCCATGCCATTCCATGCCATTCCATGCCATTCCATGCCGTGCCATGCCGGTGCCATGCCGTGCCATGCCGGTGCCATGCCGTGCCATGCCGGTGCCATGCCGTGCCATGCCGGTGCCATGCCGGTGCCATGCCGTGCCATGCCGGTGCCATGCCGTGCCATGCCGGTGCCATGCCGGTGCCATGCCGTGCCATGCCGGTGCCATGCCGGTGCCATGCCGTGCCATGCCGGTGCCATGCCGGTGCCATGCCGTGCCATGCCGGTGCCATGCCGTGCCATGCCGGTGCCATGCCGGTGCCATGCCGTGCCATGCCGGTGCCATGCCGTGCCATGCCGTGCCATGCCGGTGCCATGCCGTGCCATGCCGGTGCCATGCCGTGCCATGCCGTGCGATGCCATTCCATGCCGGTGCGATGCCATTCCATGCCATTCCATGCCATTCCATGCCATTCCATGTCATTCCATGCCATTCCATGCCATTCCATGCCATTCCATGCCATTCCATGCCATTCCATGCCATTCCATGCCATTCCATGCCATTCCATGCCATTCCATGCCATTCCATGCCATTCCATGCCATTCCATGCCATTCCATGCCATTCCATGCCATTCCATGCCATTCCATGCCATTCCATGCCATTCCATGCCATTCCATGCCATTCCATGCCATTCCATGCCATTCCATGCCATTCCATGCCATTCAATGCCGTGCCATGCCGTGCCATGCCGTGCCATGCCGTGCCATGCCGTGCCATGCCGTGCCATGCCGTGCCATGCCGGTGCCATGCCGTGCC
This sequence comes from Cryptus armator, assembly GCA_963971235.1. Lineage (NCBI taxonomy): Eukaryota > Metazoa > Arthropoda > Insecta > Hymenoptera > Ichneumonidae > Cryptus > Cryptus armator. The sequence goes on along the minus strand of CAXARG010000250.1, from coordinate 159,319 downwards.
ATGCCGGTGCCATGCCGTGCCATGCCGGTGCCATGCCGTGCCATGCCGGTGCCATGCCGTGCCATGCCGTGCCATGCCGGTGCCATGCCGTGCCATGCCGGTGCCATGCCGTGCCATGCCGGTGCCATGCCGTGCTATGCCGTGCCATGCCGGTGCCATGCCGTGCCATGCCGGTGCCATGCCGGTGCCATGCCATTCCATGCCATTCCATGCCATTCCATGACATTCCATGCCATTCCATGTCATTCCATGCCATTCCATGCCATTCCATGCCATTCCATGCCATTCCATGCCATTCAATGCCGTGCCATGCCGTGCCATGCCGGTGCCATGCCGTGCCATGCCGGTGCCATGCCGTGCCATGCCGGTGCCATGCCGTGCCATGCCGGTGCCATGCCGTGCCATGCCGGTGCCATGCCGTGCCATGCCGGTGCCATGCCGTGCCATGCCGGTGCCATGACGTGCCATGCCGGTGCCATGCCGTGCCATGCCGGTGCCATGCCGTGCCATGCCGGTGCCATGCCGTGCCATGCCGGTGCCATGCCGTGCCATGCCGGTGCCATGCCGTGCCATGCCGGTGCCATGCCGTGCCATGCCGTGCCGTGCCGGTGCCATGCCGTGCCATGCCGGTGCCATGCCGTGCCATGCCGGTGCCATGCCGTGCCATGCCGGTGCCATGCCGTGCCATGCCGGTGCCATGCCGTGCCATGCCGGTGCCATGCCGTGCCATGCCGGTGCCATGCCGTGCCATGCCGTGCCATGCCGGTGCCATGCCGTGCCATGCCGGTGCCATGCCGTGCCATGCCGGTGCCATGCCGTGCCATGCCGTGCCATGCCATTCCATGCCATTCCATGCCATTCCATGTCATTCCATGCCATTCCATGTCATTCCATGCCATTCCATGTCATTGCATGCCATTCCATGCCATTCCATGCCATTCCATACCATTCCATGCCATTCCATGCCATTCCATGCCATTCCATGCCATTCCATGCCATTCCATGCCATGCCATGCCATTCCATGCCATTCCATGCCATGCCATTCCATGCCATTCCATGCCATTCCATGCCATTCCATGCCATTCCATGCCATTCCATGCCATTCCATGCCATTCCATGCCATTCCATGCCATTCCATGCCATTCCATGCCATTCCATGCCATTCCATGCCATTCCATGCCATTCCATGCTATTCCATGCCATTCCATGCCATTCCATGCCATTCAATGCCGTGCCATGCCGTGCCATGCCGTGCCATGCCGTGCCATGCCGTGCCATGCCGTGCCATGCCGGTGCCATGCCGTGCCATGCCGGTGCCATGCCGTGCCATGCCGGTGCCATGCCGTGCCATGCCGGTGCCATGCCGTGCCATGCCGTGCCATGCCGGTGCCATGCCGTGCCATGCCTGTGCCATGCCGTGCCATGCCGGTGCCATGCCGTGCCATGCCGGTGCCATGCAGTGCCATGCCGGTGCCATGCCGTGCCATGCCGGTGCCATGCCGTGCCATGCCGGTGCCATGCCGTGCTATGCCGTGCCATGCCGGTGCCATGCCGTGCCATGCCGGTGCCATGCCGTGCCATGCCGTGCCATGCCGTGCCATGCCGTGCCATGCGGTGCCATGCCATTCCATGCCATTCCATGCCATTCCATGTCATTCCATGTCATTCCATGCCATTCCATGCCATTCCATGCCATTCCATGCCATTCCATGCCATTCAATGCCGTGCCATGCCGTGCCATGCCGGTGCCATGCCGTGCCATGCCGGTGCCATGCCGTGCCATGCCGGTGCCATGCCGTGCCATGCCGGTGCCATGCCGTGCTATGCCGTGCCATGCCGGTGCCATGCCGTGCCATGCCGGTGCCATGCCGTGCCATGCCGGTGCCATGCCGTGCCATGCCGTGCCATGCCGGTGCCATGCCGTGCCATGCCGGTGCCATGCCGTGCCATGCCGTGCCATGCCGTGCCATGCCGTGCCATGCCGTGCCATGCCGTGCCATGCCGTGCCATGCCGTGCCATGCCGTGCCATGCGGTGCCATGCCATTCCATGCCATTCCATGCCATTCCATGCCATTCCATGCCATTCCATGTCATTCCATGCCATTCCATGCCATTCCATGCCATTCCATGCCATTCCATGCCATTCCATGCCATTCAATGCCGTGCCATGCCGTGCCATGCCGGTGCCATGCCGTGCCATGCCGGTGCCATGCCGTGCCATGCCGGTGCCATGCCGTGCCATGCCGGTGCCATGCCGTGCCATGCCGGTGCCATGCCGTGCCATGCCGGTGCCATGCCGTGCCATGCCGGTGCCATGCCGTGCCATGCCGGTGCCATGCCGTGCCATGCCGGTGCCATGCCGTGCCATGCCGGTGCCATGCCGTGCCATGCCGGTGCCATGCCGTGCCATGCCGTGCCATGCCGTGCCATGCCGTGCCATGCCGTGCCATGCGGTGCCATGCCATTCCATGCCATTCCATGCCATTCCATGACATTCCATGCCATTCCATGTCATTCCATGCCATTCCATGCCATTCCATGCCATTCCATGCCATTTCACGCCATTCAATGCCGTGCCATGCCGTGCCATGCCGGTGCCATGCCGTGCCATGCCGGTGCCATGCCGTGCCATGCCGGTGCCATGCCGTGCCATGCCGGTGCCATGCCGTGCCATGCCGGTGCCATGCCGTGCCATGCCGTGCCATGCGGTGCCATGCCATTCCATGCCATTCCATGTCATCCCATGCCATTCCATGTCATTCCATGTCATTCCATGCCATTCCATGTCATTCCATGCCATTCCATGCCATTCCATGCCATTCCATGCCATTCCATGCCATTCCATGCCATTCCATGCCATTCCATGCCATTCCATGCCATTCCATGCCATTCCATGCCATTCCATGCCATTCCATGCCATTCCATGCCATTCCATGCCATTCCATGCCATTCCATGCCATTCCATGCCATTCCATGCCATTCCATGCCATTCCATGCCATTCCATGCCATTCCATGCCATTCCATGCCATTCCATGCCATTCCATGCCATTCCATGCCATTCCATGCCGTCCCATGCCGGTGCCATGCCGTGCCATGCCGGTGCCATGCCGTGCCATGCCGGTGCCATGCCGTGCCATGCCGGTGTCATGCCGTGCCATGCCGGTGCCATGCCGTGCCATGCCGGTGCCATGCCGTGCCATGCCGGTGCCATGCCGTGCCATGCCGGTGCCATGCCGTGCCATGCCGGTGCCATGCCGTGCCATGCCCGTGCCATGCCGTGCCATGCCGGTGCCATGCCGTGCCATGCCGGTGCCATGCCGGTGCCATGCCGTGCCATGCCGGTGCCATGCCGTGCCATGCCGTGCCATGCCGGTGCCATGCCGTGCCATGCCGGTGCCATGCCATTCCATGCCATTCCATGCCATTCCATGCCATTCCATGCCATTCCATGCCATTCCATGCCATTCCATGCCATTCCATGCCATTCCATGCCATTCCATGCCATTCCATGCCATTCCATGCCATTCCATGCCATTCCATGCCATTCCATGCCATTCCATGCCATTCCATGCCATTCCATGCCATTCCATGCCATTCCATGCCATTCCATGCCATTCCATGCCATTCCATGCCATTCCATGCCATTCCATGCCATTCCATGCCATTCCATGCCATTCCATGCCATTCCATGCCATTCCATGCCATTCCATGCCATTCCATGCCATTCCATGCCATTCCATGCCATTCCATGCCATTCCATGCCATTCCATGCCGTGCCATGCCGGTGCCATGCCGTGCCATGCCATTCCATGCCGTGCCATGCCGGTGCCATGCCGTGCCATGCCGGTGCCATGCCGTGCCATGCCGGTGCCATGCCGTGCCATGCCGTGCCATGCCGTGCCATGCCGGTGCCATGCCGTGCCATGCCGTGCCATGCCGGTGCCATGCCGTGCCATGCCGGTGCCATGCCGTGCCATGCCGGTGCCATGCCGTGCTATGCCGTGCCATGCCGTGCTATGCCGTGCCATGCCGGTGCCATGCCGTGCCATGCCGGTGCCATGCCGTGCCATGCCGGTGCCATGCCGTGCCATGCCGGTGCCATGCCGTGCCATGCCGGTGCCATGCCGTGCCATGCCGGTGCCATGCCGTGCCATGCCGTGCCATGCCGTGCCATGCCGTGCCATGCCGTGCCATGCGGTGCCATGTCATTCCATGCCATTCCATGCCATTCCATGCCATTCCATACCATTCCATGCCATTCCATGCCATTCCATGCCATTCCATGCCATTCCATGCCATTCCATGCCATTCCATGCCATTCCATGCCATTCCATGCCATTCCATGCCATTCCATGCCATTCCATGCCATTCCATGCCATTCCATGCCATTCCATGCCATTCCATGCCATTCCATGCCATTCCATGCCATTCCATGCCATTCCATGCCATTCCATGCCATTCCATGCCATTCCATGCCATTCCATGCCATTCCATGCCATTCCATGCCATTCCATGCCATTCCATGCCATTCCATGCCATTCCATGCCATTCCATGCCATTCCATGCCATTCCATGCCATTCCATGCCATTCCATGCCATTCCATGCCATTCCATGCCATTCCATGCCATTCCATGCCATTCCATGCCATTCCATGCCATTCCATGCCATTCCATGCCATTCCATGCCATTCCATGCCATTCCATGCCATTCCATGCCATTCCATGCCATTCCATGCCATTCCATGCCATTCCATGCCATTCCATGCCATTCCATGCCATTCCATGCCATTCCATGCCATTCCATGCCATTCCATGCCATTCCATGCCGTGCCATGCCATTCCATGCCGTGCCATGCCGGTGCCATGCCGTGCCATGCCATTCCATGCCGTGCCATGCCGGTGCCATGCCGTGCCATGCCGGTGCCATGCCGTGCCATGCCGGTGCCATGCCGTGCCATGCCGGTGCCATGCCGTGCCATGCCGGTGCCATGCCGTGCCATGCCGTGCCATACCGTGCCATGCCGGTGCCATGCCGTGCCATGCCGTGCCATGCCGGTGCCATGCCGTGCCATGCCGGTGCCATGCCGTGCCATGCCGGTGCCATGCCGTGCCATGCCGGTGCCATGCCGTGCTATGCCGTGCCATGCCGGTGCCATGCCGGTGCCATGCCGTGCCATGACGGTGCCATGCCGTGCCATGCCGTGACATGCGGTGCCATGCCATTCCATGCCATTCCATGCCATTCCATGCCATTCCATGCCATTCCATGCCGTGCCATGCCGGTGCCATGCCGTGCTATGCCGTGCCATGCCGGTGCCATGCCGTGCCATGCCGGTGCCATGCCGTGCCATGCCGGTGCCATGCCGTGCCATGCCGGTGCCATGCCGTGCCATGCCGTGCCATGCCGTGCCATGCCGTGCCATGCCGTGCCATGCCGTGCCATGCGGTGCCATGCCATTCCATGCCATTCCATGCCATTCCATGACATTCCATGCCATTCCATGTCATTCCATGCCATTCCATGCCATTCCATGCCATTCCATGCCATTCCACGCCATTCAATGCCGTGCCATGCCGTGCCATGCCGGTGCCATGCCGTGCCATGCCGGTGCCATGCCGTGCCATGCCGGTGCCATGCCGTGCCATGCCGTGCCATGCCGTGCCATGCCGGTGCCATGCCGTGCCATGCCGGTGCCATGCCGTGCCATGCCGTGCCATGCGGTGCCATGCCATTCCATGCCATTCCATGTCATTCCATGCCATTCCATGTCATTCCATGCCATTCCATGTCATTCCATGCCATTCCATGTCATTCCATGCCATTCCATGCCATTCCATGCCATTCCATGCCATTCCATGCCATTCCATGCCATTCCATGCCATTCCATGCCATTCCATGCCATTCCATGCCATTCCATGCCATTCCATGCCATTCCATGCCATTCCATGCCATTCCATGCCATTCCATGCCATTCCATGCCATTCCATGCCATTCCATGCCATTCCATGCCATTCCATGCCATTCCATGCCATTCCATGCCATTCTATGCCATTCCATGCCATTCCATGCCATTCCATGCCATTCCATGCCATTCCATGCCATTCCATGCCATTCCATGCCATTCCATGCCATTCCATGCCATTCCATGCCATTCCATGCCATTCCATGCCATTCCATGCCATTCCATGCCATTCCATGCCATTCCATGCCATTCCATGCCATTCCATGCCATTCCATGCCATTCCATGCCATTCCATGCCATTCCATGCCATTCCATGCCATTCCATGCCATTCCATGCCATTCCATGCCATTCCATGCCATTCCATGCCATTCCATGCCATTCCATGCCATTCCATGCCATTCCATGCCATTCCATGCCATTCCATGCCGTGCCATGCCATTCCATGCCATTCCATGCCGTGCCATGCCATTCCATGCCGTGCCATGCCGGTGCCATGCCGTGCCATGCCGGTGCCATGCCGTGCCATGCCATTCCATGCCGTGCCATGCCGGTGCCATGCCGTGCCATGACGGTGCCATGCCGTGCCATGCCGGTGCCATGCCGTGCCATGCCGGTGCCATGCCGTGCCATGCCGGTGCCATGCCGTGCCATGCCGGTGCCATGCCGTGCCATGCCGGTGCCATGCCGTGCCATGCCGGTGCCATGCCGTGCCATGCCGTGCCATGCCGGTGCCATGCCGTGCCATGCCGGTGCCATGCCGTGCCATGCCGGTGCCATGCCGTGCTATGCCGTGCCATGCCGGTGCCATGCCGTGCCATGCCGGTGCCATGCCGTGCCATGACGGTGCCATGCCGTGCCATGCCGTGACATGCGGTGCCATGCCATTCCATGCCATTCCATGCCATTCCATGCCATTCCATGCCATTCCATGCCATTCCATGCCATTCCATGCCATTCCATGCCATTCCATGCCATTCCATGCCATTCCATGCCATTCCATGCCATTCAATGCCGGTGCCATGCCGTGCCATGCCGGTGCCATGCCGTGCTATGCCGTGCCATGCCGGTGCCATGCCGTGCCATGCCGGTGCCATGCCGTGCCATGCCGGTGCCATGCCGGTGCCATGCCGTGCCATGCCGGTGCCATGCCGTGCCATGCCGGTGCCATGCCGTGCCATGCCGGTGCCATGCCGTGCCATGCCGGTGCCATGCCGTGCCATGCCGGTGCCATGCCGTGCCATGCCGGTGCCATGCCGTGCCATGCCGGTGCCATGCCGTGCCATGCCGGTGCCATGCCGTGCCATGCCGGTGCCATGCCGTGCCATGCCGGTGCCATGCCATTCCATGCCATTCCATGCCATTCCATGCCGGTGCCATGCCGTGCCATGCCGGTGCCATGCCGTGCCATGCCGGTGCCATGCCGTGCCATGCCGGTGCCATGCCGTGCCATGCCGGTGCCATGCCGTGCCATGCCGGTGCCATGCCGTGCCATGCCGTGCCATGCCGGTGCCATGCCGTGCCATGCCGGTGCCATGCCGTGCCATGCCGTGCCATGCGGTGCCATGCCGTGCCATGCCGTGCCATGCCGTGCCATGCGGTGCCATGCCATTCCATGCCATTCCATGCCATTCCATGCCATTCCATGCCATTCCATGCCATTCCATGCCATTCCATGCCATTCCATGCCATTCCATGCCATTCCATGCCATTCCATGCCATTCCATGCCATTCCATGCCATTCCATGCCATTCCATGCCATTCCATGCCATTCCATGCCATTCCATGCCATTCCATGCCATTCCATGCCATTCCATGCCATTCCATGCCATTCCATGCCATTCCATGCCATTCCATGCCATTCCATGCCATTCCATGCCATTCCATGCCATTCCATGCCATTCCATGCCATTCCATGCCATTCCATGCCATTCCATGCCATTCCATGCCATTCCATGCCATTCCATGCCATTCCATGCCATTCCATGCCATTCCATGCCATTCCATGCCATTCCATGCCATTCCATGCCATTCCATGCCATTCCATGCCATTCCATGCCATTCCATGCCATTCCATGCCATTCCATGCCGTGCCATGCCATTCCATGCCGTGCCATGCCATTCCATGCCGTGCCATGCCATTCCATGCCGTGCCATGCCGGTGCCATGCCGTGCCATGCCGGTGCCATGCCGTGCCATGCCGGTGCCATGCCGTGCCATGCCGGTGCCATGCCGTGCCATGCCGGTGCCATGCCGGTGCCATGCCGGTGCCATGCCGTGCCATGCCGGTGCCATGCCGTGCCATGCCGGTGCCATGCCGTGCCATGCCGTGCCATGCCGTGCCATGCCGGTGCCATGCCGTGCCATGCCGTGCCATGCCGGTGCCATGCCGTGCCATGCCGTGCCATGCCGTGCCATGCCGTGCCATGCCGGTGCCATGCCGTGCCATGCCGTGCCATGCCGGTGCCATGCCGTGCCATGCCGGTGCCATGCCGTGCCATGACGGTGCCATGCCGTGCCATGCCGTGACATGCGGTGCCATGCCATTCCATGCCATTCCATGCCATTCCATGCCATTCCATGCCATTCCATGCCATTCCATGCCATTCCATGCCATTCCATGCCATTCCATGCCATTCCATGCCATTCCATGCCATTCCATGCCATTCCATGTCATTCCATGCCATTCCATGCCATTCCATGCCATTCCATGCCATTCCATGCCATTCCATGCCATTCCATGCCGTGCCATGCCGGTGCCATGCCGTGCTATGCCGTGCCATGCCGGTGCCATGCCGTGCCATGCCGGTGCCATGCCGTGCCATGCCGGTGCCATGCCGTGCCATGCCGGTGCCATGCCGTGCCATGCCGGTGCCATGCCGTGCCATGCCGGTGCCATGCCGTGCCATGCCGTGCCATGCCGTGCCATGCGGTGCCATGCCATTCCATGCCATTCCATGCCATTCCATGACATTCCATGCCATTCCATGTCATTCCATGCCATTCCATGCCATTCCATGCCATTCCATGCCATTCCACGCCATTCAATGCCGTGCCATGCCGTGCCATGCCGGTGCCATGCCGTGCCATGCCGGTGCCATGCCGTGCCATGCCGTGCCATGCCGGTGCCATGCCGGTGCCATGCCGTGCCATGCCGGTGCCATGCCGTGCCATGCCGTGCCATGCGGTGCCATGCCATTCCATGCCATTCCATGTCATTCCATGCCATTCCATGTCATTCCATGCCATTCCATGTCATTCCATGTCATTCCATGCCATTCCATGCCATTCCATGTCATTCCATGCCATTCCATGCCATTCCATGCCATTCCATGCCATTCCATGCCATTCCATGCCATTCCATGCCATTCCATGCCATTCCATGCCATTCCATGCCATTCCATGCCATTCCATGCCATTCCATGCCATTCCATGCCATTCCATGCCATTCCATGCCATTCCATGCCATTCCATGCCATTCCATGCCATTCCATGCCATTCCATGCCATTCCATGCCATTCCATGCCATTCCATGCCATTCCATGCCATTCCATGCCATTCCATGCCATTCCATGCCATTCCATGCCATTCCATGCCATTCCATGCCATTCCATGCCATTCCATGCCATTCCATGCCATTCCATGCCATTCCATGCCATTCCATGCCATTCCATGCCATTCCATGCCATTCCATGCCATTCCATGCCATTCCATGCCATTCCATGCCATTCCATGCCATTCCATGCCATTCCATGCCATTCCATGCCATTCCATGCCATTCCATGCCATTCCATGCCATTCCATGCCATTCCATGCCATTCCATGCCATTCCATGCCATTCCATGCCATTCCATGCCATTCCATGCCATTCCATGCCATTCCATGCCATTCCATGCCATTCCATGCCATTCCATGCCATTCCATGCCATTCCATGCCATTCCATGCCATTCCATGCCATTCCATGCCATTCAATGCCGTGCCATGCCGTCCCATGCCGGTGCCATGCCGTGCCATGCCGGTGCCATGCCGTGCCATGCCGTGCCATGCCGGTGCCATGCCGTGCCATGCCGGTGCCATGCCGTGCCATGCCGGTACCATGCCGTGCCATGCCGGTGCCATGCCGTGCCATGCCGGTGCCATGCCGTGCCATGCCGGTGCCATGCCGTGCCATGCCCGTGCCATGCCGTGCCATGCCGGTGCCATGCCGTGCCATGCCGGTGCCATGCCGGTGCCATGCCGTGCCATGCCGGTGCCATGCCGTGCCATGCCGGTGCCATGCCGTGCCATGCCGGTGCCATGCCGTGCCATGCCGGTGCCATGCCATTCCATGCCATTCCATGCCATTCCATGCCATTCCATGCCATTCCATGCCATTCCATGCCATTCCATGCCATTCCATGCCATTCCATGCCATTCCATGCCATTCCATGCCATTCCATGCCATTCCATGCCATTCCATGCCATTCCATGCCATTCCATGCCATTCCATGCCATTCCATGCCATTCCATGCCATTCCATGCCATTCCATGCCGTCCCATGCCGGTGCCATGCCGTCCCATGCCGGTGCCATGCCGTGCCATGCCGGTGCCATGCCGTGCCATGCCGGTGTCATGCCGTGCCATGCCGGTGCCATGCCGTGCCATGCCGGTGCCATGCCGTGCCATGCCGGTGCCATGCCGTGCCATGCCGGTGCCATGCCGTGCCATGCCGGTGCCATGCCGTGCCATGCCGGTGCCATGCCGTGCCATGCCGGTGCCATGCCGTGCCATGCCGGTGCCATGCCGTGCCATGCCGGTGCCATGCCATTCCATGCCATTCCATGCCATTCCATGCCATTCCATGCCATTCCATGCCATTCCATGCCATTCCATGCCATTCCATGCCATTCCATGCCATTCCATGCCATTCCATGCCATTCCATGCCATTCCATGCCATTCCATGCCATTCCATGCCATTCCATGCCATTCCATGCCATTCCATGCCATTCCATGCCATTCCATGCCATTCCATGCCATTCCATGCCATTCCATGCCATTCCATGCCATTCCATGCCATTCCATGCCATTCCATGCCATTCCATGCCATTCCATGCCATTCCATGCCATTCCATGCCATTCCATGCCATTCCATGCCATTCCATGCCATTCCATGCCATTCCATGCCATTCCATGCCATTCCATGCCATTCCATGCCATTCCATGCCATTCCATGCCATTCCATGCCATTCCATGCCATTCCATGCCATTCCATGCCATTCCATGCCATTCCATGCCGTGCCATGCCGGTGCCATGCCGTGCCATGCCGGTGCCATGCCGTGCCATGCCGGTGCCATGCCGTGCCATGCCGGTGCCATGCCGGTGCCATGCCGTGCCATGCCGGTGCCATGCCGGTGCCATGCCGTGCCATGCCGGTGCCATGCCGGTGCCATGCCGTGCCATGCCGGTGCCATGCCGGTGCCATGCCGTGCCATGCCGGTGCCATGCCGTGCCATGCCGGTGCCATGCCGGTGCCATGCCGTGCCATGCCGTGCCATGCCGGTGCCATGCCGTGCCATGCCGGTGCCATGCCGTGCCATGCCGTGCGATGCCATTCCATGCCGGTGCGATGCCATTCCATGCCATTCCATGCCATTCCATGCCATTCCATGCCATTCCATGTCATTCCATGCCATTCCATGCCATTCCATGCCATTCCATGCCATTCCATGCCATTCCATGCCATTCCATGCCATTCCATGCCATTCCATGCCATTCCATGCCATTCCATGCCATTCCATGCCATTCCATGCCATTCCATGCCATTCCATGCCATTCCATGCCATTCCATGCCATTCCATGCCATTCCATGCCATTCCATGCCATTCCATGCCATTCCATGCCATTCCATGCCATTCCATGCCATTCAATGCCGTGCCATGCCGTGCCATGCCGTGCCATGCCGTGCCATGCCGTGCCATGCCGTGCCATGCCGGTGCCATGCCGTGCCATGCCGTGCCATGCCGTGCCATGCCGTGCCATGCGGTGCCATGCCATTCCATGCCATTCCATGCCATTCCATGCCATTCCATGCCATTCCATGCCATTCCATGTCATTCCATGCCATTCCATGCCATTCCATGCCATTCCATGCCATTCCATGCCATTCCATGCCATTCAATGCCGTGCCATGCCGTGCCATGCCGGTGCCATGCCGTGCCATGCCGGTGCCATGCCGTGCCATGCCGGTGCCATGCCGTGCCATGCCGGTGCCATGCCGTGCCATGCCGGTGCCATGCCGTGCCATGCCGGTGCCATGCCGTGCCATGCCGGTGCCATGCCGTGCCATGCCGGTGCCATGCCGTGCCATGCCGGTGCCATGCCGTGCCATGCCGGTGCCATGCCGTGCCATGCCGGTGCCATGCCGTGCCATGCCGGTGCCATGCCGTGCCATGCCGGTGCCATGCCGTGCCATGCCGTGCCATGCCGGTGCCATGCCGTGCCATGCCGGTGCCATGCCGTGCCATGACGGTGCCATGCCGTGCCATGCCGTGACATGCGGTGCCATGCCATTCCATGCCATTCCATGCCATTCCATGCCATTCCATGCCATTCCATGCCATTCCATGCCATTCCATGCCATTCCATGCCATTCCATGCCATTCCATGCCATTCCATGCCATTCCATGCCATTCCATGCCATTCAATGCCGGTGCCATGCCGTGCCATGCCGGTGCCATGCCGTGCTATGCCGTGCCATGCCGGTGCCATGCCGTGCCATGCCGTGCCATGCCGTGCCATGCCGGTGCCATGCCGTGCCATGCCGGTGCCATGCCGTGCCATGCCGTGCCATGCGGTGCCATGCCATTCCATGCCATTCCATGTCATTCCATGCCATTCCATGTCATTCCATGCCATTCCATGTCATTCCATGTCATTCCATGCCATTCCATGTCATTCCATGTCATTCCATGCCATTCCATGCCATTCCATGCCATTCCATGCCATTCCATGCCATTCCATGCCATTCCATGCCATTCCATGCCATTCCATGCCATTCCATGCCATTCCATGCCATTCCATGCCATTCCATGCCATTCCATGCCATTCCATGCCATTCCATGCCATTCCATGCCATTCCATGCCATTCCATGCCATTCCATGCCATTCCATGCCATTCCATGCCATTCCATGCCATTCCATGCCATTCCATGCCATTCCATGCCATTCCATGCCATTCCATGCCATTCCATGCCATTCCATGCCATTCCATGCCATTCCATGCCATTCCATGCCATTCCATGCCATTCCATGCCATTCCATGCCATTCCATGCCATTCCATGCCATTCCATGCCATTCCATGCCATTCCATGCCATTCCATGCCATTCCATGCCATTCCATGCCATTCCATGCCATTCCATGCCATTCCATGCCATTCCATGCCATTCCATGCCATTCCATGCCATTCCATGCCATTCCATGCCATTCCATGCCATTCCATGCCATTCCATGCCATTCCATGCCATTCCATGCCATTCCATGCCATTCCATGCCATTCAATGCCGTGCCATGCCGTCCCATGCCGGTGCCATGCCGTGCCATGCCGGTGCCATGCCGTGCCATGCCGTGCCATGCCGGTGCCATGCCGTGCCATGCCGGTGCCATGCCGTGCCATGCCGGTGCCATGCCGTGCCATGCCGGTGCCATGCCGTGCCATGCCGGTGCCATGCCGTGCCATGCCCGTGCCATGCCGTGCCATGCCCGTGCCATGCCGTGCCATGCCGGTGCCATGCCGTGCCATGCCGGTGCCATGCCGGTGCCATGCCGTGCCATGCCGGTGCCATGCCGTGCCATGCCGGTGCCATGCCGTGCCATGCCGGTGCCATGCCATTCCATGCCATTCCATGCCATTCCATGCCATTCCATGCCATTCCATGCCATTCCATGCCATTCCATGCCATTCCATGCCATTCCATGCCATTCCATGCCATTCCATGCCATTCCATGCCATTCCATGCCATTCCATGCCATTCCATGCCATTCCATGCCATTCCATGCCATTCCATGCCATTCCATGCCATTCCATGCCATTCCATGCCATTCCATGCCATTCCATGCCATTCCATGCCATTCCATGCTATTCCATGCCATTCCATGCCATTCCATGCCATTCCATGCCATTCCATGCCATTCCATGCCATTCCATGCCATTCCATGCCATTCCATGCCATTCCATGCCATTCCATGCCATTCCATGCCATTCCATGCCATTCCATGCCATTCCATGCCGTCCCATGCCGGTGCCATGCCGTCCCATGCCGGTGCCATGCCGTGCCATGCCGGTGCCATGCCGTGCCATGCCGGTGTCATGCCGTGCCATGCCGGTGCCATGCCGTGCCATGCCGGTGCCATGCCGTGCCATGCCGGTGCCATGCCGTGCCATGCCGGTGCCATGCCGTGCCATGCCGGTGCCATGCCGTGCCATGCCATTCCATGCCATTCCATGCCATTCCATGCCATTCCATGCCATTCCATGCCATTCCATGCCATTCCATGCCATTCCATGCCATTCCATGCCATTCCATGCCATTCCATGCCATTCCATGCCATTCCATGCCATTCCATGCCATTCCATGCCATTCCATGCCATTCCATGCCATTCCATGCCATTCCATGCCATTCCATGCCATTCCATGCCATTCCATGCCATTCCATGCCATTCCATGCCATTCCATGCCATTCCATGCCATTCCATGCCATTCCATGCCATTCCATGCCATTCCATGCCATTCCATGCCATTCCATGCCATTCCATGCCATTCCATGCCATTCCATGCCATTCCATGCCGTGCCATGCCGGTGCCATGCCGTGCCATGCCGGTGCCATGCCGTGCCATGCCGGTGCCATGCCGGTGCCATGCCGTGCCATGCCGGTGCCATGCCGGTGCCATGCCGTGCCATGCCGGTGCCATGCCGGTGCCATGCCGTGCCATGCCGGTGCCATGCCGGTGCCATGCCGTGCCATGCCGGTGCCATGCCGTGCCATGCCGGTGCCATGCCGTGCCATGCCGGTGCCATGCCGGTGCCATGCCGTGCCATGCCGGTGCCATGCCGTGCCATGCCGTGCCATGCCGGTGCCATGCCGTGCCATGCCGGTGCCATGCCGTGCCATGCCGTGCGATGCCATTCCATGCCGGTGCGATGCCATTCCATGCCATTCCATGCCATTCCATGCCATTCCATGCCATTCCATGTCATTCCATGCCATTCCATGCCATTCCATGCCATTCCATGCCATTCCATGCCATTCCATGCCATTCCATGCCATTCCATGCCATTCCATGCCATTCCATGCCATTCCATGCCATTCCATGCCATTCCATGCCATTCCATGCCATTCCATGCCATTCCATGCCATTCCATGCCATTCCATGCCATTCCATGCCATTCCATGCCATTCCATGCCATTCCATGCCATTCAATGCCGTGCCATGCCGTGCCATGCCGTGCCATGCCGTGCCATGCCGTGCCATGCCGTGCCATGCCGTGCCATGCCGTGCCATGCCGGTGCCATGCCGTGCCATGCCGTGCCATGCCGTGCCATGCCGTGCCATGCGGTGCCATGCCATTCCATGCCATTCCATGCCATTCCATGCCATTCCATGCCATTCCATGCCATTCCATGCCATTCCATGTCATTCCATGCCATTCCATGCCATTCCATGCCATTCCATGCCATTCCATGCCATTCAATGCCGTGCCATGCCGTGCCATGCCGGTGCCATGCCGTGCCATGCCGGTGCCATGCCGTGCCATGCCGGTGCCATGCCGTGCCATGCCGGTGCCATGCCGTGCCATGCCGGTGCCATGCCGTGCCATGCCGGTGCCATGCCGTGCCATGCCGGTGCCATGCCGTGCCATGCCGGTGCCATGCCGTGCCATGCCGGTGCCATGCCGTGCCATGCCGGTGCCATGCCGTGCCATGCCGGTGCCATGCCGTGCCATGCCGGTGCCATGCCGTGCCATGCCGGTGCCATGCCGTGCCATGCCGTGCCATGCCGGTGCCATGCCGTGCCATGCCGTGCCATGCGGTGCCATGCCATTCCATGCCATTCCATGTCATTCCATGCCATTCCATGTCATTCCATGCCATTCCATGTCATTCCATGCCATTCCATGTCATTCCATGTCATTCCATGCCATTCCATGCCATTGCATGCCATTCCATGCCATTCCATGCCATTCCATACCATTCCATGCCATTCCATGCCATTCCATGCCATTCCATGCCATTCCATGCCATTCCATGCCATTCCATGCCATTCCATGCCATTCCATGCCATTCCATGCCATTCCATGCCATTCCATGCCATTCCATGCCATTCCATGCCATTCCATGCCATTCCATGCCATTCCATGCCATTCCATGCCATTCCATGCCATTCCATGCCATTCCATGCCATTCCATGCCATTCCATGCCATTCCATGCCATTCCATGCCATTCCATGCCATTCCATGCCATTCCATGCCATTCCATGCCATTCCATCCCATCCATGCCATTCCATCCCATCCATGCCATTCCATGCCATTCCATGCCATTCCATGCCATTCCATGCCATTCCATGCCATTCCATGCCATTCCATGCCATTCCATGCCATTCCATGCCATTCCATGCCATTCCATGCCATTCCATGCCATTCCATGCCATTCCATGCCATTCCATGCCATTCCATGCCATTCCATGCCATTCCATGCCATTCCATGCCATTCCATGCCATTCCATGCCATTCCATGCCATTCCATGCCATTCCATGCCATTCCATGCCATTCCATGCCATTCCATGCCATTCCATGCCATTCCATGCCATTCCATGCCATTCCATGCCATTCCATGCCATTCCATGCCATTCCATGCCATTCCATGCCATTCAATGCCGTGCCATGCCGTGCCATGCCGTGCCATGCCGTGCCATGCCGTGCCATGCCGTGCCATGCCGTGCCATGCCGTGCCATGCGGTGCCATGCCATTCCATGCCATTCCATGCCATTCCATGTCATTCCATGCCATTCCATGCCATTCCATGCCATTCCATGCCATTCCATGCCATTCAATGCCGTGCCATGCCGTGCCATGCCGGTGCCATGCCGTGCCATGCCGGTGCCATGCCGTGCCATGCCGGTGCCATGCCGTGCCATGCCGGTGCCATGCCGTGCCATGCCGGTGCCATGCCGTGCCATGCCGGTGCCATGCCGTGCCATGCCGGTGCCATGCCGTGCCATGCCGGTGCCATGCCGTGCCATGCCGGTGCCATGCCGTGCCATGCCGGTGCCATGCCGTGCCATGCCGGTGCCATGCCGTGCCATGCCGGTGCCATGCCGTGCCATGCCGGTGCCATGCCGTGCCATGCCGGTGCCATGCCGTGCCATGCCGTGCCATGCCGGTGCCATGCCGTGCCATGCCGGTGCCATGCCGTGCCATGCCGTGCCATGCGGTGCCATGCCATTCCATGCCATTCCATGTCATTCCATGCCATTCCATGTCATTCCATGCCATTCCATGTCATTCCATGCCATTCCATGTCATTCCATGCCATTCCATGCCATTCCATGCCATTCCATACCATTCCATGCCATTCCATGCCATTCCATGCCATTCCATGCCATTCCATGCCATTCCATGCCATTCCATGCCATTCCATGCCATTCCATGCCATTCCATGCCATTCCATGCCATTCCATGCCATTCCATGCCATTCCATGCCATTCCATGCCATTCCATGCCATTCCATGCCATTCCATGCCATTCCATGCCATTCCATGCCATTCCATGCCATTCCATGCCATTCCATGCCATTCCATGCCATTCCATGCCATTCCATGCCATTCCATGCCATTCCATGCCATTCCATGCCATTCCATGCCATTCCATGCCATTCCATGCCATTCCATGCCATTCCATGCCATTCCATGCCATTCCATGCCATTCCATGCCATTCCATGCCATTCCATGCCATTCCATGCCATTCCATGCCATTCCATGCCATTCCATGCCATTCCATGCCATTCCATGCCATTCCATGCCATTCCATGCCATTCCATGCCATTCCATGCCATTCCATGCCATTCCATGCCATTCCATGCCGTGCCATGCCATTCCATGCCGTGCCATGCCATTCCATGCCGTGCCATGCCATTCCATGCCGTGCCATGCCGGTGCCATGCCGTGCCATGCCGGTGCCATGCCGTGCCATGCCGGTGCCATGCCGTGCCATGCCGGTGCCATGCCGTGCCATGCCGGTGCCATGCCGGTGCCATGCCGGTGCCATGCCGTGCCATGCCGGTGCCATGCCGTGCCATGCCGGTGCCATGCCGTGCCATGCCGGTGCCATGCCGTGCCATGCCGGTGCCATGCCGTGCCATGCCGTGCCATGCCGGTGCCATGCCGTGCCATGCCGTGCCATGCCGTGCCATGCCGGTGCCATGCCGTGCCATGCCGGTGCCATGCCGTGCCATGCCGTGCCATGCCGGTGCCATGCCGTGCCATGCCGTGCCATGCCGTGCCATGCCGGTGCCATGCCGTGCCATGCCGGTGCCATGCCGTGCCATGCCGGTGCCATGCCGGTGCCATGCCGGTGCCATGCCGTGCCATGCCGGTGCCATGCCGTGCCATGCCGGTGCCATGCCGTGCCATGCCGGTGCCATGCCGTGCCATGCCGGTGCCATGCCGTGCCATGCCGTGCCATGCCGGTGCCATGCCGTGCCATGCCGTGCCATGCCGTGCCATGCCGGTGCCATGCCGTGCCATGCCGGTGCCATGCCGTGCCATGCCGTGCCATGCCGGTGCCATGCCGTGCCATGCCGTGCCATGCGGTGCCATGCCATTCCATGCCATTCCATGCCATTCCATGCCATTCCATGCCATTCCATGCCATTCCATGCCATTCCATGCCATTCCATGCCATTCCATGCCATTCCATGCCATTCCATGCCATTCAATGCCGGTGCCATGCCGTGCCATGCCGGTGCCATGCCGTGCTATGCCGTGCCATGCCGGTGCCATGCCGTGCCATGCCGTGCCATGCCGTGCCATGCCGGTGCCATGCCGTGCCATGCCGGTGCCATGCCGTGCCATGCCGTGCCATGCGGTGCCATGCCATTCCATGCCATTCCATGTCATTCCATGCCATTCCATGTCATTCCATGCCATTCCATGTCATTCCATGTCATTCCATGCCATTCCATGTCATTCCATGTCATTCCATGCCATTCCATGCCATTCCATGCCATTCCATGCCATTCCATGCCATTCCATGCCATTCCATGCCATTCCATGCCATTCCATGCCATTCCATGCCATTCCATGCCATTCCATGCCATTCCATGCCATTCCATGCCATTCCATGCCATTCCATGCCATTCCATGCCATTCCATGCCATTCCATGCCATTCCATGCCATTCCATGCCATTCCATGCCATTCCATGCCATTCCATGCCATTCCATGCCATTCCATGCCATTCCATGCCATTCCATGCCATTCCATGCCATTCCATGCCATTCCATGCCATTCCATGCCATTCCATGCCATTCCATGCCATTCCATGCCATTCCATGCCATTCCATGCCATTCCATGCCATTCCATGCCATTCCATGCCATTCCATGCCATTCCATGCCATTCCATGCCATTCCATGCCATTCCATGCCATTCCATGCCATTCCATGCCATTCCATGCCATTCCATGCCATTCCATGCCATTCCATGCCATTCCATGCCATTCCATGCCATTCCATGCCATTCCATGCCATTCCATGCCATTCCATGCCATTCCATGCCATTCCATGCCATTCCATGCCATTCCATGCCATTCAATGCCGTGCCATGCCGTCCCATGCCGGTGCCATGCCGTGCCATGCCGGTGCCATGCCGTGCCATGCCGTGCCATGCCGGTGCCATGCCGTGCCATGCCGGTGCCATGCCGTGCCATGCCGGTGCCATGCCGTGCCATGCCGGTGCCATGCCGTGCCATGCCGGTGCCATGCCGTGCCATGCCCGTGCCATGCCGTGCCATGCCCGTGCCATGCCGTGCCATGCCGGTGCCATGCCGTGCCATGCCGGTGCCATGCCGGTGCCATGCCGTGCCATGCCGGTGCCATGCCGTGCCATGCCGGTGCCATGCCGTGCCATGCCGGTGCCATGCCATTCCATGCCATTCCATGCCATTCCATGCCATTCCATGCCATTCCATGCCATTCCATGCCATTCCATGCCATTCCATGCCATTCCATGCCATTCCATGCCATTCCATGCCATTCCATGCCATTCCATGCCATTCCATGCCATTCCATGCCATTCCATGCCATTCCATGCCATTCCATGCCATTCCATGCCATTCCATGCCATTCCATGCCATTCCATGCCATTCCATGCCATTCCATGCCATTCCATGCTATTCCATGCCATTCCATGCCATTCCATGCCATTCCATGCCATTCCATGCCATTCCATGCCATTCCATGCCATTCCATGCCATTCCATGCCATTCCATGCCATTCCATGCCATTCCATGCCATTCCATGCCATTCCATGCCATTCCATGCCGTCCCATGCCGGTGCCATGCCGTCCCATGCCGGTGCCATGCCGTGCCATGCCGGTGCCATGCCGTGCCATGCCGGTGTCATGCCGTGCCATGCCGGTGCCATGCCGTGCCATGCCGGTGCCATGCCGTGCCATGCCGGTGCCATGCCGTGCCATGCCGGTGCCATGCCGTGCCATGCCGGTGCCATGCCGTGCCATGCCATTCCATGCCATTCCATGCCATTCCATGCCATTCCATGCCATTCCATGCCATTCCATGCCATTCCATGCCATTCCATGCCATTCCATGCCATTCCATGCCATTCCATGCCATTCCATGCCATTCCATGCCATTCCATGCCATTCCATGCCATTCCATGCCATTCCATGCCATTCCATGCCATTCCATGCCATTCCATGCCATTCCATGCCATTCCATGCCATTCCATGCCATTCCATGCCATTCCATGCCATTCCATGCCATTCCATGCCATTCCATGCCATTCCATGCCATTCCATGCCATTCCATGCCATTCCATGCCATTCCATGCCATTCCATGCCATTCCATGCCGTGCCATGCCGGTGCCATGCCGTGCCATGCCGGTGCCATGCCGTGCCATGCCGGTGCCATGCCGGTGCCATGCCGTGCCATGCCGGTGCCATGCCGGTGCCATGCCGTGCCATGCCGGTGCCATGCCGGTGCCATGCCGTGCCATGCCGGTGCCATGCCGGTGCCATGCCGTGCCATGCCGGTGCCATGCCGTGCCATGCCGGTGCCATGCCGTGCCATGCCGGTGCCATGCCGGTGCCATGCCGTGCCATGCCGGTGCCATGCCGTGCCATGCCGTGCCATGCCGGTGCCATGCCGTGCCATGCCGGTGCCATGCCGTGCCATGCCGTGCGATGCCATTCCATGCCGGTGCGATGCCATTCCATGCCATTCCATGCCATTCCATGCCATTCCATGCCATTCCATGTCATTCCATGCCATTCCATGCCATTCCATGCCATTCCATGCCATTCCATGCCATTCCATGCCATTCCATGCCATTCCATGCCATTCCATGCCATTCCATGCCATTCCATGCCATTCCATGCCATTCCATGCCATTCCATGCCATTCCATGCCATTCCATGCCATTCCATGCCATTCCATGCCATTCCATGCCATTCCATGCCATTCCATGCCATTCCATGCCATTCAATGCCGTGCCATGCCGTGCCATGCCGTGCCATGCCGTGCCATGCCGTGCCATGCCGTGCCATGCCGTGCCATGCCGTGCCATGCCGGTGCCATGCCGTGCCATGCCGTGCCATGCCGTGCCATGCCGTGCCATGCGGTGCCATGCCATTCCATGCCATTCCATGCCATTCCATGCCATTCCATGCCATTCCATGCCATTCCATGCCATTCCATGTCATTCCATGCCATTCCATGCCATTCCATGCCATTCCATGCCATTCCATGCCATTCAATGCCGTGCCATGCCGTGCCATGCCGGTGCCATGCCGTGCCATGCCGGTGCCATGCCGTGCCATGCCGGTGCCATGCCGTGCCATGCCGGTGCCATGCCGTGCCATGCCGGTGCCATGCCGTGCCATGCCGGTGCCATGCCGTGCCATGCCGGTGCCATGCCGTGCCATGCCGGTGCCATGCCGTGCCATGCCGGTGCCATGCCGTGCCATGCCGGTGCCATGCCGTGCCATGCCGGTGCCATGCCGTGCCATGCCGGTGCCATGCCGTGCCATGCCGGTGCCATGCCGTGCCATGCCGTGCCATGCCGGTGCCATGCCGTGCCATGCCGTGCCATGCGGTGCCATGCCATTCCATGCCATTCCATGTCATTCCATGCCATTCCATGTCATTCCATGCCATTCCATGTCATTCCATGCCATTCCATGTCATTCCATGTCATTCCATGCCATTCCATGCCATTGCATGCCATTCCATGCCATTCCATGCCATTCCATACCATTCCATGCCATTCCATGCCATTCCATGCCATTCCATGCCATTCCATGCCATTCCATGCCATTCCATGCCATTCCATGCCATTCCATGCCATTCCATGCCATTCCATGCCATTCCATGCCATTCCATGCCATTCCATGCCATTCCATGCCATTCCATGCCATTCCATGCCATTCCATGCCATTCCATGCCATTCCATGCCATTCCATGCCATTCCATGCCATTCCATGCCATTCCATGCCATTCCATGCCATTCCATGCCATTCCATGCCATTCCATGCCATTCCATGCCATTCCATCCCATCCATGCCATTCCATCCCATCCATGCCATTCCATGCCATTCCATGCCATTCCATGCCATTCCATGCCATTCCATGCCATTCCATGCCATTCCATGCCATTCCATGCCATTCCATGCCATTCCATGCCATTCCATGCCATTCCATGCCATTCCATGCCATTCCATGCCATTCCATGCCATTCCATGCCATTCCATGCCATTCCATGCCATTCCATGCCATTCCATGCCATTCCATGCCATTCCATGCCATTCCATGCCATTCCATGCCATTCCATGCCATTCCATGCCATTCCATGCCATTCCATGCCATTCCATGCCATTCCATGCCATTCCATGCCATTCCATGCCATTCCATGCCATTCCATGCCATTCCATGCCATTCAATGCCGTGCCATGCCGTGCCATGCCGTGCCATGCCGTGCCATGCCGTGCCATGCCGTGCCATGCCGTGCCATGCCGTGCCATGCGGTGCCATGCCATTCCATGCCATTCCATGCCATTCCATGTCATTCCATGCCATTCCATGCCATTCCATGCCATTCCATGCCATTCCATGCCATTCAATGCCGTGCCATGCCGTGCCATGCCGGTGCCATGCCGTGCCATGCCGGTGCCATGCCGTGCCATGCCGGTGCCATGCCGTGCCATGCCGGTGCCATGCCGTGCCATGCCGGTGCCATGCCGTGCCATGCCGGTGCCATGCCGTGCCATGCCGGTGCCATGCCGTGCCATGCCGGTGCCATGCCGTGCCATGCCGGTGCCATGCCGTGCCATGCCGGTGCCATGCCGTGCCATGCCGGTGCCATGCCGTGCCATGCCGGTGCCATGCCGTGCCATGCCGGTGCCATGCCGTGCCATGCCGGTGCCATGCCGTGCCATGCCGTGCCATGCCGGTGCCATGCCGTGCCATGCCGGTGCCATGCCGTGCCATGCCGTGCCATGCGGTGCCATGCCATTCCATGCCATTCCATGTCATTCCATGCCATTCCATGTCATTCCATGCCATTCCATGTCATTCCATGCCATTCCATGTCATTCCATGCCATTCCATGCCATTCCATGCCATTCCATACCATTCCATGCCATTCCATGCCATTCCATGCCATTCCATGCCATTCCATGCCATTCCATGCCATTCCATGCCATTCCATGCCATTCCATGCCATTCCATGCCATTCCATGCCATTCCATGCCATTCCATGCCATTCCATGCCATTCCATGCCATTCCATGCCATTCCATGCCATTCCATGCCATTCCATGCCATTCCATGCCATTCCATGCCATTCCATGCCATTCCATGCCATTCCATGCCATTCCATGCCATTCCATGCCATTCCATGCCATTCCATGCCATTCCATGCCATTCCATGCCATTCCATGCCATTCCATGCCATTCCATGCCATTCCATGCCATTCCATGCCATTCCATGCCATTCCATGCCATTCCATGCCATTCCATGCCATTCCATGCCATTCCATGCCATTCCATGCCATTCCATGCCATTCCATGCCATTCCATGCCATTCCATGCCATTCCATGCCATTCCATGCCATTCCATGCCATTCCATGCCATTCCATGCCATTCCATGCCGTGCCATGCCATTCCATGCCGTGCCATGCCATTCCATGCCGTGCCATGCCATTCCATGCCGTGCCATGCCGGTGCCATGCCGTGCCATGCCGGTGCCATGCCGTGCCATGCCGGTGCCATGCCGTGCCATGCCGGTGCCATGCCGTGCCATGCCGGTGCCATGCCGGTGCCATGCCGGTGCCATGCCGTGCCATGCCGGTGCCATGCCGTGCCATGCCGGTGCCATGCCGTGCCATGCCGGTGCCATGCCGTGCCATGCCGGTGCCATGCCGTGCCATGCCGTGCCATGCCGGTGCCATGCCGTGCCATGCCGTGCCATGCCGTGCCATGCCGGTGCCATGCCGTGCCATGCCGGTGCCATGCCGTGCCATGCCGTGCCATGCCGGTGCCATGCCGTGCCATGCCGTGCCATGCGGTGCCATGCCATTCCATGCCATTCCATGTCATTCCATGCCATTCCATGTCATTCCATGCCATTCCATGCCATTCCATGTCATTCCATGCCATTCCATGCCATTCCATGCCATTCCATACCATTCCATGCCATTCCATGCCATTCCATGCCATTCCATGCCATTCCATGCCATTCCATGCCATTCCATGCCATTCCATGCCATTCCATGCCATTCCATGCCATTCCATGCCATTCCATGCCATTCCATGCCATTCCATGCCATTCCATGCCATTCCATGCCATTCCATGCCATTCCATGCCATTCCATGCCATTCCATGCCATTCCATGCCATTCCATGCCATTCCATGCCATTCCATGCCATTCCATGCCATTCCATGCCATTCCATGCCATTCCATGCCATTCCATGCCATTCCATGCCATTCCATGCCATTCCATGCCATTCCATGCCATTCCATGCCGTGCCATGCCATTCCATGCCGTGCCATGCCATTCCATGCCGTGCCATGCCATTCCATGCCGTGCCATGCCGGTGCCATGCCGTGCCATGCCGGTGCCATGCCGTGCCATGCCGGTGCCATGCCGTGCCATGCCGGTGCCATGCCGTGCCATGCCGGTGCCATGCCGGTGCCATGCCGTGCCATGCCGGTGCCATGCCGTGCCATGCCGTGCCATGCCGTGCCATGCCGGTGCCATGCCGTGCCATGCCGGTGCCATGCCGTGCCATGCCGTGCCATGCCGGTGCCATGCCGTGCCATGCCGTGCCATGCCGTGCCATGCCGGTGCCATGCCGTGCCATGCCGGTGCCATGCCGTGCCATGCCGTGCCATGCCGGTGCCATGCCGTGCCATGCCGGTGCCATGCCGTGCCATGACGGTGCCATGCCGTGCCATGCCGTGACATGCGGTGCCATGCCATTCCATGCCATTCCATGCCATTCCATGCCATTCCATGCCATTCCATGCCATTCCATGCCATTCCATGCCATTCCATGCCATTCCATGTCATTCCATGCCATTCCATGCCATTCCATGCCATTCCATGCCATTCCATGCCATTCCATGCCGTGCCATGCCGGTGCCATGCCGTGCTATGCCGTGCCATGCCGGTGCCATGCCGTGCCATGCCGGTGCCATGCCGTGCCATGCCGGTGCCATGCCGTGCCATGCCGGTGCCATGCCGTGCCATGCCGGTGCCATGCCGTGCCATGCCGGTGCCATGCCGTGCCATGCCGTGCCATGCCGTGCCATGCCGTGCCATGCCATTCCATGCCATTCCATGCCATTCCATGACATTCCATGCCATTCCATGTCATTCCATGCCATTCCATGCCATTCCATGCCATTCCATGCCATTCCACGCCATTCAATGCCGTGCCATGCCGTGCCATGCCGGTGCCATGCCGTGCCATGCCGGTGCCATGCCGTGCCATGCCGTGCCATGCCGTGCCATGCCGGTGCCATGCCGTGCCATGCCGGTGCCATGCCGTGCCATGCCGTGCCATGCGGTGCCATGCCATTCCATGCCATTCCATGTCATTCCATGCCATTCCATGTCATTCCATGCCATTCCATGTCATTCCAAGTCATTCCATGCCATTCCATGTCATTCCATGTCATTCCATGCCATTCCATGCCATTCCATGCCATTCCATGCCATTCCATGCCATTCCATGCCATTCCATGCCATTCCATGCCATTCCATGCCATTCCATGCCATTCCATGCCATTCCATGCCATTCCATGCCATTCCATGCCATTCCATGCCATTCCATGCCATTCCATGCCATTCCATGCCATTCCATGCCATTCCATGCCATTCCATGCCATTCCATGCCATTCCATGCCATTCCATGCCATTCCATGCCATTCCATGCCATTCCATGCCATTCCATGCCATTCCATGCCATTCCATGCCATTCCATGCCATTCCATGCCATTCCATGCCATTCCATGCCATTCCATGCCATTCCATGCCATTCCATGCCATTCCATGCCATTCCATGCCATTCCATGCCATTCCATGCCATTCCATGCCATTCCATGCCATTCCATGCCATTCCATGCCATTCCATGCCATTCCATGCCATTCCATGCCATTCCATGCCATTCCATGCCATTCCATGCCATTCCATGCCATTCAATGCCGTGCCATGCCGTCCCATGCCGGTGCCATGCCGTGCCATGCCGGTGCCATGCCGTGCCATGCCGTGCCATGCCGGTGCCATGCCGTGCCATGCCGGTGCCATGCCGTGCCATGCCGGTGCCATGCCGTGCCATGCCGGTGCCATGCCGTGCCATGCCGGTGCCATGCCGTGCCATGCCGGTGCCATGCCGTGCCATGCCGGTGCCATGCCGTGCCATGCCGGTGCCATGCCGTGCCATGCCGGTGCCATGCCGTGCCATGCCGGTGCCATGCCGTGCCATGCCCGTGCCATGCCGTGCCATGCCGGTGCCATGCCGTGCCATGCCGGTGCCATGCCGGTGCCATGCCGTGCCATGCCGGTGCCATGCCGTGCCATGCCGGTGCCATGCCGTGCCATGCCGGTGCCATGCCGTGCCATGCCGGTGCCATGCCATTCCATGCCATTCCATGCCATTCCATGCCATTCCATGCCATTCCATGCCATTCCATGCCATTCCATGCCATTCCATGCCATTCCATGCCATTCCATGCCATTCCATGCCATTCCATGCCATTCCATGCCATTCCATGCCATTCCATGCCATTCCATGCCATTCCATGCCATTCCATGCCATTCCATGCCATTCCATGCCATTCCATGCCATTCCATGCCATTCCATGCCATTCCATGCCATTCCATGCCATTCCATGCTATTCCATGCCATTCCATGCCATTCCATGCCATTCCATGCCATTCCATGCCATTCCATGCCATTCCATGCCATTCCATGCCATTCCATGCCATTCCATGCCATTCCATGCCGGTGCCATGCCGTCCCATGCCGGTGCCATGCCGTGCCATGCCGGTGCCATGCCGTGCCATGCCGGTGTCATGCCGTGCCATGCCGGTGCCATGCCGTGCCATGCCGGTGCCATGCCGTGCCATGCCGGTGCCATGCCGTGCCATGCCGGTGCCATGCCGTGCCATGCCCGTGCCATGCCGTGCCATGCCGGTGCCATGCCGGTGCCATGCCGTGCCATGCCGGTGCCATGCCGTGCCATGCCGGTGCCATGCCATTCCATGCCATTCCATGCCATTCCATGCCATTCCATGCCATTCCATGCCATTCCATGCCATTCCATGCCATTCCATGCCATTCCATGCCATTCCATGCCATTCCATGCCATTCCATGCCATTCCATGCCATTCCATGCCATTCCATGCCATTCCATGCCATTCCATGCCATTCCATGCCATTCAATGCCGTGCCATGCCGTGCCATGCCGGTGCCATGCCGTGCCATGCCGGTGCCATGCCGTGCCATGCCGGTGCCATGCCGTGCCATGCCGGTGCCATGCCGTGCCATGCCGGTGCCATGCCGTGCCATGCCGGTGCCATGACGTGCCATGCCGGTGCCATGCCGTGCCATGCCGGTGCCATGCCGTGCCATGCCGGTGCCATGCCGTGCCATGCCGGTGCCATGCCGTGCCATGCCGGTGCCATGCCGTGCCATGCCGGTGCCATGCCGTGCCATGCCGGTGCCATGCCGTGCCATGCCGGTGCCATGCCGTGCCATGCCGGTGCCATGCCGTGCCATGCCGGTGCCATGCCGTGCCATGCCGGTGCCATGCCGTGCCATGCCGGTGCCATGCCGTGCCATGCCGGTGCCATGCCGTGCCATGCCGTGCCATGCCGGTGCCATGCCGTGCCATGCCGGTGCCATGCCGTGCCATGCCGGTGCCATGCCGTGCCATGCCGTGCCATGCCATTCCATGCCATTCCATGCCATTCCATGTCATTCCATGCCATTCCATGTCATTCCATGCCATTCCATGTCATTGCATGCCATTCCATGCCATTCCATGCCATTCCATACCATTCCATGCCATTCCATGCCATTCCATGCCATTCCATGCCATTCCATGCCATTCCATGCCATGCCATGCCATTCCATGCCATTCCATGCCATGCCATTCCATGCCATTCCATGCCATTCCATGCCATTCCATGCCATTCCATGCCATTCCATGCCATTCCATGCCATTCCATGCCATTCCATGCCATTCCATGCCATTCCATGCCATTCCATGCCATTCCATGCCATTCCATGCCATTCCATGCCATTCAATGCCGTGCCATGCCGTGCCATGCCGTGCCATGCCGTGCCATGCCGTGCCATGCCGTGCCATGCCGTGCCATGCCGGTGCCATGCCGTGCCATGCCGGTGCCATGCCGTGCCATGCCGGTGCCATGCCGTGCCATGCCGGTGCCATGCCGTGCCATGCCGTGCCATGCCGGTGCCATGCCGTGCCATGCGTGTGCCATGCCGTGCCATGCCGGTGCCATGCCGTGCCATGCCGGTGCCATGCAGTGCCATGCCGGTGCCATGCCGTGCCATGCCGGTGCCATGCCGTGCCATGCCGGTGCCATGCCGTGCTATGCCGTGCCATGCCGGTGCCATGCCGTGCCATGCCGGTGCCATGCCGTGCCATGCCGGTGCCATGCCGTGCCATGCCGTGCCATGCCGTGCCATGCCGTGCCATGCGGTGCCATGCCATTCCATGCCATTCCATGCCATTCCATGTCATTCCATGTCATTCCATGCCATTCCATGCCATTCCATGCCATTCCATGCCATTCCATGCCATTCAATGCCGTGCCATGCCGTGCCATGCCGGTGCCATGCCGTGCCATGCCGGTGCCATGCCGTGCCATGCCGTGCCATGCCGTGCCATGCCGTGCCATGCCGTGCCATGCCGTGCCATGCCGTGCCATGCCGTGCCATGCGGTGCCATGCCATTCCATGCCATTCCATGCCATTCCATGCCATTCCATGCCATTCCATGCCATTCCATGCCATTCCATGTCATTCCATGCCATTCCATGCCATTCCATGCCATTCCATGCCATTCCATGCCATTCCATGCCATTCAATGCCGTGCCATGCCGTGCCATGCCGGTGCCATGCCGTGCCATGCCGGTGCCATGCCGTGCCATGCCGGTGCCATGCCGTGCCATGCCGGTGCCATGCCGTGCCATGCCGGTGCCATGCCGTGCCATGCCGGTGCCATGCCGTGCCATGCCGGTGCCATGCCGTGCCATGCCGGTGCCATGCCGTGCCATGCCGGTGCCATGCCGTGCCATGCCGGTGCCATGCCGTGCCATGCCGGTGCCATGCCGTGCCATGCCGGTGCCATGCCGTGCCATGCCGTGCCATGCCGTGCCATGCCGTGCCATGCCGTGCCATGCGGTGCCATGCCATTCCATGCCATTCCATGCCATTCCATGACATTCCATGCCATTCCATGCCATTCCATGCCATTCCATGCCATTCCATGCCATTCCATGCCATTCCACGCCATTCAATGCCGTGCCATGCCGTGCCATGCCGGTGCCATGCCGTGCCATGCCGGTGCCATGCCGTGCCATGCCGGTGCCATGCCGTGCCATGCCGGTGCCATGCCGTGCCATGCCGGTGCCATGCCGGTGCCATGCCGTGCCATGCCGTGCCATGCGGTGCCATGCCATTCCATGCCATTCCATGTCATCCCATGCCATTCCATGTCATTCCATGCCATTCCATGTCATTCCATGTCATTCCATGCCATTCCATGTCATTCCATGCCATTCCATGCCATTCCATGCCATTCCATGCCATTCCATGCCATTCCATGCCATTCCATGCCATTCCATGCCATTCCATGCCATTCCATGCCATTCCATGCCA
Organism: Cryptus armator; assembly: GCA_963971235.1. Taxonomy (NCBI): domain Eukaryota; kingdom Metazoa; phylum Arthropoda; class Insecta; order Hymenoptera; family Ichneumonidae; genus Cryptus; species Cryptus armator. The sequence continues at coordinate 128,659 of CAXARG010000250.1, read as the reverse complement.
TTCCATGCCATTCCATGCCATTCCATGCCATTCCATGCCATTCCATGCCATTCCATGCCATTCCATGCCATTCCATGCCATTCCATGCCATTCCATGCCATTCCATGCCATTCCATGCCATTCCATGCCATTCCATGCCATTCCATGCCATTCCATGCCATTCCATGCCATTCCATGCCGTCCCATGCCGGTGCCATGCCGTCCCATGCCGGTGCCATGCCGTGCCATGCCGGTGCCATGCCGTGCCATGCCGGTGTCATGCCGTGCCATGCCGGTGCCATGCCGTGCCATGCCGGTGCCATGCCGTGCCATGCCGGTGCCATGCCGTGCCATGCCGGTGCCATGCCGTGCCATGCCCGTGCCATGCCGTGCCATGCCGGTGCCATGCCGTGCCATGCCGGTGCCATGCCGGTGCCATGCCGTGCCATGCCGGTGCCATGCCGTGCCATGCCGGTGCCATGCCGTGCCATGCCGGTGCCATGCCATTCCATGCCATTCCATGCCATTCCATGCCATTCCATGCCATTCCATGCCATTCCATGCCATTCCATGCCATTCCATGCCATTCCATGCCATTCCATGCCATTCCATGCCATTCCATGCCATTCCATGCCATTCCATGCCATTCCATGCCATTCCATGCCATTCCATGCCATTCCATGCCATTCCATGCCATTCCATGCCATTCCATGCCATTCCATGCCATTCCATGCCATTCCATGCCATTCCATGCCATTCCATGCCATTCCATGCCATTCCATGCCATTCCATGCCATTCCATGCCATTCCATGCCATTCCATGCCGTGCCATGCCGGTGCCATGCCGTGCCATGCCGGTGCCATGCCGGTGCCATGCCGTGCCATGCCGGTGCCATGCCGTGCCATGCCGGTGCCATGCCGGTGCCATGCCGGTGCCATGCCGGTGCCATGCCGTGCCATGCCGGTGCCATGCCGTGCCATGCCGGTGCCATGCCGTGCCATGCCGGTGCCATGCCGTGCCATGCCGTGCCATGCCGGTGCCATGCCGGTGCCATGCCGTGCCATGCCGGTGCCATGCCGTGCCATGCCGTGCGATGCCATTCCATGCCGGTGCGATGCCATTCCATGCCATTCCATGCCATTCCATGCCATTCCATGCCATTCCATGCCATTCCATGCCATTCCATGTCATTCCATGCCATTCCATGCCATTCCATGCCATTCCATGCCATTCCATGCCATTCCATGCCATTCCATGCCATTCCATGCCATTCCATGCCATTCCATGCCATTCCATGCCATTCCATGCCATTCCATGCCATTCCATGCCATTCCATGCCATTCCATGCCATTCCATGCCATTCCATGCCATTCCATGCCATTCCATGCCATTCCATGCCATTCCATGCCATTCCATGCCATTCCATGCCATTCCATGCCATTCCATGCCATTCAATGCCGTGCCATGCCGTGCCATGCCGTGCCATGCCGTGCCATGCCGTGCCATGCCGTGCCATGCCGGTGCCATGCCGTGCCATGCCGGTGCCATGCCGTGCCATGCCGGTGCCATGCCGTGCTATGCCGTGCCATGCCGGTGCCATGCCGTGCCATGCCGGTGCCATGCCGTGCCATGCCGGTGCCATGCCGTGCCATGCCGTGCCATGCCGTGCCATGCCGTGCCATGCGGTGCCATGCCATTCCATGCCATTCCATGCCATTCCATGTCATTCCATGTCATTCCATGCCATTCCATGCCATTCCATGCCATTCCATGCCATTCCATGCCATTCAATGCCGTGCCATGCCGTGCCATGCCGGTGCCATGCCGTGCCATGTCGGTGCCATGCCGTGCCATGCCGTGCCATGCCGTGCCATGCCGTGCCATGCCGTGCCATGCCGTGCCATGCCGTGCCATGCCGTGCCATGCGGTGCCATGCCATTCCATGCCATTCCATGCCATTCCATGCCATTCCATGCCATTCCATGTCATTCCATGCCATTCCATGCCATTCCATGCCATTCCATGCCATTCCATGCCATTCCATGCCATTCAATGCCGTGCCATGCCGTGCCATGCCGGTGCCATGCCGTGCCATGCCGGTGCCATGCCGTGCCATGCCGGTGCCATGCCGTGCCATGCCGGTGCCATGCCGTGCCATGCCGGTGCCATGCCGTGCCATGCCGGTGCCATGCCGTGCCATGCCGGTGCCATGCCGTGCCATGCCGGTGCCATGCCGTGCCATGCCGGTGCCATGCCGTGCCATGCCGGTGCCATGCCGTGCCATGCCGGTGCCATGCCGTGCCATGCCGTGCCATGCCGTGCCATGCCGTGCCATGCCGTGCCATGCGGTGCCATGCCATTCCATGCCATTCCATGCCATTCCATGACATTCCATGCCATTCCATGTCATTCCATGCCATTCCATGCCATTCCATGCCATTCCATGCCATTCCACGCCATTCAATGCCGTGCCATGCCGTGCCATGCCGGTGCCATGCCGTGCCATGCCGGTGCCATGCCGTGCCATGCCGGTGCCATGCCGTGCCATGCCGGTGCCATGCCGTGCCATGCCGGTGCCATGCCGGTGCCATGCCGTGCCATGCCGTGCCATGCGGTGCCATGCCATTCCATGCCATTCCATGTCATCCCATGCCATTCCATGTCATTCCATGCCATTCCATGTCATTCCATGTCATTCCATGCCATTCCATGTCATTCCATGCCATTCCATGCCATTCCATGCCATTCCATGCCATTCCATGCCATTCCATGCCATTCCATGCCATTCCATGCCATTCCATGCCATTCCATGCCATTCCATGCCATTCCATGCCATTCCATGCCATTCCATGCCATTCCATGCCATTCCATGCCATTCCATGCCATTCCATGCCATTCCATGCCATTCCATGCCATTCCATGCCATTCCATGCCATTCCATGCCATTCCATGCCATTCCATGCCATTCCATGCCATTCCATGCCATTCCATGCCATTCCATGCCATTCCATGCCATTCCATGCCATTCCATGCCGTCCCATGCCGGTGCCATGCCGTCCCATGCCGGTGCCATGCCGTGCCATGCCGGTGCCATGCCGTGCCATGCCGGTGTCATGCCGTGCCATGCCGGTGCCATGCCGTGCCATGCCGGTGCCATGCCGTGCCATGCCGGTGCCATGCCGTGCCATGCCGGTGCCATGCCGTGCCATGCCCGTGCCATGCCGTGCCATGCCGGTGCCATGCCGTGCCATGCCGGTGCCATGCCGGTGCCATGCCGTGCCATGCCGGTGCCATGCCGTGCCATGCCGGTGCCATGCCGTGCCATGCCGGTGCCATGCCATTCCATGCCATTCCATGCCATTCCATGCCATTCCATGCCATTCCATGCCATTCCATGCCATTCCATGCCATTCCATGCCATTCCATGCCATTCCATGCCATTCCATGCCATTCCATGCCATTCCATGCCATTCCATGCCATTCCATGCCATTCCATGCCATTCCATGCCATTCCATGCCATTCCATGCCATTCCATGCCATTCCATGCCATTCCATGCCATTCCATGCCATTCCATGCCATTCCATGCCATTCCATGCCATTCCATGCCATTCCATGCCATTCCATGCCATTCCATGCCATTCCATGCCATTCCATGCCATTCCATGCCATTCCATGCCATTCCATGCCATTCCATGCCGTGCCATGCCGGTGCCATGCCGTGCCATGCCGGTGCCATGCCGGTGCCATGCCGTGCCATGCCGGTGCCATGCCGTGCCATGCCGGTGCCATGCCGGTGCCATGCCGGTGCCATGCCGGTGCCATGCCGTGCCATGCCGGTGCCATGCCGTGCCATGCCGGTGCCATGCCGTGCCATGCCGGTGCCATGCCGTGCCATGCCGTGCCATGCCGGTGCCATGCCGGTGCCATGCCGTGCCATGCCGGTGCCATGCCGTGCCATGCCGTGCGATGCCATTCCATGCCGGTGCGATGCCATTCCATGCCATTCCATGCCATTCCATGCCATTCCATGCCATTCCATGCCATTCCATGCCATTCCATGTCATTCCATGCCATTCCATGCCATTCCATGCCATTCCATGCCATTCCATGCCATTCCATGCCATTCCATGCCATTCCATGCCATTCCATGCCATTCCATGCCATTCCATGCCATTCCATGCCATTCCATGCCATTCCATGCCATTCCATGCCATTCCATGCCATTCCATGCCATTCCATGCCATTCCATGCCATTCCATGCCATTCCATGCCATTCCATGCCATTCCATGCCATTCCATGCCATTCCATGCCATTCAATGCCGTGCCATGCCGTGCCATGCCGTGCCATGCCGTGCCATGCCGTGCCATGCCGTGCCATGCCGGTGCCATGCCGTGCCATGCCGGTGCCATGCCGTGCCATGCCGGTGCCATGCCGTGCCATGCCGGTGCCATGCCGTGCCATGCCGGTGCCATGCCGTGCCATGCCGTGCCATGCCGGTGCCATGCCGTGCCATGCCGGTGCCATGCCGTGCCATGCCGGTGCCATGCCGTGCTATGCCGTGCCATGCCGGTGCCATGCCGTGCCATGCCGGTGCCATGCCTTGCCATGCCGTGCCATGCGGTGCCATGCCATTCCATGCCATTCCATGCCATTCCATGCCATTCCATGCCATTCCATGTCATTCCATGCCATTCCATGCCATTCCATGCCATTCCATGCCATTCCATGCCATTCCATGCCATTCCATGCCATTCCATGCCATTCCATGCCATTCCATGCCATTCCATGCCATTCCATGCCATTCCATGCCATTCAATGCCGTGCCATGCCGTGCCATGCCGGTGCCATGCCGTGCCATGCCGGTGCCATGCCGTGCCATGCCGGTGCCATGCCGTGCTATGCCGTGCCATGCCGGTGCCATGCCGTGCCATGCCGTGCCATGCCGTGCCATGCGGTGCCATGCCATTCCATGCCATTCCATGCCATTCCATGTCATTCCATGCCATTCCATGCCATTCCATGCCATTCCATGCCATTCCATGCCATTCAATGCCGTGCCATGCCGTGCCATGCCGGTGCCATGCCGTGCCATGCCGGTGCCATGCCGTGCCATGCCGGTGCCATGCCGTGCCATGCCGGTGCCATGCCGTGCCATGCCGGTGCCATGCCGTGCCATGCCGGTGCCATGCCATTCCATGCCATTCCATGCCATTCCATGCCATTCCATGCCGGTGCCATGCCGTGCCATGCCGGTGCCATGCCGTGCCATGCCGGTGCCATGCCGTGCCATGCCGGTGCCATGCCGTGCCATGCCGGTGCCATGCCGTGCCATGCCGGTGCCATGCCGTGCCATGCCGTGCCATGCCGGTGCCATGCCGTGCCATGCCGGTGCCATGCCGTGCCATGCCGTGCCATGCGGTGCCATGCCGTGCCATGCCGTGCCATGCCGTGCCATGCGGTGCCATGCCATTCCATGCCATTCCATGCCATTCCATGACATTCCATGCCATTCCATGTCATTCCATGCCATTCCATGCCATTCCATGCCATTCCATGCCATTCCATGCCATTCAATGCCGTGCCATGCCGTGCCATGCCGGTGCCATGCCGTGCCATGCCGGTGCCATGCCGTGCCATGCCGGTGCCATGCCGGTGCCATGCCGTGCCATGCCGGTGCCATGCCGTGCCATGCCGGTGCCATGACGTGCCATGCCGGTGCCATGCCGTGCCATGCCGGTGCCATGCCGTGCCATGCCGGTGCCATGCCGTGCCATGCCGGTGCCATGCCGTGCCATGCCAGTGCCATGCCGTGCCATGCCGGTGCCATGCGGTGCCATGCCGGTGCCATGCCGTGCCATGCCGGTGCCATGCCGTGCCATGCCGGTGCCATGCCGTGCCATGCCGTGCCATGCGGTGCCATGCCATTCCATGCCATTCCATGTCATTCCATGCCATTCCATGTCATTCCATGCCATTCCATGTCATTCCATGCCATTCCATGTCATTCCATGCCATTCCATGTCATTCCATGCCATTCCATGTCATTGCATGCCATTCCATGCCATTCCATGCCATTCCATACCATTCCATGCCATTCCATGCCATTCCATGCCATTCCATGCCATTCCATGCCATTCCATGCCATGCCATTCCATGCCATTCCATGCCATTCCATGCCATTCCATGCCATTCCATGCCATTCCATGCCATTCCATGCCATGCCATTCCATGCCATTCCATGCCATTCCATGCCATTCCATGCCATTCCATGCCATTCCATGCCATTCCATGCCATTCCATGCCATTCCATGCCATTCCATGCCATTCCATGCCATTCCATGCCATTCCATGCCATTCCATGCCATTCCATGCCATTCAATGCCGTGCCATGCCGTGCCATGCCGTGCCATGCCGTGCCATGCCGTGCCATGCCGTGCCATGCCGGTGCCATGCCGTGCCATGCCGGTGCCATGCCGTGCCATGCCGGTGCCATGCCGTGCCATGCCGGTGCCATGCCGTGCCATGCCGTGCCATGCCGGTGCCATGCCGTGCCATGCCTGTGCCATGCCGTGCCATGCCGGTGCCATGCCGTGCCATGCCGGTGCCATGCAGTGCCATGCCGGTGCCATGCCGTGCCATGCCGGTGCCATGCCGTGCCATGCCGGTGCCATGCCGTGCTATGCCGTGCCATGCCGGTGCCATGCCGTGCCATGCCGGTGCCATGCCGTGCCATGCCGGTGCCATGCCGTGCCATGCCGTGCCATGCCGTGCCATGCCGTGCCATGCAGTGCCATGCCATTCCATGCCATTCCATGCCATTCCATGTCATTCCATGCCATTCCATGCCATTCCATGCCATTCCATGCCATTCCATGCCATTCAATGCCGTGCCATGCCGTGCCATGCCGGTGCCATGCCGTGCCATGCCGGTGCCATGCCGTGCCATGCCGGTGCCATGCCGTGCTATGCCGTGCCATGCCGGTGCCATGCCGTGCCATGCCGGTGCCATGCCGTGCCATGCCGTGCCATGCCGGTGCCATGCCGTGCCATGCCGGTGCCATGCCGTGCCATGCCGTGCCATGCCGTGCCATGCCGTGCCATGCCGTGCCATGCCGTGCCATGCCGTGCCATGCCGTGCCATGCGGTGCCATGCCATTCCATGCCATTCCATGCCATTCCATGCCATTCCATGCCATTCCATGTCATTCCATGCCATTCCATGCCATTCCATGCCATTCCATGCCATTCCATGCCATTCCATGCCATTCAATGCCGTGCCATGCCGTGCCATGCCGGTGCCATGCCGTGCCATGCCGGTGCCATGCCGTGCCATGCCGGTGCCATGCCGTGCCATGCCGGTGCCATGCCGTGCCATGCCGGTGCCATGCCGTGCCATGCCGGTGCCATGCCGTGCCATGCCGGTGCCATGCCGTGCCATGCCGGTGCCATGCCATTCCATGCCATTCCATGCCATTCCATGCCGGTGCCATGCCGTGCCATGCCGGTGCCATGCCGTGCCATGCCGGTGCCATGCCGTGCCATGCCGGTGCCATGCCGTGCCATGCCGGTGCCATGCCGTGCCATGCCGTGCCATGCCGGTGCCATGCCGTGCCATGCCGGTGCCATGCCGTGCCATGCCGTGCCATGCGGTGCCATGCCGTGCCATGCCGTGCCATGCCGTGCCATGCGGTGCCATGCCATTCCATGCCATTCCATGCCATTCCATGACATTCCATGCCATTCCATGTCATTCCATGCCATTCCATGCCATTCCATGCCATTCCATGCCATTCCATGCCATTCAATGCCGTGCCATGCCGTGCCATGCCGGTGCCATGCCGTGCCATGCCGGTGCCATGCCGTGCCATGCCGGTGCCATGCCGTGCCATGCCGGTGCCATGCCGTGCCATGCCGGTGCCATGCCGTGCCATGCCGGTGCCATGCCGGTGCCATGCCGTGCCATGCCGGTGCCATGCCGTGCCATGCCGGTGCCATGACGTGCCATGCCGGTGCCATGCCGTGCCATGCCGGTGCCATGCCGTGCCATGCCGGTGCCATGCCGTGCCATGCCGGTGCCATGCCGTGCCATGCCAGTGCCATGCCGTGCCATGCCGGTGCCATGCCGTGCCATGCCGGTGCCATGCCGTGCCATGCCGGTGCCATGCCGTGCCATGCCGGTGCCATGCCGTGCCATGCCGGTGCCATGCCGTGCCATGCCGGTGCCATGCCGTGCCATGCCGGTGCCATGCCGTGCCATGCCGGTGCCATGCCGTGCCATGCCGGTGCCATGCCGTGCCATGCCGTGCCATGCCGGTGCCATGCCGTGCCATGCCGGTGCCATGCCGTGCCATGCCGGTGCCATGCCGTGCCATGCCGTGCCATGCGGTGCCATGCCATTCCATGCCATTCCATGTCATTCCATGCCATTCCATGTCATTCCATGCCATTCCATGTCATTCCATGCCATTCCATGTCATTCCATGCCATTCCATGTCATTCCATGCCATTCCATGTCATTCCATGCCATTCCATGTCATTGCATGCCATTCCATGCCATTCCATGCCATTCCATACCATTCCATGCCATTCCATGCCATTCCATGCCATTCCATGCCATTCCATGCCATTCCATGCCATTCCATGCCATGCCATTCCATGCCATTCCATGCCATTCCATGCCATTCCATGCCATTCCATGCCATTCCATGCCATTCCATGCCATGCCATTCCATGCCATTCCATGCCATTCCATGCCATTCCATGCCATTCCATGCCATTCCATGCCATTCCATGCCATTCCATGCCATTCCATGCCATTCCATGCCATTCCATGCCATTCCATGCCATTCCATGCCATTCCATGCCATTCCATGCCATTCCATGCCATTCAATGCCGTGCCATGCCGTGCCATGCCGTGCCATGCCGTGCCATGCCGTGCCATGCCGTGCCATGCCGGTGCCATGCCGTGCCATGCCGGTGCCATGCCGTGCCATGCCGGTGCCATGCCGTGCCATGCCGGTGCCATGCCGTGCCATGCCGTGCCATGCCGGTGCCATGCCGTGCCATGCCTGTGCCATGCCGTGCCATGCCGGTGCCATGCCGTGCCATGCCGGTGCCATGCAGTGCCATGCCGGTGCCATGCCGTGCCATGCCGGTGCCATGCCGTGCCATGCCGGTGCCATGCCGTGCTATGCCGTGCCATGCCGGTGCCATGCCGTGCCATGCCGGTGCCATGCCGTGCCATGCCGGTGCCATGCCGTGCCATGCCGTGCCATGCCGTGCCATGCCGTGCCATGCAGTGCCATGCCATTCCATGCCATTCCATGCCATTCCATGTCATTCCATGCCATTCCATGCCATTCCATGCCATTCCATGCCATTCCATGCCATTCAATGCCGTGCCATGCCGTGCCATGCCGGTGCCATGCCGTGCCATGCCGGTGCCATGCCGTGCCATGCCGGTGCCATGCCGTGCTATGCCGTGCCATGCCGGTGCCATGCCGTGCCATGCCGGTGCCATGCCGTGCCATGCCGTGCCATGCCGGTGCCATGCCGTGCCATGCCGGTGCCATGCCGTGCCATGCCGTGCCATGCCGTGCCATGCCGTGCCATGCCGTGCCATGCCGTGCCATGCCGTGCCATGCCGTGCCATGCGGTGCCATGCCATTCCATGCCATTCCATGCCATTCCATGCCATTCCATGCCATTCCATGTCATTCCATGCCATTCCATGCCATTCCATGCCATTCCATGCCATTCCATGCCATTCCATGCCATTCAATGCCGTGCCATGCCGTGCCATGCCGGTGCCATGCCGTGCCATGCCGGTGCCATGCCGTGCCATGCCGGTGCCATGCCGTGCCATGCCGGTGCCATGCCGTGCCATGCCGGTGCCATGCCGTGCCATGCCGGTGCCATGCCGTGCCATGCCGGTGCCATGCCGTGCCATGCCGGTGCCATGCCGTGCCATGCCGGTGCCATGCCGTGCCATGCCGGTGCCATGCCGTGCCATGCCGGTGCCATGCCGTGCCATGCCGTGCCATGCCGTGCCATGCCGTGCCATGCCGTGCCATGCCGTGCCATGCGGTGCCATGCCATTCCATGCCATTCCATGCCATTCCATGACATTCCATGCCATTCCATGTCATTCCATGCCATTCCATGCCATTCCATGCCATTCCATGCCATTCCACGCCATTCAATGCCGTGCCATGCCGTGCCATGCCGGTGCCATGCCGTGCCATGCCGGTGCCATGCCGTGCCATGCCGTGCCATGCCGTGCCATGCCGGTGCCATGCCGTGCCATGCCGGTGCCATGCCGTGCCATGCCGTGCCATGCGGTGCCATGCCATTCCATGCCATTCCATGTCATTCCATGCCATTCCATGTCATTCCATGCCATTCCATGTCATTCCATGTCATTCCATGTCATTCCATGCCATTCCATGTCATTCCATGCCATTCCATGCCATTCCATGCCATTCCATGCCATTCCATGCCATTCCATGCCATTCCATGCCATTCCATGCCATTCCATGCCATTCCATGCCATTCCATGCCATTCCATGCCATTCCATGCCATTCCATGCCATTCCATGCCATTCCATGCCATTCCATGCCATTCCATGCCGTCCCATGCCGGTGCCATGCCGTCCCATGCCAGTGCCATGCCGTGCCATGCCGGTGCCATGCCGTGCCATGCCGGTGTCATGCCGTGCCATGCCGGTGCCATGCCGTGCCATGCCGGTGCCATGCCGTGCCATGCCGGTGCCATGCCGTGCCATGCCGGTGCCATGCCGTGCCATGCCCGTGCCATGCCGTGCCATGCCGGTGCCATGCCGTGCCATGCCGGTGCCATGCCGGTGCCATGCCGTGCCATGCCGGTGCCATGCCGTGCCATGCCGGTGCCATGCCGTGCTATGCCGGTGCCATGCCATTCCATGCCATTCCATGCCATTCCATGCCATTCCATGCCATTCCATGCCATTCCATGCCATTCCATGCCATTCCATGCCATTCCATGCCATTCCATGCCATTCCATGCCATTCCATGCCATTCCATGCCATTCCATGCCATTCCATGCCATTCCATGCCGTCCCATGCCGGTGCCATGCCGTCCCATGCCGGTGCCATGCCGTGCCATGCCGGTGCCATGCCGTGCCATGCCGGTGTCATGCCGTGCCATGCCGGTGCCATGCCGTGCCATGCCGGTGCCATGCCGTGCCATGCCGGTGCCATGCCGTGCCATGCCGGTGCCATGCCGTGCCATGCCCGTGCCATGCCGTGCCATGCCGGTGCCATGCCGTGCCATGCCGGTGCCATGCCGGTGCCATGCCGGTGCCATGCCGGTGCCATGCCGTGCCATGCCGGTGCCATGCCGGTGCCATGCCGTGCCATGCCGGTGCCATGCCATTCCATGCCATTCCATGCCATTCCATGCCATTCCATGCCATTCCATGCCATTCCATGCCATTCCATGCCATTCCATGCCATTCCATGCCATTCCATGCCATTCCATGCCATTCCATGCCATTCCATGCCATTCCATGCCATTCCATGCCATTCCATGCCATTCCATGCCATTCCATGCCATTCCATGCCATTCCATGCCATTCCATGCCATTCCATGCCATTCCATGCCATTCCATGCCATTCCATGCCATTCCATGCCATTCCATGCCATTCCATGCCATTCCATGCCATTCCATGCCATTCCATGCCATTCCATGCCATTCCATGCCATTCCATGCCATTCCATGCCATTCCATGCCATTCCATGCCATTCCATGCCATTCCATGCCATTCCATGCCATTCCATGCCATTCCATGCCATTCCATGCCATTCCATGCCATTCCATGCCATTCCATGCCATTCCATGCCATTCCATGCCATTCCATGCCATTCCATGCCATTCCATGCCATTCCATGCCATTCCATGCCATTCCATGCCATTCCATGCCATTCCATGCCATTCCATGCCATTCCATGCCATTCCATGCCATTCCATGCCATTCCATGCCATTCCATGCCATTCCATGCCATTCCATGCCATTCCATGCCATTCCATGCCGTGCCATGCCGGTGCCATGCCGTGCCATGCCGGTGCCATGCCGTGCCATGCCGGTGCCATGCCGGTGCCATGCCGTGCCATGCCGGTGCCATGCCGGTGCCATGCCGTGCCATGCCGGTGCCATGCCGTGCCATGCCGGTGCCATGCCGTGCCATGCCGGTGCCATGCCGGTGCCATGCCGTGCCATGCCGGTGCCATGCCGTGCCATGCCGGTGCCATGCCGTGCCATGCCGGTGCCATGCCGTGCCATGCCGTGCCATGCCGGTGCCATGCCGGTGCCATGCCGTGCCATGCCGGTGCCATGCCGTGCCATGCCGTGCGATGCCATTCCATGCCGGTGCGATGCCATTCCATGCCATTCCATGCCATTCCATGCCATTCCATGCCATTCCATGCCATTCCATGTCATTCCATGCCATTCCATGCCATTCCATGCCATTCCATGCCATTCCATGCCATTCCATGCCATTCCATGCCATTCCATGCCATTCCATGCCATTCCATGCCATTCCATGCCATTCCATGCCATTCCATGCCATTCCATGCCATTCCATGCCATTCCATGCCATTCCATGCCATTCCATGCCATTCCATGCCATTCCATGCCATTCCATGCCATTCCATGCCATTCCATGCCATTCCATGCCATTCAATGCCGTGCCATGCCGTGCCATGCCGTGCCATGCCGTGCCATGCCGTGCCATGCCGTGCCATGCCGGTGCCATGCCGTGCCATGCCGGTGCCATGCCGTGCCATGCCGGTGCCATGCCGTGCCATGCCGGTGCCATGCCGTGCCATGCCGTGCCATGCCGGTGCCATGCCGTGCCATGCCGGTGCCATGCCGTGCCATGCCGGTGCCATGCCGTGCTATGCCGTGCCATGCCGGTGCCATGCCGTGCCATGCCGGTGCCATGCCTTGCCATGCCGTGCCATGCGGTGCCATGCCATTCCATGCCATTCCATGCCATTCCATGCCATTCCATGCCATTCCATGTCATTCCATGCCATTCCATGCCATTCCATGCCATTCCATGCCATTCCATGCCATTCCATGCCATTCCATGCCATTCCATGCCATTCCATGCCATTCCATGCCATTCAATGCCGTGCCATGCCGTGCCATGCCGGTGCCATGCCGTGCCATGCCGGTGCCATGCCGTGCCATGCCGGTGCCATGCCGTGCTATGCCGTGCCATGCCGGTGCCATGCCGTGCCATGCCGTGCCATGCCGTGCCATGCCGTGCCATGCGGTGCCATGCCATTCCATGCCATTCCATGCCATTCCATGTCATTCCATGCCATTCCATGCCATTCCATGCCATTCCATGCCATTCCATGCCATTCAATGCCGTGCCATGCCGTGCCATGCCGGTGCCATGCCGTGCCATGCCGGTGCCATGCCGTGCCATGCCGGTGCCATGCCGTGCCATGCCGGTGCCATGCCGTGCCATGCCGGTGCCATGCCGTGCCATGCCGGTGCCATGCCGTGCCATGCCGGTGCCATGCCGTGCCATGCCGGTGCCATGCCATTCCATGCCATTCCATGCCGGTGCCATGCCGTGCCATGCCGGTGCCATGCCGTGCCATGCCGGTGCCATGCCGTGCCATGCCGGTGCCATGCCGTGCCATGCCGGTGCCATGCCGTGCCATGCCGGTGCCATGCCGTGCCATGCCGTGCCATGCCGGTGCCATGCCGTGCCATGCCGGTGCCATGCCGTGCCATGCCGTGCCATGCGGTGCCATGCCGTGCCATGCCGTGCCATGCCGTGCCATGCGGTGCCATGCCATTCCATGCCATTCCATGCCATTCCATGACATTCCATGCCATTCCATGTCATTCCATGCCATTCCATGCCATTCCATGCCATTCCATGCCATTCCATGCCATTCAATGCCGTGCCATGCCGTGCCATGCCGGTGCCATGCCGTGCCATGCCGGTGCCATGCCGTGCCATGCCGGTGCCATGCCGTGCCATGCCGGTGCCATGCCGTGCCATGCCGGTGCCATGCCGTGCCATGCCGGTGCCATGCCGGTGCCATGCCGGTGCCATGACGTGCCATGCCGGTGCCATGCCGTGCCATGCCGGTGCCATGCCGTGCCATGCCGGTGCCATGCCGTGCCATGCCGGTGCCATGCCGTGCCATGCCGGTGCCATGCCGTGCCATGCCGGTGCCATGCCGTGCCATGCCGGTGCCATGCCGTGCCATGCCGGTGCCATGCCGTGCCATGCCGGTGCCATGCCGTGCCATGCCGGTGCCATGCCGTGCCATGCCGGTGCCATGCCGTGCCATGCCGGTGCCATGCCGTGCCATGCCGGTGCCATGCCGTGCCATGCCGGTGCCATGCCGTGCCATGCCGGTGCCATGCCGTGCCATGCCGGTGCCATGCCGTGCCATGCCGGTGCCATGCCGTGCCATGCCGGTGCCATGCCGTGCCATGCCGGTGCCATGCCGTGCCATGCCGGTGCCATGCCGTGCCATGCCGTGCCATGCCGGTGCCATGCCGTGCCATGCCGGTGCCATGCCGTGCCATGCCGGTGCCATGCCGTGCCATGCCGGTGCCATGCCGTGCCATGCCGGTGCCATGCCGTGCCATGCCGGTGCCATGCCATTCCATGCCATTCCATGCCATTCCATGCCATTCCATGCCATTCCATGCCATTCCATGCCATTCCATGCCATTCCATGCCATTCCATGCCATTCCATGCCATTCCATGCCATTCCATGCCATTCCATGCCATTCCATGCCATTCCATGCCATTCCATGCCATTCCATGCCATTCCATGCCATTCCATGCCATTCCATGCCATTCCATGCCATTCCATGCCATTCCATGCCATTCCATGCCATTCCATGCCATTCCATGCCATTCCATGCCATTCCATGCCATTCCATGCCATTCCATGCCATTCCATGCCATTCCATGCCATTCCATGCCATTCCATGCCGTCCCATGCCGGTGCCATGCCGTCCCATGCCGGTGCCATGC
Organism: Cryptus armator; assembly: GCA_963971235.1. Taxonomy (NCBI): domain Eukaryota; kingdom Metazoa; phylum Arthropoda; class Insecta; order Hymenoptera; family Ichneumonidae; genus Cryptus; species Cryptus armator. Next base: position 113,611 of record CAXARG010000250.1, on the reverse strand, counting down.
CGTGCCATGCCGGTGCCATGCCGTGCCATGCCGGTGTCATGCCGTGCCATGCCGGTGCCATGCCGTGCCATGCCGGTGCCATGCCGTGCCATGCCGGTGCCATGCCGTGCCATGCCGGTGCCATGCCGTGCCATGCCCGTGCCATGCCGTGCCATGCCGGTGCCATGCCGTGCCATGCCGGTGCCATGCCGGTGCCATGCCGTGCCATGCCGGTGCCATGCCGTGCCATGCCGGTGCCATGCCATTCCATGCCATTCCATGCCATTCCATGCCATTCCATGCCATTCCATGCCATTCCATGCCATTCCATGCCATTCCATGCCATTCCATGCCATTCCATGCCATTCCATGCCATTCCATGCCATTCCATGCCATTCCATGCCATTCCATGCCATTCCATGCCATTCCATGCCATTCCATGCCATTCCATGCCATTCCATGCCATTCCATGCCATTCCATGCCATTCCATGCCATTCCATGCCATTCCATGCCATTCCATGCCATTCCATGCCATTCCATGCCATTCCATGCCATTCCATGCCATTCCATGCCATTCCATGCCATTCCATGCCATTCCATGCCATTCCATGCCATTCCATGCCATTCCATGCCGTGCCATGCCGGTGCCATGCCGTGCCATGCCGGTGCCATGCCGTGCCATGCCGGTGCCATGCCGGTGCCATGCCGTGCCATGCCGGTGCCATGCCGGTGCCATGCCGTGCCATGCCGGTGCCATGCCGTGCCATGCCGGTGCCATGCCGTGCCATGCCGGTGCCATGCCGGTGCCATGCCGTGCCATGCCGGTGCCATGCCGTGCCATGCCGGTGCCATGCCGTGCCATGCCGGTGCCATGCCGTGCCATGCCGTGCCATGCCGGTGCCATGCCGGTGCCATGCCGTGCCATGCCGGTGCCATGCCGTGCCATGCCGTGCGATGCCATTCCATGCCGGTGCGATGCCATTCCATGCCATTCCATGCCATTCCATGCCATTCCATGCCATTCCATGCCATTCCATGCCATTCCATGCCATTCCATGCCATTCCATGCCATTCCATGCCATTCCATGCCATTCCATGCCATTCCATGCCATTCCATGCCATTCCATGCCATTCCATGCCATTCCATGCCATTCCATGCCATTCCATGCCATTCCATGCCATTCAATGCCGTGCCATGCCGTGCCATGCCGTGCCATGCCGTGCCATGCCGTGCCATGCCGTGCCATGCCGTGCCATGCCGTGCCATGCCGTGCCATGCCGTGCCATGCCGGTGCCATGCCGTGCCATGCCGGTGCCATGCCGTGCCATGCCGGTGCCATGCCGTGCCATGCCGGTGCCATGCCGTGCCATGCCGTGCCATGCCGGTGCCATGCCGTGCCATGCCGTGCCATGCCGGTGCCATGCCGTGCCATGCCGGTGCCATGCCGTGCCATGCCGGTGCCATGCCGTGCTATGCCGTGCCATGCCGGTGCCATGCCTTGCCATGCCGTGCCATGCGGTGCCATGCCATTCCATGCCATTCCATGCCATTCCATGCCATTCCATGCCATTCCATGCCATTCCATGCCATTCCATGTCATTCCATGCCATTCCATGCCATTCCATGCCATTCCATGCCATTCCATGCCATTCCATGCCATTCCATGCCATTCCATGCCATTCCATGCCATTCCATGCCATTCCATGCCATTCAATGCCGTGCCATGCCGTGCCATGCCGGTGCCATGCCGTGCCATGCCGGTGCCATGCCGTGCTATGCCGTGCCATGCCGGTGCCATGCCGTGCCATGCCGTGCCATGCCGTGCCATGCCGTGCCATGCGGTGCCATGCCATTCCATGCCATTCCATGCCATTCCATGTCATTCCATGCCATTCCATGCCATTCCATGCCATTCCATGCCATTCCATGCCATTCAATGCCGTGCCATGCCGTGCCATGCCGGTGCCATGCCGTGCCATGCCGGTGCCATGCCGTGCCATGCCGGTGCCATGCCGTGCCATGCCGGTGCCATGCCGTGCCATGCCGGTGCCATGCCGTGCCATGCCGGTGCCATGCCGTGCCATGCCGGTGCCATGCCATTCCATGCCATTCCATGCCATTCCATGCCATTCCATGCCGGTGCCATGCCGTGCCATGCCGGTGCCATGCCGTGCCATGCCGGTGCCATGCCGTGCCATGCCGGTGCCATGCCGTGCCATGCCGGTGCCATGCCGTGCCATGCCGGTGCCATGCCGTGCCATGCCGGTGCCATGCCGTGCCATGCCGGTGCCATGCCGTGCCATGCCGTGCCATGCCGGTGCCATGCCGTGCCATGCCGGTGCCATGCCGTGCCATGCCGTGCCATGCGGTGCCATGCCGTGCCATGCCGTGCCATGCCGTGCCATGCGGTACCATGCCATTCCATGCCATTCCATGCCATTCCATGACATTCCATGCCATTCCATGTCATTCCATGCCATTCCATGCCATTCCATGCCATTCCATGCCATTCCATGCCATTCAATGCCGTGCCATGCCGTGCCATGCCGGTGCCATGCCGTGCCATGCCGGTGCCATGCCGTGCCATGCCGGTGCCATGCCGTGCCATGCCGGTGCCATGCCGTGCCATGCCGGTGCCATGCCGTGCCATGCCGGTGCCATGACGTGCCATGCCGGTGCCATGCCGTGCCATGCCGGTGCCATGCCGTGCCATGCCGGTGCCATGCCGTGCCATGCCGGTGCCATGCCGTGCCATGCCGGTGCCATGCCGTGCCATGCCGGTGCCATGCCGTGCCATGCCGGTGCCATGCCGTGCCATGCCGGTGCCATGCCGTGCCATGCCGTGCCATGCCGGTGCCATGCCGTGCCATGCCGGTGCCATGCCGTGCCATGCCGGTGCCATGCCGTGCCATGCCGGTGCCATGCCGTGCCATGCCGGTGCCATGCCGTGCCATGCCGTGCCATGCGGTGCCATGCCATTCCATGCCATTCCATGTCATTCCATGCCATTCCATGTCATTCCATGCCATTCCATGTCATTCCATGCCATTCCATGTCATTGCATGCCATTCCATGCCATTCCATGCCATTCCATACCATTCCATGCCATTCCATGCCATTCCATGCCATTCCATGCCATTCCATGCCATTCCATGCCATTCCATGCCATGCCATTCCATGCCATTCCATGCCATTCCATGCCATTCCATGCCATTCCATGCCATTCCATGCCATTCCATGCCATTCCATGCCATTCCATGCCATTCCATGCCATTCCATGCCATTCCATGCCATTCCATGCCATTCCATGCCATTCCATGCCATTCCATGCCATTCCATGCCATTCCATGCCATTCCATGCCATTCCATGCCATTCCATGCCATTCCATGCCATTCAATGCCGTGCCATGCCGTGCCATGCCGTGCCATGCCGTGCCATGCCGGTGCCATGCCGTGCCATGCCGGTGCCATGCCGTGCCATGCCGGTGCCATGCCGTGCCATGCCGGTGCCATGCCGTGCCATGCCGGTGCCATGCCGTGCCATGCCGTGCCATGCCGTGCCATGCCGTGCCATGCCGTGCCATGCGGTGCCATGCCATTCCATGCCATTCCATGCCATTCCATGACATTCCATGCCATTCCATGTCATTCCATGCCATTCCATGCCATTCCATGCCATTCCATGCCATTCCACGCCATTCAATGCCGTGCCATGCCGTGCCATGCCGGTGCCATGCCGTGCCATGCCGGTGCCATGCCGTGCCATGCCGTGCCATGCCGTGCCATGCCGGTGCCATGCCGTGCCATGCCGGTGCCATGCCGTGCCATGCCGTGCCATGCGGTGCCATGCCATTCCATGCCATTCCATGTCATTCCATGCCATTCCATGTCATTCCATGCCATTCCATGTCATTCCATGTCATTCCATGTCATTCCATGCCATTCCATGTCATTCCATGCCATTCCATGCCATTCCATGCCATTCCATGCCATTCCATGCCATTCCATGCCATTCCATGCCATTCCATGCCATTCCATGCCATTCCATGCCGTCCCATGCCGGTGCCATGCCGTGCCATGCCGGTGCCATGCCGTGCCATGCCGGTGCCATGCCGTGCCATGCCGGTGCCATGCCGTGCCATGCCGGTGCCATGCCGTGCCATGCCGGTGCCATGCCGTGCCATGCCGTGCCATGCCGGTGCCATGCCGTGCCATGCCGGTGCCATGCCGTGCCATGCCGGTGCCATGCCGTGCCATGCCGGTGCCATGCCGTGCCATGCCGGTGCCATGCCGTGCCATGCCGTGCCATGCGGTGCCATGCCATTCCATGCCATTCCATGTCATTCCATGCCATTCCATGTCATTCCATGCCATTCCATGTCATTCCATGCCATTCCATGTCATTGCATGCCATTCCATGCCATTCCATGCCATTCCATACCATTCCATGCCATTCCATGCCATTCCATGCCATTCCATGCCATTCCATGCCATTCCATGCCATTCCATGCCATGCCATTCCATGCCATTCCATGCCATTCCATGCCATTCCATGCCATTCCATGCCATTCCATGCCATTCCATGCCATTCCATGCCATTCCATGCCATTCCATGCCATTCCATGCCATTCCATGCCATTCCATGCCATTCCATGCCATTCCATGCCATTCCATGCCATTCCATGCCATTCCATGCCATTCCATGCCATTCCATGCCATTCCATGCCATTCCATGCCATTCCATGCCATTCCATGCCATTCAATGCCGTGCCATGCCGTGCCATGCCGTGCCATGCCGTGCCATGCCGTGCCATGCCGTGCCATGCCGGTGCCATGCCGTGCCATGCCGGTGCCATGCCGTGCCATGCCGGTGCCATGCCGTGCCATGCCGGTGCCATGCCGTGCCATGCCGGTGCCATGCCGTGCCATGCCGTGCCATGCCGTGCCATGCCGTGCCATGCCGTGCCATGCGGTGCCATGCCATTCCATGCCATTCCATGCCATTCCATGACATTCCATGCCATTCCATGTCATTCCATGCCATTCCATGCCATTCCATGCCATTCCATGCCATTCCACGCCATTCAATGCCGTGCCATGCCGTGCCATGCCGGTGCCATGCCGTGCCATGCCGGTGCCATGCCGTGCCATGCCGTGCCATGCCGTGCCATGCCGGTGCCATGCCGTGCCATGCCGGTGCCATGCCGTGCCATGCCGTGCCATGCGGTGCCATGCCATTCCATGCCATTCCATGTCATTCCATGCCATTCCATGTCATTCCATGCCATTCCATGTCATTCCATGTCATTCCATGTCATTCCATGCCATTCCATGTCATTCCATGCCATTCCATGCCATTCCATGCCATTCCATGCCATTCCATGCCATTCCATGCCATTCCATGCCATTCCATGCCATTCCATGCCATTCCATGCCATTCCATGCCATTCCATGCCATTCCATGCCATTCCATGCCATTCCATGCCATTCCATGCCATTCCATGCCATTCCATGCCATTCCATGCCATTCCATGCCATTCCATGCCATTCCATGCCATTCCATGCCATTCCATGCCATTCCATGCCGTCCCATGCCGGTGCCATGCCGTCCCATGCCGGTGCCATGCCGTGCCATGCCGGTGCCATGCCGTGCCATGCCGGTGCCATGCCGTGCCATGCCGGTGTCATGCCGTGCCATGCCGGTGCCATGCCGTGCCATGCCGGTGCCATGCCGTGCCATGCCGGTGCCATGCCGTGCCATGCCGGTGCCATGCCGTGCCATGCCCGTGCCATGCCGTGCCATGCCGGTGCCATGCCGTGCCATGCCGGTGCCATGCCGGTGCCATGCCGTGCCATGCCGGTGCCATGCCGTGCCATGCCGGTGCCATGCCGTGCCATGCCGGTGCCATGCCATTCCATGCCATTCCATGCCATTCCATGCCATTCCATGCCATTCCATGCCATTCCATGCCATTCCATGCCATTCCATGCCATTCCATGCCATTCCATGCCATTCCATGCCATTCCATGCCATTCCATGCCATTCCATGCCATTCCATGCCATTCCATGCCATTCCATGCCATTCCATGCCATTCCATGCCATTCCATGCCATTCCATGCCATTCCATGCCATTCCATGCCATTCCATGCCATTCCATGCCATTCCATGCCATTCCATGCCATTCCATGCCATTCCATGCCATTCCATGCCATTCCATGCCATTCCATGCCATTCCATGCCATTCCATGCCATTCCATGCCATTCCATGCCATTCCATGCCATTCCATGCCATTCCATGCCATTCCATGCCATTCCATGCCATTCCATGCCGGTGCCATGCCGTGCCATGCCGGTGCCATGCCGTGCCATGCCGGTGCCATGCCGGTGCCATGCCGTGCCATGCCGGTGCCATGCCGGTGCCATGCCGTGCCATGCCGGTGCCATGCCGTGCCATGCCGGTGCCATGCCGTGCCATGCCGGTGCCATGCCGGTGCCATGCCGTGCCATGCCGGTGCCATGCCGTGCCATGCCGGTGCCATGCCGTGCCATGCCGTGCCATGCCGGTGCCATGCCGGTGCCATGCCGTGCCATGCCGGTGCCATGCCGTGCGATGCCGTGCGATGCCATTCCATGCCGGTGCGATGCCATTCCATGCCATTCCATGCCATTCCATGCCATTCCATGCCATTCCATGCCATTCCATGTCATTCCATGCCATTCCATGCCATTCCATGCCATTCCATGCCATTCCATGCCATTCCATGCCATTCCATGCCATTCCATGCCATTCCATGCCATTCCATGCCATTCCATGCCATTCCATGCCATTCCATGCCATTCCATGCCATTCCATGCCATTCCATGCCATTCCATGCCATTCCATGCCATTCCATGCCATTCCATGCCATTCCATGCCATTCCATGCCATTCCATGCCATTCCATGCCATTCCATGCCATTCCATGCCATTCAATGCCGTGCCATGCCGTGCCATGCCGTGCCATGCCGTGCCATGCCGTGCCATGCCGTGCCATGCCGTGCCATGCCGTGCCATGCCGGTGCCATGCCGTGCCATGCCGGTGCCATGCCGTGCCATGCCGGTGCCATGCCGTGCCATGCCGGTGCCATGCCGTGCCATGCCGTGCCATGCCGGTGCCATGCCGTGCCATGCCGGTGCCATGCCGTGCCATGCCGGTGCCATGCCGTGCTATGCCGTGCCATGCCGGTGCCATGCCGTGCCATGCCGGTGCCATGCCTTGCCATGCCGTGCCATGCGGTGCCATGCCATTCCATGCCATTCCATGCCATTCCATGCCATTCCATGCCATTCCATGTCATTCCATGCCATTCCATGCCATTCCATGCCATTCCATGCCATTCCATGCCATTCCATGCCATTCCATGCCATTCCATGCCATTCCATGCCATTCCATGCCATTCAATGCCGTGCCATGCCGTGCCATGCCGGTGCCATGCCGTGCCATGCCGGTGCCATGCCGTGCCATGCCGGTGCCATGCCGTGCTATGCCGTGCCATGCCGGTGCCATGCCGTGCCATGCCGTGCCATGCCGTGCCATGCCGTGCCATGCGGTGCCATGCCATTCCATGCCATTCCATGCCATTCCATGTCATTCCATGCCATTCCATGCCATTCCATGCCATTCCATGCCATTCCATGCCATTCCATGCCATTCAATGCCGTGCCATGCCGTGCCATGCCGGTGCCATGCCGTGCCATGCCGGTGCCATGCCGTGCCATGCCGGTGCCATGCCGTGCCATGCCGGTGCCATGCCGTGCCATGCCGGTGCCATGCCGTGCCATGCCGGTGCCATGCCGTGCCATGCCGGTGCCATGCCGTGCCATGCCGGTGCCATGCCATTCCATGCCATTCCATGCCGGTGCCATGCCGTGCCATGCCGGTGCCATGCCGTGCCATGCCGGTGCCATGCCGTGCCATGCCGGTGCCATGCCGTGCCATGCCGGTGCCATGCCGTGCCATGCCGGTGCCATGCCGTGCCATGCCGGTGCCATGCCGTGCCATGCCGTGCCATGCCGGTGCCATGCCGTGCCATGCCGGTGCCATGCCGTGCCATGCCGTGCCATGCGGTGCCATGCCGTGCCATGCCGTGCCATGCCGTGCCATGCGGTGCCATGCCATTCCATGCCATTCCATGCCATTCCATGACATTCCATGCCATTCCATGTCATTCCATGCCATTCCATGCCATTCCATGCCATTCCATGCCATTCCATGCCATTCAATGCCGTGCCATGCCGTGCCATGCCGGTGCCATGCCGTGCCATGCCGGTGCCATGCCGTGCCATGCCGGTGCCATGCCGTGCCATGCCGGTGCCATGCCGTGCCATGCCGGTGCCATGCCGTGCCATGCCGGTGCCATGCCGTGCCATGCCGGTGCCATGACGTGCCATGCCGGTGCCATGCCGTGCCATGCCGGTGCCATGCCGTGCCATGCCGGTGCCATGCCGTGCCATGCCGGTGCCATGCCGTGCCATGCCGGTGCCATGCCGTGCCATGCCGGTGCCATGCCGTGCCATGCCGGTGCCATGCCGTGCCATGCCGGTGCCATGCCGTGCCATGCCGGTGCCATGCCGTGCCATGCCGGTGCCATGCCGTGCCATGCCGGTGCCATGCCGTGCCATGCCGGTGCCATGCCGTGCCATGCCGTGCCATGCCGGTGCCATGCCGTGCCATGCCGGTGCCATGCCGTGCCATGCCGGTGCCATGCCGTGCCATGCCGGTGCCATGCCGTGCCATGCCGTGCCATGCCGGTGCCATGCCGTGCCATGCCGGTGCCATGCCGTGCCATGCCGGTGCCATGCCGTGCCATGCCGGTGCCATGCCGTGCCATGCCGGTGCCATGCCGTGCCATGCCGGTGCCATGCCGTGCCATGCCGGTGCCATGCCATTCCATGCCATTCCATGCCATTCCATGCCATTCCATGCCATTCCATGCCATTCCATGCCATTCCATGCCATTCCATGCCATTCCATGCCATTCCATGCCATTCCATGCCATTCCATGCCATTCCATGCCATTCCATGCCATTCCATGCCATTCCATGCCATTCCATGCCATTCCATGCCATTCCATGCCGTCCCATGCCGGTGCCATGCCGTCCCATGCCGGTGCCATGCCGTGCCATGCCGGTGCCATGCCGTGCCATGCCGGTGTCATGCCGTGCCATGCCGGTGCCATGCCGTGCCATGCCGGTGCCATGCCGTGCCATGCCGGTGCCATGCCGTGCCATGCCGGTGCCATGCCGTGCCATGCCGGTGCCATGCCGTGCCATGCCCGTGCCATGCCGTGCCATGCCGGTGCCATGCCGTGCCATGCCGGTGCCATGCCGGTGCCATGCCGTGCCATGCCGGTGCCATGCCGTGCCATGCCGGTGCCATGCCGTGCCATGCCGGTGCCATGCCATTCCATGCCATTCCATGCCATTCCATGCCATTCCATGCCATTCCATGCCATTCCATGCCATTCCATGCCATTCCATGCCATTCCATGCCATTCCATGCCATTCCATGCCATTCCATGCCATTCCATGCCATTCCATGCCATTCCATGCCATTCCATGCCATTCCATGCCATTCCATGCCATTCCATGCCATTCCATGCCATTCCATGCCATTCCATGCCATTCCATGCCATTCCATGCCATTCCATGCCATTCCATGCCATTCCATGCCATTCCATGCCATTCCATGCCATTCCATGCCATTCCATGCCATTCCATGCCATTCCATGCCATTCCATGCCATTCCATGCCACTCCATGCCATTCCATGCCATTCCATGCCATTCCATGCCATTCCATGCCATTCCATGCCATTCCATGCCATTCCATGCCATTCCATGCCATTCCATGCCATTCCATGCCATTCCATGCCATTCCATGCCATTCCATGCCATTCCATGCCATTCCATGCCATTCCATGCCATTCCATGCCATTCCATGCCATTCCATGCCATTCCATGCCATTCCATGCCATTCCATGCCATTCCATGCCGTGCCATGCCGGTGCCATGCCGTGCCATGCCGGTGCCATGCCGTGCCATGCCGGTGCCATGCCGGTGCCATGCCGTGCCATGCCGGTGCCATGCCGGTGCCATGCCGTGCCATGCCGGTGCCATGCCGTGCCATGCCGGTGCCATGCCGTGCCATGCCGGTGCCATGCCGGTGCCATGCCGTGCCATGCCGGTGCCATGCCGTGCCATGCCGGTGCCATGCCGTGCCATGCCGGTGCCATGCCGTGCCATGCCGTGCCATGCCGGTGCCATGCCGGTGCCATGCCGTGCCATGCCGGTGCCATGCCGTGCCATGCCGTGCGATGCCATTCCATGCCGGTGCGATGCCATTCCATGCCATTCCATGCCATTCCATGCCATTCCATGCCATTCCATGCCATTCCATGTCATTCCATGCCATTCCATGCCATTCCATGCCATTCCATGCCATTCCATGCCATTCCATGCCATTCCATGCCATTCCATGCCATTCCATGCCATTCCATGCCATTCCATGCCATTCCATGCCATTCCATGCCATTCCATGCCATTCCATGCCATTCCATGCCATTCCATGCCATTCCATGCCATTCAATGCCGTGCCATGCCGTGCCATGCCGTGCCATGCCGTGCCATGCCGTGCCATGCCGGTGCCATGCCGTGCCATGCCGGTGCCATGCCGTGCCATGCCGGTGCCATGCCGTGCCATGCCGGTGCCATGCCGTGCCATGCCGTGCCATGCCGGTGCCATGCCGTGCCATGCCGTGCCATGCCGGTGCCATGCCGTGCCATGCCGGTGCCATGCCGTGCCATGCCGGTGCCATGCCGTGCTATGCCGTGCCATGCCGGTGCCATGCCGTGCCATGCCGGTGCCATGCCTTGCCATGCCGTGCCATGCGGTGCCATGCCATTCCATGCCATTCCATGCCATTCCATGCCATTCCATGCCATTCCATGTCATTCCATGCCATTCCATGCCATTCCATGCCATTCCATGCCATTCCATGCCATTCCATGCCATTCCATGCCATTCCATGCCATTCCATGCCATTCCATGCCATTCCATGCCATTCAATGCCGTGCCATGCCGTGCCATGCCGGTGCCATGCCGTGCCATGCCGGTGCCATGCCGTGCCATGCCGGTGCCATGCCGTGCTATGCCGTGCCATGCCGGTGCCATGCCGTGCCATGCCGTGCCATGCCGTGCCATGCGGTGCCATGCCATTCCATGCCATTCCATGCCATTCCATGTCATTCCATGCCATTCCATGCCATTCCATGCCATTCCATGCCATTCCATGCCATTCAATGCCGTGCCATGCCGTGCCATGCCGGTGCCATGCCGTGCCATGCCGGTGCCATGCCGTGCCATGCCGGTGCCATGCCGTGCCATGCCGGTGCCATGCCGTGCCATGCCGGTGCCATGCCGTGCCATGCCGGTGCCATGCCGGTGCCATGCCGTGCCATGCCGGTGCCATGCCATTCCATGCCATTCCATGCCATTCCATGCCATTCCATGCCGGTGCCATGCCGTGCCATGCCGGTGCCATGCCGTGCCATGCCGGTGCCATGCCGTGCCATGCCGGTGCCATGCCGTGCCATGCCGGTGCCATGCCGTGCCATGCCGGTGCCATGCCGTGCCATGCCGGTGCCATGCCGTGCCATGCCGTGCCATGCCGGTGCCATGCCGTGCCATGCCGGTGCCATGCCGTGCCATGCCGTGCCATGCGGTGCCATGCCGTGCCATGCCGTGCCATGCCGTGCCATGCGGTGCCATGCCATTCCATGCCATTCCATGCCATTCCATGACATTCCATGCCATTCCATGTCATTCCATGCCATTCCATGCCATTCCATGCCATTCCATGCCATTCCATGCCATTCAATGCCGTGCCATGCCGTGCCATGCCGGTGCCATGCCGTGCCATGCCGGTGCCATGCCGTGCCATGCCGGTGCCATGCCGTGCCATGCCGGTGCCATGCCGTGCCATGCCGGTGCCATGCCGTGCCATGCCGGTGCCATGACGTGCCATGCCGGTGCCATGCCGTGCCATGCCGGTGCCATGCCGTGCCATGCCGGTGCCATGCCGTGCCATGCCGGTGCCATGCCGTGCCATGCCGGTGCCATGCCGTGCCATGCCGGTGCCATGCCGTGCCATGCCGGTGCCATGCCGTGCCATGCCGGTGCCATGCCGTGCCATGCCGGTGCCATGCCGTGCCATGCCGGTGCCATGCCGTGCCATGCCGGTGCCATGCCGTGCCATGCCGGTGCCATGCCGTGCCATGCCGTGCCATGCCGGTGCCATGCCGTGCCATGCCGGTGCCATGCCGTGCCATGCCGGTGCCATGCCGTGCCATGCCGGTGCCATGCCGTGCCATGCCGGTGCCATGCCGTGCCATGCCGGTGCCATGCCGTGCCATGCCATTCCATGCCATTCCATGCCATTCCATGCCATTCCATGCCATTCCATGCCATTCCATGCCATTCCATGCCATTCCATGCCATTCCATGCCATTCCATGCCATTCCATGCCATTCCATGCCATTCCATGCCATTCCATGCCATTCCATGCCATTCCATGCCATTCCATGCCATTCCATGCCATTCCATGCCATTCCATGCCATTCCATGCCATTCCATGCCATTCCATGCCATTCCATGCCATTCCATGCCGTCCCATGCCGGTGCCATGCCGTCCCATGCCGGTGCCATGCCGTGCCATGCCGGTGCCATGCCGTGCCATGCCGGTGTCATGCCGTGCCATGCCGGTGCCATGCCGTGCCATGCCGGTGCCATGCCGTGCCATGCCGGTGCCATGCCGTGCCATGCCGGTGCCATGCCGTGCCATGCCGGTGCCATGCCGTGCCATGCCCGTGCCATGCCGTGCCATGCCGGTGCCATGCCGTGCCATGCCGGTGCCATGCCGGTGCCATGCCGTGCCATGCCGGTGCCATGCCGTGCCATGCCGGTGCCATGCCGTGCCATGCCGGTGCCATGCCATTCCATGCCATTCCATGCCATTCCATGCCATTCCATGCCATTCCATGCCATTCCATGCCATTCCATGCCATTCCATGCCATTCCATGCCATTCCATGCCATTCCATGCCATTCCATGCCATTCCATGCCATTCCATGCCATTCCATGCCATTCCATGCCATTCCATGCCATTCCATGCCATTCCATGCCATTCCATGCCATTCAATGCCATTCCATGCCATTCCATGCCATTCCATGCCATTCCATGCCATTCCATGCCATTCCATGCCATTCCATGCCATTCCATGCCATTCCATGCCATTCCATGCCATTCAATGCCGTGCCATGCCGTGCCATGCCGTGCCATGCCGTGCCATGCCGTGCCATGCCGTGCCATGCCGTGCCATGCCGTGCCATGCCGTGCCATGCCGGTGCCATGCCGTGCCATGCCGGTGCCATGCCGTGCCATGCCGGTGCCATGCCGTGCCATGCCGGTGCCATGCCGTGCCATGCCGTGCCATGCCGGTGCCATGCCGTGCCATGCCTGTGCCATGCCGTGCCATGCCGGTGCCATGCCGTGCCATGCCGGTGCCATGCAGTGCCATGCCGGTGCCATGCCGTGCCATGCCGGTGCCATGCCGTGCCATGCCGGTGCCATGCCGTGCTATGCCGTGCCATGCCGGTGCCATGCCGTGCCATGCCGGTGCCATGCCGTGCCATGCCGGTGCCATGCCGTGCCATGCCGTGCCATGCCGTGCCATGCCGTGCCATGCGGTGCCATGCCATTCCATGCCATTCCATGCCATTCCATGTCATTCCATGCCATTCCATGCCATTCCATGCCATTCCATGCCATTCAATGCCGTGCCATGCCGTGCCATGCCGGTGCCATGCCGTGCCATGCCGGTGCCATGCCGTGCCATGCCGGTGCCATGCCGTGCTATGCCGTGCCATGCCGGTGCCATGCCGTGCCATGCCGGTGCCATGCCGTGCCATGCCGGTGCCATGCCGTGCCATGCCGTGCCATGCCGGTGCCATGCCGTGCCATGCCGGTGCCATGCCGTGCCATGCCGTGCCATGCCGTGCCATGCCGTGCCATGCCGTGCCATGCCGTGCCATGCCGTGCCATGCGGTGCCATGCCATTCCATGCCATTCCATGCCATTCCATGCCATTCCATGCCATTCCATGTCATTCCATGCCATTCCATGCCATTCCATGCCATTCCATGCCATTCCATGCCATTCCATGCCATTCAATGCCGTGCCATGCCGTGCCATGCCGGTGCCATGCCGTGCCATGCCGGTGCCATGCCGTGCCATGCCGGTGCCATGCCGTGCCATGCCGGTGCCATGCCGTGCCATGCCGGTGCCATGCCGTGCCATGCCGGTGCCATGCCGTGCCATGCCGGTGCCATGCCGTGCCATGCCGGTGCCATGCCGTGCCATGCCGGTGCCATGCCGTGCCATGCCGGTGCCATGCCGTGCCATGCCGGTGCCATGCCGTGCCATGCCGGTGCCATGCCGTGCCATGCCGTGCCATGCCGTGCCATGCCGTGCCATGCCGTGCCATGCGGTGCCATGCCATTCCATGCCATTCCATGCCATTCCATGACATTCCATGCCATTCCATGTCATTCCATGCCATTCCATGCCATTCCATGCCATTCCATGCCATTCCACGCCATTCAATGCCGTGCCATGCCGTGCCATGCCGGTGCCATGCCGTGCCATGCCGGTGCCATGCCGTGCCATGCCGTGCCATGCCGTGCCATGCCGGTGCCATGCCGTGCCATGCCGGTGCCATGCCGTGCCATGCCGTGCCATGCGGTGCCATGCCATTCCATGCCATTCCATGTCATTCCATGCCATTCCATGTCATTCCATGCCATTCCATGTCATTCCATGTCATTCCATGCCATTCCATGTCATTCCATGCCATTCCATGCCATTCCATGCCATTCCATGCCATTCCATGCCATTCCATGCCATTCCATGCCATTCCATGCCATTCCATGCCATTCCATGCCATTCCATGCCATTCCATGCCATTCCATGCCATTCCATGCCATTCCATGCCATTCCATGCCATTCCATGCCATTCCATGCCATTCCATGCCATTCCATGCCATTCCATGCCATTCCATGCCATTCCATGCCATTCCATGCCATTCCATGCCGTCCCATGCCGGTGCCATGCCGTCCCATGCCGGTGCCATGCCGTGCCATGCCGGTGCCATGCCGTGCCATGCCGGTGTCATGCCGTGCCATGCCGGTGCCATGCCGTGCCATGCCGGTGCCATGCCGTGCCATGCCGGTGCCATGCCGTGCCATGCCGGTGCCATGCCGTGCCATGCCCGTGCCATGCCGTGCCATGCCGGTGCCATGCCGTGCCATGCCGGTGCCATGCCGGTGCCATGCCGGTGCCATGCCGTGCCATGCCGGTGCCATGCCGTGCCATGCCGGTGCCATGCCGTGCCATGCCGGTGCCATGCCATTCCATGCCATTCCATGCCATTCCATGCCATTCCATGCCATTCCATGCCATTCCATGCCATTCCATGCCATTCCATGCCATTCCATGCCATTCCATGCCATTCCATGCCATTCCATGCCATTCCATGCCATTCCATGCCATTCCATGCCATTCCATGCCATTCCATGCCATTCCATGCCATTCCATGCCATTCCATGCCATTCCATGCCATTCCATGCCATTCCATGCCATTCCATGCCACTCCATGCCATTCCATGCCATTCCATGCCATTCCATGCCATTCCATGCCATTCCATGCCATTCCATGCCATTCCATGCCATTCCATGCCATTCCATGCCATTCCATGCCATTCCATGCCATTCCATGCCGTGCCATGCCGGTGCCATGCCGTGCCATGCCGGTGCCATGCCGTGCCATGCCGGTGCCATGCCGGTGCCATGCCGTGCCATGCCGGTGCCATGCCGGTGCCATGCCGTGCCATGCCGGTGCCATGCCGTGCCATGCCGGTGCCATGCCGTGCCATGCCGGTGCCATGCCGTGCCATGCCGGTGCCATGCCGTGCCATGCCGGTGCCATGCCGTGCCATGCCGGTGCCATGCCGTGCCATGCCGGTGCCATGCCGTGCCATGCCGTGCCATGCCGGTGCCATGCCGGTGCCATGCCGTGCCATGCCGGTGCCATGCCGTGCCATGCCGTGCGATGCCATTCCATGCCGGTGCGATGCCATTCCATGCCATTCCATGCCATTCCATGCCATTCCAAGCCATTCCATGCTATTCCATGTCATTCCATGCCATTCCATGCCATTCCATGCCATTCCATGCCATTCCATGCCATTCCATGCCATTCCATGCCATTCCATGCCATTCCATGCCATTCCATGCCATTCCATGCCATTCCATGCCATTCCATGCCATTCAATGCCGTGCCATGCCGTGCCATGCCATTCCATGCCATTCCATGCCATTCCATGCCATTCCATGCCATTTCATGCCATTCCATGCCATTTCATGCCATTCCATGCCATTCCATGCCATTCCATGCCATTCCATGCCATTCCATGCCATTCCATGCCATTCCATGCCATTCCATGCCATTCCATGCCATTCCATGCCATTCCATGCCATTCCATGCCATTCCATGCCATTCCATGCCATTCCATGCCATTCCATGCCATTCCATGCCATTCCATGCCATTCCATGCCATTCAATGCCGTGCCATGCCGTGCTATGCCGTGCCATGCCGTGCTATGCCGTGCCATGCCGTGCCATGCCGGTGCCATGCCGTGCCATGCCGGTGCCATGCCGTGCCATGCCGGTGCCATGCCGTGCCATGCCGGTGCCATGCCGTGCCATGCCGGTGCCATGCCGTGCCATGCCGGTGCCATGCCGGTGCCATGCCGTGCCATGCCGGTGCCATGCCGTGCCATGCCGGTGCCATGCCGTGCCATGCCGGTGCCATGCCGTGCCATGCCGTGCCATGCCGGTGCCATGCCGGTGCCATGCCGTGCCATGCCGGTGCCATGCCGTGCCATGCCGTGCGATGCCATTCCATGCCGGTGCGATGCCATTCCATGCCATTCCATGCCATTCCATGCCATTCCATGCCATTCCATGCCATTCCATGTCATTCCATGCCATTCCATGCCATTCCATGCCATTCCATGCCATTCCATGCCATTCCATGCCATTCCATGCCATTCCATGCCATTCCATGCCATTCCATGCCATTCCATGCCATTCCATGCCATTCCATGCCATTCCATGCCATTCCATGCCATTCCATGCCATTCCATGCCATTCCATGCCATTCCATGCCATTCAATGCCGTGCCATGCCGTGCCATGCCGTGCCATGCCGTGCCATGCCGTGCCATGCCGTGCCATGCCGTGCCATGCCGTGCCATGCCGTGCCATGCCGGTGCCATGCCGTGCCATGCCGGTGCCATGCCGTGCCATGCCGGTGCCATGCCGTGCCATGCCGGTGCCATGCCGTGCCATGCCGTGCCATGCCGGTGCCATGCCGTGCCATGCCGTGCCATGCCGGTGCCATGCCGTGCCATGCCGGTGCCATGCCGTGCCATGCCGGTGCCATGCCGTGCCATGCCGGTGCCATGACGTGCTATGCCGTGCCATGCCGGTGCCATGCCGTGCCATGCCGGTGCCATGCCTTGCCATGCCGTGCCATGCGGTGCCATGCCATTCCATGCCATTCCATGCCATTCCATGCCATTCCATGCCATTCCATGTCATTCCATGCCATTCCATGCCATTCCATGCCATTCCATGCCATTCCATGCCATTCCATGCCATTCCATGCCATTCCATGCCATTCCATGCCATTCCATGCCATTCCATGCCATTCCATGCCATTCCATGCCATTCAATGCCGTGCCATGCCGTGCCATGCCGGTGCCATGCCGTGCCATGCCGGTGCCATGCCGTGCCATGCCGGTGCCATGCCGTGCTATGCCGTGCCATGCCGGTGCCATGCCGTGCCATGCCGTGCCATGCCGTGCCATGCGGTGCCATGCCATTCCATGCCATTCCATGCCATTCCATGTCATTCCATGCCATTCCATGCCATTCCATGCCATTCCATGCCATTCCATGCCATTCAATGCCGTGCCATGCCGTGCCATGCCGGTGCCATGCCGTGCCATGCCGGTGCCATGCCGTGCCATGCCGGTGCCATGCCGTGCCATGCCGGTGCCATGCCGTGCCATGCCGGTGCCATGCCGTGCCATGCCGGTGCCATGCCGTGCCATGCCGGTGCCATGCCATTCCATGCCATTCCATGCCATTCCATGCCATTCCATGCCGGTGCCATGCCGTGCCATGCCGGTGCCATGCCGTGCCATGCCGGTGCCATGCCGTGCCATGCCGGTGCCATGCCGTGCCATGCCGGTGCCATGCCGTGCCATGCCGGTGCCATGCCGTGCCATGCCGGTGCCATGCCGTGCCATGCCGTGCCATGCCGGTGCCATGCCGTGCCATGCCGGTGCCATGCCGTGCCATGCCGTGCCATGCGGTGCCATGCCGTGCCATGCCGTGCCATGCCGTGCCATGCGGTGCCATGCCATTCCATGCCATTCCATGCCATTCCATGACATTCCATGCCATTCCATGACATTCCATGCCATTCCATGTCATTCCATGCCATTCCATGCCATTCCATGCCATTCCATGCCATTCCATGCCATTCAATGCCGTGCCATGCCGTGCCATGCCGGTGCCATGCCGTGCCATGCCGGTGCCATGCCGTGCCATGCCGGTGCCATGCCGTGCCATGCCGGTGCCATGCCGTGCCATGCCGGTGCCATGCCGTGCCATGCCGGTGCCATGCCGTGCCATGCCGGTGCCATGACGTGCCATGCCGGTGCCATGCCGTGCCATGCCGGTGCCATGCCGTGCCATGCCGGTGCCATGCCGTGCCATGCCGGTGCCATGCCGTGCCATGCCGTGCCATGCCGGTGCCATGCCGTGCCATGCCGGTGCCATGCCGTGCCATGCCGGTGCCATGCCGTGCCATGCCGGTGCCATGCCGTGCCATGCCGGTGCCATGCCGTGCCATGCCGGTGCCATGCCGTGCCATGCCGGTGCCATGCCGTGCCATGCCGGTGCCATGCCGTGCCATGCCGGTGCCATGCCGTGCCATGCCGGTGCCATGCCGTGCCATGCCGTGCCATGCCGGTGCCATGCCGTGCCATGCCGGTGCCATGCCGTGCCATGCCGGTGCCATGCCGTGCCATGCCGTGCCATGCGGTGCCATGCCATTCCATGCCATTCCATGTCATTCCATGCCATTCCATGTCATTCCATGCCATTCCATGTCATTCCATGCCATTCCATGTCATTGCATGCCATTCCATGCCATTCCATGCCATTCCATACCATTCCATGCCATTCCATGCCATTCCATGCCATTCCATGCCATTCCATGCCATTCCATGCCATTCCATGCCATTCCATGCCATGCCATTCCATGCCATTCCATGCCATTCCATGCCATTCCATGCCATTCCATGCCATTCCATGCCATTCCATGCCATTCCATGCCATTCCATGCCATTCCATGCCATTCCATGCCATTCCATGCCATTCCATGCCATTCCATGCCATTCCATGCCATTCCATGCCATTCCATGCCATTCCATGCCATTCCATGCCATTCCATGCCATTCCATGCCATTCCATGCCATTCCATGCCATTCCATGCCATTCCATGCCATTCCATGCCATTCCATGCCATTCCATGCCATTCCATGCCATTCCATGCCATTCAATGCCGTGCCATGCCGTGCCATGCCGTGCCATGCCGTGCCATGCCGTGCCATGCCGTGCCATGCCGGTGCCATGCCGTGCCATGCCGGTGCCATGCCGTGCCATGCCGGTGCCATGCCGTGCCATGCCGGTGCCATGCCGTGCCATGCCGTGCCATGCCGGTGCCATGCCGTGCCATGCCTGTGCCATGCCGTGCCATGCCGGTGCCATGCCGTGCCATGCCGGTGCCATGCAGTGCCATGCCGGTGCCATGCCGTGCCATGCCGGTGCCATGCCGTGCCATGCCGGTGCCATGCCGTGCTATGCCGTGCCATGCCGGTGCCATGCCGTGCCATGCCGGTGCCATGCCGTGCCATGCCGGTGCCATGCCGTGCCATGCCGTGCCATGCCGTGCCATGCCGTGCCATGCGGTGCCATGCCATTCCATGCCATTCCATGCCATTCCATGTCATTCCATGCCATTCCATGCCATTCCATGCCATTCCATGCCATTCAATGCCGTGCCATGCCGTGCCATGCCGGTGCCATGCCGTGCCATGCCGGTGCCATGCCGTGCCATGCCGGTGCCATGCCGTGCTATGCCGTGCCATGCCGGTGCCATGCCGTGCCATGCCGGTGCCATGCCGTGCCATGCCGGTGCCATGCCGTGCCATGCCGTGCCATGCCGGTGCCATGCCGTGCCATGCCGGTGCCATGCCGTGCCATGCCGTGCCATGCCGTGCCATGCCGTGCCATGCCGTGCCATGCCGTGCC
This sequence comes from Cryptus armator, assembly GCA_963971235.1. Taxonomy (NCBI): domain Eukaryota; kingdom Metazoa; phylum Arthropoda; class Insecta; order Hymenoptera; family Ichneumonidae; genus Cryptus; species Cryptus armator. Next base: position 93,086 of record CAXARG010000250.1, on the reverse strand, counting down.
ATGCCGTGCCATGCGGTGCCATGCCATTCCATGCCATTCCATGCCATTCCATGCCATTCCATGCCATTCCATGTCATTCCATGCCATTCCATGCCATTCCATGCCATTCCATGCCATTCCATGCCATTCCATGCCATTCAATGCCGTGCCATGCCGTGCCATGCCGGTGCCATGCCGTGCCATGCCGGTGCCATGCCGTGCCATGCCGGTGCCATGCCGTGCCATGCCGGTGCCATGCCGTGCCATGCCGGTGCCATGCCGTGCCATGCCGGTGCCATGCCGTGCCATGCCGGTGCCATGCCGTGCCATGCCGGTGCCATGCCGTGCCATGCCGGTGCCATGCCGTGCCATGCCGGTGCCATGCCGTGCCATGCCGGTGCCATGCCGTGCCATGCCGTGCCATGCCGTGCCATGCCGTGCCATGCCGTGCCATGCGGTGCCATGCCATTCCATGCCATTCCATGCCATTCCATGACATTCCATGCCATTCCATGTCATTCCATGCCATTCCATGCCATTCCATGCCATTCCATGCCATTCCACGCCATTCAATGCCGTGCCATGCCGTGCCATGCCGGTGCCATGCCGTGCCATGCCGGTGCCATGCCGTGCCATGCCGTGCCATGCCGTGCCATGCCGGTGCCATGCCGTGCCATGCCGGTGCCATGCCGTGCCATGCCGTGCCATGCGGTGCCATGCCATTCCATGCCATTCCATGTCATTCCATGCCATTCCATGTCATTCCATGCCATTCCATGTCATTCCATGTCATTCCATGCCATTCCATGTCATTCCATGCCATTCCATGCCATTCCATGCCATTCCATGCCATTCCATGCCATTCCATGCCATTCCATGCCATTCCATGCCATTCCATGCCATTCCATGCCATTCCATGCCATTCCATGCCATTCCATGCCATTCCATGCCATTCCATGCCATTCCATGCCATTCCATGCCATTCCATGCCATTCCATGCCATTCCATGCCGTCCCATGCCGGTGCCATGCCGTCCCATGCCGGTGCCATGCCGTGCCATGCCGGTGCCATGCCGTGCCATGCCGGTGTCATGCCGTGCCATGCCGGTGCCATGCCGTGCCATGCCGGTGCCATGCCGTGCCATGCCGGTGCCATGCCGTGCCATGCCGGTGCCATGCCGTGCCATGCCCGTGCCATGCCGTGCCATGCCGGTGCCATGCCGTGCCATGCCGGTGCCATGCCGGTGCCATGCCGGTGCCATGCCGTGCCATGCCGGTGCCATGCCGTGCCATGCCGGTGCCATGCCGTGCCATGCCGGTGCCATGCCATTCCATGCCATTCCATGCCATTCCATGCCATTCCATGCCATTCCATGCCATTCCATGCCATTCCATGCCATTCCATGCCATTCCATGCCATTCCATGCCATTCCATGCCATTCCATGCCATTCCATGCCATTCCATGCCATTCCATGCCATTCCATGCCATTCCATGCCATTCCATGCCATTCCATGCCATTCCATGCCATTCCATGCCATTCCATGCCATTCCATGCCACTCCATGCCATTCCATGCCATTCCATGCCATTCCATGCCATTCCATGCCATTCCATGCCATTCCATGCCATTCCATGCCATTCCATGCCATTCCATGCCATTCCATGCCATTCCATGCCATTCCATGCCATTCCATGCCATTCCATGCCGTGCCATGCCGGTGCCATGCCGTGCCATGCCGGTGCCATGCCGGTGCCATGCCGTGCCATGCCGGTGCCATGCCGGTGCCATGCCGTGCCATGCCGGTGCCATGCCGTGCCATGCCGGTGCCATGCCGTGCCATGCCGGTGCCATGCCGTGCCATGCCGGTGCCATGCCGTGCCATGCCGGTGCCATGCCGTGCCATGCCGGTGCCATGCCGTGCCATGCCGGTGCCATGCCGTGCCATGCCGTGCCATGCCGGTGCCATGCCGGTGCCATGCCGTGCCATGCCGGTGCCATGCCGTGCCATGCCGTGCGATGCCATTCCATGCCGGTGCGATGCCATTCCATGCCATTCCATGCCATTCCATGCCATTCCAAGCCATTCCATGCTATTCCATGTCATTCCATGCCATTCCATGCCATTCCATGCCATTCCATGCCATTCCATGCCATTCCATGCCATTCCATGCCATTCCATGCCATTCCATGCCATTCCATGCCATTCCATGCCATTCCATGCCATTCCATGCCATTCCATGCCATTCCATGCCATTCAATGCCGTGCCATGCCGTGCCATGCCATTCCATGCCATTCCATGCCATTCCATGCCATTCCATGCCATTTCATGCCATTCCATGCCATTCCATGCCATTCCATGCCATTCCATGCCATTCCATGCCATTCCATGCCATTCCATGCCATTCAATGCCATTCCATGCCATTCAATGCCGTGCCATGCCGTCCCATGCCGGTGCCATGCCGTGCCATGCCGGTGCCATGCCGTGCCATGCCGTGCCATGCCGGTGCCATGCCGTGCCATGCCGGTGCCATGCCGTGCCATGCCGGTGCCATGCCGTGCCATGCCGGTGCCATGCCGTGCCATGCCGGTGCCATGCCGTGCCATGCCGGTGCCATGCCGTGCCATGCCGGTGCCATGCCGTGCCATGCCGGTGCCATGCCGTGCCATGCCCGTGCCATGCCGTGCCATGCCGGTGCCATGCCGTGCCATGCCGGTGCCATGCCGGTGCCATGCCGTGCCATGCCGGTGCCATGCCGTGCCATGCCGGTGCCATGCCGTGCCATGCCGGTGCCATGCCATTCCATGCCATTCCATGCCATTCCATGCCATTCCATGCCATTCCATGCCATTCCATGCCATTCCATGCCATTCCATGCCATTCCATGCCATTCCATGCCATTCCATGCCATTCCATGCCATTCCATGCCATTCCATGCCATTCCATGCTATTCCATGCCATTCCATGCCATTCCATGCCATTCCATGCCATTCCATGCCATTCCATGCCATTCCATGCCATTCCATGCCATTCCATGCCATTCCATGCCATTCCATGCCATTCCATGCCATTCCATGCCATTCCATGCCATTCCATGCCATTCCATGCCATTCCATGCCATTCTATGCCATTCCATGCCATTCCATGCCATTCCATGCCATTCCATGCCATTCCATGCCATTCCATGCCATTCCATGCCATTCCATGCCGTCCCATGCCGGTGCCATGCCGTCCCATGCCGGTGCCATGCCGTGCCATGCCGGTGCCATGCCGTGCCATGCCGGTGCCATGCCGTGCCATGCCGGTGCCATGCCGTGCCATGCCGGTGCCATGCCGTGCCATGCCCGTGCCATGCCGTGCCATGCCGGTGCCATGCCGTGCCATGCCGGTGCCATGCCGTGCCATGCCGGTGCCATGCCGGTGCCATGCCGTGCCATGCCGGTGCCATGCCGTGCCATGCCGGTGCCATGCCGTGCCATGCCGGTGCCATGCCATTCCATGCCATTCCATGCCATTCCATGCCATTCCATGCCATTCCATGCCATTCCATGCCATTCCATGCCATTCCATGCCATTCCATGCCATTCCATGCCATTCCATGCCATTCCATGCCATTCCATGCCATTCCATGCCATTCCATGCCATTCCATGCCATTCCATGCCATTCCATGCCATTCCATGCCATTCCATGCCATTCCATGCCATTCCATGCCATTCCATGCCATTCCATGCCATTCCATGCCATTCCATGCCATTCCATGCCATTCCATGCCATTCCATGCCATTCCATGCCATTCCATGCCATTCCATGCCATTCCATGCCATTCCATGCCATTCCATGCCATTCCATGCCATTCCATGCCATTCCATGCCATTCCATGCCATTCCATGCCATTCCATGCCATTCCATGCCATTCCATGCCATTCCATGCCATTCCATGCCATTCCATGCCATTCCATGCCATTCCATGCCATTCCATGCCATTCCATGCCATTCCATGCCATTCCATGCCATTCCATGCCATTCCATGCCATTCAATGCCGTGCCATGCCGTGCCATGCCATTCCATGCCATTCCATGCCATTCCATGCCATTCCATGCCATTCCATGCCATTCCATGCCATTCCATGCCATTCCATGCCATTCCATGCCATTCCATGCCATTCCATGCCATTCCATGCCATTCCATGCCATTCCATGCCATTCCATGCCATTCCATGCCATTCCATGCCATTCCATGCCATTCCATGCCATTCCATGCCATTCCATGCCATTCCATGCCATTCCATGCCATTCCATGCCATTCCATGCCATTCCATGCCATTCCATGCCATTCCATGCCATTCCATGCCATTCCATGCCATTCCATGCCATTCCATGCCATTCCATGCCATTCCATGCCATTCCATGCCATTCCATGCCATTCCATGCCATTCCATGCCATTCCATGCCATTCCATGCCATTCCATGCCATTCCATGCCATTCCATGCCATTCCATGCCATTCCATGCCATTCCATGCCATTCCATGCCATTCCATGCCATTCCATGCCATTCCATGCCATTCCATGCCGTGCCATGCCGTGCCATGCCATTCCATGCCATTCCATGCCATTCCATGCCATTCCATGCCATTCCATGCCATTCCATGCCATTCCATGCCGTGCCATGCCGTGCCATGCCATTCCATGCCATTCCATGCCATTCCATGCCATTCCATGCCATTCCATGCCATTCCATGCCATTCCATGCCATTCCATGCCATTCCATGCCATTCCATGCCATTCCATGCCATTCCATGCCATTCCATGCCATTCCATGCCATTCCATGCCATTCCATGCCATTCCATGCCATTCCATGCCATTCCATGCCATTCCATGCCATTCCATGCCATTCCATGCCATTCCATGCCATTCCATGCCATTCCATGCCATTCCATGCCATTCCATGCCATTCCATGCCATTCCATGCCATTCCATGCCATTCCATGCCATTCCATGCCATTCCATGCCATTCCATGCCATTCCATGCCATTCCATGCCATTCCATGCCATTCCATGCCATTCCATGCCATTCCATGCCATTCCATGCCATTCCATGCCATTCCATGCCATTCCATGCCATTCCATGCCATTCCATGCCATTCCATGCCATTCCATGCCATTCCATGCCATTCCATGCCATTCCATGCCATTCCATGCCATTCCATGCCATTCCATGCCGGTGCCATGCCGTGCCGTGCCGGTGCCATGCCATTCCATGCCATTCCATGCCATTCCATGCCATTCCATGCCATTCCATGCCATTCCATGCCATTCCATGCCATTCCATGCCATTCCATGCCATTCCATGCCATTCCATGCCATTCCATGCCATTCCATGCCATTCCATGCCATTCCATGCCATTCCATGCCATTCCATGCCATTCCATGCCATTCCATGCCATTCCATGCCATTCCATGCCATTCCATGACATTCCATGCCATTCCATGCCATTCCATGCCATTCCATGCCATTCCATGCCATTCCATGCCATTCCATGCCGTGCCATGCCGGTGCCATGCCGGTGCGATGCCGGTGCCATGCCGGGGCGATGCCATTCCATGCCATTCCATGCCATTCCATGCCATTCCATGCCATTCCATGCCATTCCATGCCATTCCATGCCATTCCATGCCATTCCATGCCATTCCATGCCATTCCATGCCATTCCATGCCATTCCATGCCATTCAATGCCGTGCCATGCCGTCCCATGCCGGTGCCATGCCGTGCCATGCCGGTGCCATGCCGTGCCATGCCGTCCCATGCCGGTGCCATGCCGTGCCATGCCGGTGCCATGCCGTGCCATGCCGGTGCCATGCCGTGCCATGCCGGTGCCATGCCGTGCCATGCCGGTGCCATGCCGTGCCATGCCGGTGCCATGCCGTGCCATGCCGGTGCCATGCCGTGCCATGCCGGTGCCATGCCGTGCCATGCCCGTGCCATGCCGTGCCATGCCGGTGCCATGCCGTGCCATGCCGGTGCCATGCCGGTGCCATGCCGTGCCATGCCGGTGCCATGCCGTGCCATGCCGGTGCCATGCCGTGCCATGCCGGTGCCATGCCATTCCATGCCATTCCATGCCATTCCATGCCATTCCATGCCATTCCATGCCATTCCATGCCATTCCATGCCATTCCATGCCATTCCATGCCATTCCATGCCATTCCATGCCATTCCATGCCATTCCATGCCATTCCATGCCATTCCATGCCATTCCATGCCATTCCATGCCATTCCATGCCATTCCATGCCATTCCATGCTATTCCATGCCATTCCATGCCATTCCATGCCATTCCATGCCATTCCATGCCATTCCATGCCATTCCATGCCATTCCATGCCATTCCATGCCATTCCATGCCATTCCATGCCATTCCATGCCATTCCATGCCATTCCATGCCATTCCATGCCATTCCATGCCATTCCATGCCATTCCATGCCGGTGCCATGCCGTGCCATGCCGGTGCCATGCCGTGCCATGCCGGTGCCATGCCGTGCCATGCCGGTGTCATGCCGTGCCATGCCGGTGCCATGCCGTGCCATGCCGGTGCCATGCCGTGCCATGCCGGTGCCATGCCGTGCCATGCCGGTGCCATGCCGTGCCATGCCCGTGCCATGCCGTGCCATGCCGGTGCCATGCCGTGCCATGCCGGTGCCATGCCGGTGCCATGCCGGTGCCATGCCGTGCCATGCCGGTGCCATGCCGTGCCATGCCGGTGCCATGCCATTCCATGCCATTCCATGCCATTCCATGCCATTCCATGCCATTCCATGCCGTGCCATGCCGGTGCCATGCCGGTGCCATGCCGTGCCATGCCGGTGCCATGCCGTGCCATGCCGGTGCCATGCCGTGCCATGCCGGTGCCATGCCGTGCCATGCCGGTGCCATGCCGTGCCATGCCGTGCCATGCCGGTGCCATGCCGGTGCCATGCCGTGCCATGCCGGTGCCATGCCGTGCCATGCCGGTGCCATGCCGTGCCATGCCGTGCGATGCCATTCCATGCCGGTGCGATGCCATTCCATGCCATTCCATGCCATTCCATGCCATTCCATGCCATTCCATGCCATTCCATGTCATTCCATGCCATTCCATGCCATTCCATGCCATTCCATGCCATTCCATGCCATTCCATGCCATTCCATGCCATTCCATGCCATTCCATGCCATTCCATGCCATTCCATGCCATTCCATGCCATTCCATGCCATTCCATGCCATTCCATGCCATTCCATGCCATTCCATGCCATTCCATGCCATTCCATGCCATTCCATGCCATTCCATGCCATTCCATGCCATTCCATGCCATTCCATGCCATTCCATGCCATTCCATGCCATTCCATGCCATTCCATGCCATTCCATGCCATTCCATGCCATTCCATGCCATTCCATGCCATTCCATGCCATTCCATGCCATTCCATGCCATTCCATGCCATTCCATGCCATTCCATGCCATTCCATGCCATTCCATGCCATTCCATGCCATTCCATGCCATTCCATGCCATTCCATGCCATTCCATGCCATTCCATGCCATTCCATGCCATTCCATGCCATTCCATGCCATTCCATGCCATTCCATGCCATTCCATGCCATTCCATGCCATTCCATGCCATTCCATGCCATTCCATGCCATTCCATGCCATTCCATGCCATTCCATGCCATTCCATGCCATTCCATGCCATTCCATGCCATTCCATGCCATTCCATGCCATTCCATGCCATTCCATGCCATTCCATGCCATTCCATGCCATTCCATGCCATTCCATGCCATTCCATGCCATTCCATGCCATTCCATGCCATTCCATGCCATTCCATGCCGGTGCCATGCCGTGCCGTGCCGGTGCCATGCCATTCCATGCCATTCCATGCCATTCCATGCCATTCCATGCCATTCCATGCCATTCCATGCCATTCCATGCCATTCCATGCCATTCCATGCCATTCCATGCCATTCCATGCCATTCCATGCCGTGCCATGCCGGTGCCATGCCGTGCCATGCCGGTGCCATGCCGTGCCATGCCGGTGCCATGCCGTGCCATGCCGGTGCCATGCCGGTGCCATGCCGTGCCATGCCGGTGCCATGCCGGTGCCATGCCGTGCCATGCCGGTGCCATGCCGGTGCCATGCCGTGCCATGCCGGTGCCATGCCGGTGCCATGCCGTGCCATGCCGGTGCCATGCCGTGCCATGCCGGTGCCATGCCGGTGCCATGCCGTGCCATGCCGGTGCCATGCCGTGCCATGCCGTGCCATGCCGGTGCCATGCCGTGCCATGCCGGTGCCATGCCGTGCCATGCCGTGCGATGCCATTCCATGCCGGTGCGATGCCATTCCATGCCATTCCATGCCATTCCATGCCATTCCATGCCATTCCATGCCATTCCATGTCATTCCATGCCATTCCATGCCATTCCATGCCATTCCATGCCATTCCATGCCATTCCATGCCATTCCATGCCATTCCATGCCATTCCATGCCATTCCATGCCATTCCATGCCATTCCATGCCATTCCATGCCATTCCATGCCATTCCATGCCATTCCATGCCATTCCATGCCATTCCATGCCATTCCATGCCATTCCATGCCATTCCATGCCATTCCATGCCATTCCATGCCATTCCATGCCATTCCATGCCATTCCATGCCATTCCATGCCATTCAATGCCGTGCCATGCCGTGCCATGCCGTGCCATGCCGTGCCATGCCGTGCCATGCCGTGCCATGCCGTGCCATGCCGGTGCCATGCCGTGCCATGCCGTGCCATGCCGTGCCATGCCGTGCCATGCGGTGCCATGCCATTCCATGCCATTCCATGCCATTCCATGCCATTCCATGCCATTCCATGCCATTCCATGCCATTCCATGTCATTCCATGCCATTCCATGCCATTCCATGCCATTCCATGCCATTCCATGCCATTCCATGCCATTCAATGCCGTGCCATGCCGTGCCATGCCGGTGCCATGCCGTGCCATGCCGGTGCCATGCCGTGCCATGCCGGTGCCATGCCGTGCCATGCCGGTGCCATGCCGTGCCATGCCGGTGCCATGCCGTGCCATGCCGGTGCCATGCCGTGCCATGCCGGTGCCATGCCGTGCCATGCCGGTGCCATGCCGTGCCATGCCGGTGCCATGCCGTGCCATGCCGGTGCCATGCCGTGCCATGCCGGTGCCATGCCGTGCCATGCCGGTGCCATGCCGTGCCATGCCGGTGCCATGCCGTGCCATGCCGGTGCCATGCCGTGCCATGCCGTGCCATGCCGGTGCCATGCCGTGCCATGCCGGTGCCATGCCGTGCCATGACGGTGCCATGCCGTGCCATGCCGTGACATGCGGTGCCATGCCATTCCATGCCATTCCATGCCATTCCATGCCATTCCATGCCATTCCATGCCATTCCATGCCATTCCATGCCATTCCATGCCATTCCATGCCATTCCATGCCATTCCATGCCATTCCATGCCATTCCATGCCATTCCATGCCATTCCATGCCATTCCATGCCATTCCATGCCATTCCATGCCATTCCATGCCATTCCATGCCATTCAATGCCGGTGCCATGCCGTGCCATGCCGGTGCCATGCCGTGCTATGCCGTGCCATGCCGGTGCCATGCCGTGCCATGCCGTGCCATGCCGTGCCATGCCGGTGCCATGCCGTGCCATGCCGGTGCCATGCCGTGCCATGCCGTGCCATGCGGTGCCATGCCATTCCATGCCATTCCATGTCATTCCATGCCATTCCATGTCATTCCATGCCATTCCATGTCATTCCATGTCATTCCATGCCATTCCATGTCATTCCATGTCATTCCATGCCATTCCATGCCATTCCATGCCATTCCATGCCATTCCATGCCATTCCATGCCATTCCATGCCATTCCATGCCATTCCATGCCATTCCATGCCATTCCATGCCATTCCATGCCATTCCATGCCATTCCATGCCATTCCATGCCATTCCATGCCATTCCATGCCATTCCATGCCATTCCATGCCATTCCATGCCATTCCATGCCATTCCATGCCATTCCATGCCATTCCATGCCATTCCATGCCATTCCATGCCATTCCATGCCATTCCATGCCATTCCATGCCATTCCATGCCATTCCATGCCATTCCATGCCATTCCATGCCATTCCATGCCATTCCATGCCATTCCATGCCATTCCATGCCATTCCATGCCATTCCATGCCATTCCATGCCATTCCATGCCATTCCATGCCATTCCATGCCATTCCATGCCATTCCATGCCATTCCATGCCATTCCATGCCATTCCATGCCATTCCATGCCATTCCATGCCATTCCATGCCATTCCATGCCATTCCATGCCATTCCATGCCATTCCATGCCATTCCATGCCATTCCATGCCATTCCATGCCATTCAATGCCGTGCCATGCCGTGCCATGCCGGTGCCATGCCGTGCCATGCCGGTGCCATGCCGTGCCATGCCGTGCCATGCCGGTGCCATGCCGTGCCATGCCGGTGCCATGCCGTGCCATGCCGGTGCCATGCCGTGCCATGCCGGTGCCATGCCGTGCCATGCCGGTGCCATGCCGTGCCATGCCGGTGCCATGCCGTGCCATGCCCGTGCCATGCCGTGCCATGCCCGTGCCATGCCGTGCCATGCCGGTGCCATGCCGTGCCATGCCGGTGCCATGCCGGTGCCATGCCGTGCCATGCCGGTGCCATGCCGTGCCATGCCGGTGCCATGCCGTGCCATGCCGGTGCCATGCCATTCCATGCCATTCCATGCCATTCCATGCCATTCCATGCCATTCCATGCCATTCCATGCCATTCCATGCCATTCCATGCCATTCCATGCCATTCCATGCCATTCCATGCCATTCCATGCCATTCCATGCCATTCCATGCCATTCCATGCCATTCCATGCCATTCCATGCCATTCCATGCCATTCCATGCCATTCCATGCCATTCCATGCCATTCCATGCCATTCCATGCCATTCCATGCCATTCCATGCCATTCCATGCCATTCCATGCCATTCCATGCCATTCCATGCCATTCCATGCCATTCCATGCCATTCCATGCCATTCCATGCCATTCCATGCCATTCCATGCCATTCCATGCCATTCCATGCCATTCCATGCCATTCCATGCCATTCCATGCCATTCCATGCCATTCCATGCCATTCCATGCCATTCCATGCCGTCCCATGCCGGTGCCATGCCGTCCCATGCCGGTGCCATGCCGTGCCATGCCGGTGCCATGCCGTGCCATGCCGGTGTCATGCCGTGCCATGCCGGTGCCATGCCGTGCCATGCCGGTGCCATGCCGTGCCATGCCGGTGCCATGCCGTGCCATGCCGGTGCCATGCCGTGCCATGCCGGTGCCATGCCGTGCCATGCCCGTGCCATGCCGTGCCATGCCGGTGCCATGCCGGTGCCATGCCGTGCCATGCCGGTGCCATGCCATTCCATGCCATTCCATGCCATTCCATGCCATTCCATGCCATTCCATGCCATTCCATGCCATTCCATGCCATTCCATGCCATTCCATGCCATTCCATGCCATTCCATGCCATTCCATGCCATTCCATGCCATTCCATGCCATTCCATGCCATTCCATGCCATTCCATGCCATTCCATGCCATTCCATGCCATTCCATGCCATTCCATGCCATTCCATGCCATTCCATGCCATTCCATGCCATTCCATGCCATTCCATGCCATTCCATGCCATTCCATGCCATTCCATGCCATTCCATGCCATTCCATGCCATTCCATGCCATTCCATGCCATTCCATGCCATTCCATGCCATTCCATGCCATTCCATGCCATTCCATGCCATTCCATGCCATTCCATGCCATTCCATGCCATTCCATGCCATTCCATGCCATTCCATGCCATTCCATGCCGTGCCATGCCGGTGCCATGCCGTGCCATGCCGGTGCCATGCCGTGCCATGCCGGTGCCATGCCGTGCCATGCCGGTGCCATGCCGTGCCATGCCGGTGCCATGCCGGTGCCATGCCGTGCCATGCCGGTGCCATGCCGGTGCCATGCCGTGCCATGCCGGTGCCATGCCGGTGCCATGCCGTGCCATGCCGGTGCCATGCCGGTGCCATGCCGTGCCATGCCGGTGCCATGCCGTGCCATGCCGGTGCCATGCCGTGCCATGCCGGTGCCATGCCGGTGCCATGCCGTGCCATGCCGGTGCCATGCCGTGCCATGCCGTGCCATGCCGGTGCCATGCCGTGCCATGCCGGTGCCATGCCGTGCCATGCCGTGCGATGCCATTCCATGCCGGTGCGATGCCATTCCATGCCATTCCATGCCATTCCATGCCATTCCATGCCATTCCATGTCATTCCATGCCATTCCATGCCATTCCATGCCATTCCATGCCATTCCATGCCATTCCATGCCATTCCATGCCATTCCATGCCATTCCATGCCATTCCATGCCATTCCATGCCATTCCATGCCATTCCATGCCATTCCATGCCATTCCATGCCATTCCATGCCATTCCATGCCATTCCATGCCATTCCATGCCATTCCATGCCATTCCATGCCATTCCATGCCATTCCATGCCATTCCATGCCATTCCATGCCATTCAATGCCGTGCCATGCCGTGCCATGCCGTGCCATGCCGTGCCATGCCGTGCCATGCCGTGCCATGCCGTGCCATGCCGGTGCCATGCCGTGCCATGCCGTGCCATGCCGTGCCATGCCGTGCCATGCGGTGCCATGCCATTCCATGCCATTCCATGCCATTCCATGCCATTCCATGCCATTCCATGCCATTCCATGCCATTCCATGTCATTCCATGCCATTCCATGCCATTCCATGCCATTCCATGCCATTCCATGCCATTCCATGCCATTCAATGCCGTGCCATGCCGTGCCATGCCGGTGCCATGCCGTGCCATGCCGGTGCCATGCCGTGCCATGCCGGTGCCATGCCGTGCCATGCCGGTGCCATGCCGTGCCATGCCGGTGCCATGCCGTGCCATGCCGGTGCCATGCCGTGCCATGCCGGTGCCATGCCGTGCCATGCCGGTGCCATGCCGTGCCATGCCGGTGCCATGCCGTGCCATGCCGGTGCCATGCCGTGCCATGCCGGTGCCATGCCGTGCCATGCCGGTGCCATGCCGTGCCATGCCGGTGCCATGCCGTGCCATGCCGGTGCCATGCCGTGCCATGCCGTGCCATGCCGGTGCCATGCCGTGCCATGCCGGTGCCATGCCGTGCCATGACGGTGCCATGCCGTGCCATGCCGTGACATGCGGTGCCATGCCATTCCATGCCATTCCATGCCATTCCATGCCATTCCATGCCATTCCATGCCATTCCATGCCATTCCATGCCATTCCATGCCATTCCATGCCATTCCATGCCATTCCATGCCATTCCATGCCATTCAATGCCGGTGCCATGCCGTGCCATGCCGGTGCCATGCCGTGCTATGCCGTGCCATGCCGGTGCCATGCCGTGCCATGCCGTGCCATGCCGTGCCATGCCGGTGCCATGCCGTGCCATGCCGGTGCCATGCCGTGCCATGCCGTGCCATGCGGTGCCATGCCATTCCATGCCATTCCATGTCATTCCATGCCATTCCATGTCATTCCATGCCATTCCATGTCATTCCATGTCATTCCATGCCATTCCATGTCATTCCATGTCATTCCATGCCATTCCATGCCATTCCATGCCATTCCATGCCATTCCATGCCATTCCATGCCATTCCATGCCATTCCATGCCATTCCATGCCATTCCATGCCATTCCATGCCATTCCATGCCATTCCATGCCATTCCATGCCATTCCATGCCATTCCATGCCATTCCATGCCATTCCATGCCATTCCATGCCATTCCATGCCATTCCATGCCATTCCATGCCATTCCATGCCATTCCATGCCATTCCATGCCATTCCATGCCATTCCATGCCATTCCATGCCATTCCATGCCATTCCATGCCATTCCATGCCATTCCATGCCATTCCATGCCATTCCATGCCATTCCATGCCATTCCATGCCATTCCATGCCATTCCATGCCATTCCATGCCATTCCATGCCATTCCATGCCATTCCATGCCATTCCATGCCATTCCATGCCATTCCATGCCATTCCATGCCATTCCATGCCATTCCATGCCATTCCATGCCATTCCATGCCATTCCATGCCATTCCATGCCATTCCATGCCATTCCATGCCATTCCATGCCATTCCATGCCATTCAATGCCGTGCCATGCCGTCCCATGCCGGTGCCATGCCGTGCCATGCCGTGCCATGCCGGTGCCATGCCGTGCCATGCCGGTGCCATGCCGTGCCATGCCGGTGCCATGCCGTGCCATGCCGGTGCCATGCCGTGCCATGCCGGTGCCATGCCGTGCCATGCCGGTGCCATGCCGTGCCATGCCGGTGCCATGCCGTGCCATGCCCGTGCCATGCCGTGCCATGCCCGTGCCATGCCGTGCCATGCCGGTGCCATGCCGTGCCATGCCGGTGCCATGCCGGTGCCATGCCGTGCCATGCCGGTGCCATGCCGTGCCATGCCGGTGCCATGCCGTGCCATGCCGGTGCCATGCCATTCCATGCCATTCCATGCCATTCCATGCCATTCCATGCCATTCCATGCCATTCCATGCCATTCCATGCCATTCCATGCCATTCCATGCCATTCCATGCCATTCCATGCCATTCCATGCCATTCCATGCCATTCCATGCCATTCCATGCCATTCCATGCCATTCCATGCCATTCCATGCCATTTCATGCCATTCCATGCTATTCCATGCCATTCCATGCCATTCCATGCCATTCCATGCCATTCCATGCCATTCCATGCCATTCCATGCCATTCCATGCCATTCCATGCCATTCCATGCCATTCCATGCCATTCCATGCCATTCCATGCCATTCCATGCCATTCCATGCCATTCCATGCCGTCCCATGCCGGTGCCATGCCGTCCCATGCCGGTGCCATGCCGTGCCATGCCGGTGCCATGCCGTGCCATGCCGGTGTCATGCCGTGCCATGCCGGTGCCATGCCGTGCCATGCCGGTGCCATGCCGTGCCATGCCGGTGCCATGCCGTGCCATGCCGGTGCCATGCCGTGCCATGCCGGTGCCATGCCGTGCCATGCCCGTGCCATGCCGTGCCATGCCGGTGCCATGCCGGTGCCATGCCGTGCCATGCCGGTGCCATGCCATTCCATGCCATTCCATGCCATTCCATGCCATTCCATGCCATTCCATGCCATTCCATGCCATTCCATGCCATTCCATGCCATTCCATGCCATTCCATGCCATTCCATGCCATTCCATGCCATTCCATGCCATTCCATGCCATTCCATGCCATTCCATGCCATTCCATGCCATTCCATGCCATTCCATGCCATTCCATGCCATTCCATGCCATTCCATGCCATTCCATGCCATTCCATGCCATTCCATGCCATTCCATGCCATTCCATGCCATTCCATGCCATTCCATGCCATTCCATGCCATTCCATGCCATTCCATGCCATTCCATGCCATTCCATGCCATTCCATGCCATTCCATGCCATTCCATGCCATTCCATGCCATTCCATGCCATTCCATGCCATTCCATGCCATTCCATGCCATTCCATGCCATTCCATGCCATTCCATGCCATTCCATGCCATTCCATGCCATTCCATGCCATTCCATGCCATTCCATGCCATTCCATGCCGTGCCATGCCGGTGCCATGCCGTGCCATGCCGGTGCCATGCCGTGCCATGCCGGTGCCATGCCGTGCCATGCCGGTGCCATGCCGGTGCCATGCCGTGCCATGCCGGTGCCATGCCGGTGCCATGCCGTGCCATGCCGGTGCCATGCCGGTGCCATGCCGTGCCATGCCGGTGCCATGCCGGTGCCATGCCGTGCCATGCCGGTGCCATGCCGTGCCATGCCGGTGCCATGCCGTGCCATGCCGGTGCCATGCCGGTGCCATGCCGTGCCATGCCGGTGCCATGCCGTGCCATGCCGTGCCATGCCGGTGCCATGCCGTGCCATGCCGGTGCCATGCCGTGCCATGCCGTGCGATGCCATTCCATGCCGGTGCGATGCCATTCCATGCCATTCCATGCCATTCCATGCCATTCCATGCCATTCCATGCCATTCCATGCCATTCCATGTCATTCCATGCCATTCCATGCCATTCCATGCCATTCCATGCCATTCCATGCCATTCCATGCCATTCCATGCCATTCCATGCCATTCCATGCCATTCCATGCCATTCCATGCCATTCCATGCCATTCCATGCCATTCCATGCCATTCCATGCCATTCCATGCCATTCCATGCCATTCCATGCCATTCCATGCCATTCCATGCCATTCCATGCCATTCCATGCCATTCAATGCCGTGCCATGCCGTGCCATGCCGTGCCATGCCGTGCCATGCCGTGCCATGCCGTGCCATGCCGTGCCATGCCGTGCCATGCCGGTGCCATGCCGTGCCATGCCGTGCCATGCCGTGCCATGCCGTGCCATGCCGTGCCATGCGGTGCCATGCCATTCCATGCCATTCCATGCCATTCCATGCCATTCCATGCCATTCCATGCCATTCCATGCCATTCCATGTCATTCCATGCCATTCCATGCCATTCCATGCCATTCCATGCCATTCCATGCCATTCCATGCCATTCCATGCCATTCAATGCCGTGCCATGCCGTGCCATGCCGGTGCCATGCCGTGCCATGCCGGTGCCATGCCGTGCCATGCCGGTGCCATGCCGTGCCATGCCGGTGCCATGCCGTGCCATGCCGGTGCCATGCCGTGCCATGCCGGTGCCATGCCGTGCCATGCCGGTGCCATGCCGTGCCATGCCGGTGCCATGCCGTGCCATGCCGGTGCCATGCCGTGCCATGCCGGTGCCATGCCGTGCCATGCCGGTGCCATGCCGTGCCATGCCGGTGCCATGCCGTGCCATGCCGTGCCATGCCGGTGCCATGCCGTGCCATGCCGTGCCATGCGGTGCCATGCCATTCCATGCCATTCCATGTCATTCCATGCCATTCCATGTCATTCCATGCCATTCCATGTCATTCCATGCCATTCCATGTCATTCCATGTCATTCCATGCCATTCCATGCCATTGCATGCCATTCCATGCCATTCCATGCCATTCCATACCATTCCATGCCATTCCATGCCATTCCATGCCATTCCATGCCATTCCATGCCATTCCATGCCATTCCATGCCATTCCATGCCATTCCATGCCATTCCATGCCATTCCATGCCATTCCATGCCATTCCATGCCATTCCATGCCATTCCATGCCATTCCATGCCATTCCATGCCATTCCATGCCATTCCATGCCATTCCATGCCATTCCATGCCATTCCATGCCATTCCATGCCATTCCATGCCATTCCATGCCATTCCATGCCATTCCATGCCATTCCATGCCATTCCATGCCATTCCATGCCATTCCATGCCATTCCATGCCATTCCATGCCATTCCATGCCATTCCATGCCATTCCATGCCATTCCATGCCATTCCATGCCATTCCATGCCATTCCATGCCATTCCATGCCATTCCATGCCATTCCATGCCATTCCATGCCATTCCATGCCATTCCATGCCATTCCATGCCATTCCATGCCATTCCATGCCATTCCATGCCATTCCATGCCATTCCATGCCATTCCATGCCATTCAATGCCGTGCCATGCCGTGCCATGCCGTGCCATGCCGTGCCATGCCGTGCCATGCCGTGCCATGCCGTGCCATGCGGTGCCATGCCATTCCATGCCATTCCATGCCATTCCATGTCATTCCATGCCATTCCATGCCATTCCATGCCATTCCATGCCATTCCATGCCATTCAATGCCGTGCCATGCCGTGCCATGCCGGTGCCATGCCGTGCCATGCCGGTGCCATGCCGTGCCATGCCGGTGCCATGCCGTGCCATGCCGGTGCCATGCCGTGCCATGCCGGTGCCATGCCGTGCCATGCCGGTGCCATGCCGTGCCATGCCGGTGCCATGCCGTGCCATGCCGGTGCCATGCCGTGCCATGCCGGTGCCATGCCGTGCCATGCCGGTGCCATGCCGTGCCATGCCGGTGCCATGCCGTGCCATGCCGTGCCATGCCGGTGCCATGCCGTGCCATGCCGGTGCCATGCCGTGCCATGCCGTGCCATGCGGTGCCATGCCATTCCATGCCATTCCATGTCATTCCATGCCATTCCATGTCATTCCATGCCATTCCATGCCATTCCATGCCATTCCATGTCATTCCATGCCATTCCATGCCATTCCATGCCATTCCATACCATTCCATGCCATTCCATGCCATTCCATGCCATTCCATGCCATTCCATGCCATTCCATGCCATTCCATGCCATTCCATGCCATTCCATGCCATTCCATGCCATTCCATGCCATTCCATGCCATTCCATGCCATTCCATGCCATTCCATGCCATTCCATGCCATTCCATGCCATTCCATGCCATTCCATGCCATTCCATGCCATTCCATGCCATTCCATGCCATTCCATGCCATTCCATGCCATTCCATGCCATTCCATGCCATTCCATGCCATTCCATGCCATTCCATGCCATTCCATGCCATTCCATGCCATTCCATGCCATTCCATGCCATTCCATGCCATTCCATGCCATTCCATGCCATTCCATGCCATTCCATGCCATTCCATGCCATTCCATGCCATTCCATGCCATTCCATGCCATTCCATGCCATTCCATGCCATTCCATGCCATTCCATGCCATTCCATGCCATTCCATGCCATTCCATGCCATTCCATGCCATTCCATGCCATTCCATGCCATTCCATGCCATTCCATGCCATTCCATGCCGTGCCATGCCATTCCATGCCGTGCCATGCCATTCCATGCCGTGCCATGCCATTCCATGCCGTGCCATGCCATTCCATGCCGTGCCATGCCGGTGCCATGCCGTGCCATGCCGGTGCCATGCCGTGCCATGCCGGTGCCATGCCGTGCCATGCCGGTGCCATGCCGTGCCATGCCGGTGCCATGCCGGTGCCATGCCGGTGCCATGCCGTGCCATGCCGGTGCCATGCCGTGCCATGCCGGTGCCATGCCGTGCCATGCCGTGCCATGCCGTGCCATGCCGGTGCCATGCCGTGCCATGCCGTGCCATGCCGGTGCCATGCCGTGCCATGCCGTGCCATGCCGTGCCATGCCGGTGCCATGCCGTGCCATGCCGGTGCCATGCCGTGCCATGCCGTGCCATGCCGGTGCCATGCCGTGCCATGCCGTGCCATGCGGTGCCATGCCATTCCATGCCATTCCATGTCATTCCATGCCATTCCATGTCATTCCATGCCATTCCATGTCATTCCATGCCATTCCATGTCATTCCATGCCATTCCATGCCATTCCATGCCATTCCATACCATTCCATGCCATTCCATGCCATTCCATGCCATTCCATGCCATTCCATGCCATTCCATGCCATTCCATGCCATTCCATGCCATTCCATGCCATTCCATGCCATTCCATGCCATTCCATGCCATTCCATGCCATTCCATGCCATTCCATGCCATTCCATGCCATTCCATGCCATTCCATGCCATTCCATGCCATTCCATGCCATTCCATGCCATTCCATGCCATTCCATGCCATTCCATGCCATTCCATGCCATTCCATGCCATTCCATGCCATTCCATGCCATTCCATGCCATTCCATGCCATTCCATGCCATTCCATGCCATTCCATGCCATTCCATGCCATTCCATGCCATTCCATGCCATTCCATGCCATTCCATGCCGTGCCATGCCATTCCATGCCGTGCCATGCCATTCCATGCCGTGCCATGCCGGTGCCATGCCGTGCCATGCCGGTGCCATGCCGTGCCATGCCGGTGCCATGCCGTGCCATGCCGGTGCCATGCCGGTGCCATGCCGGTGCCATGCCGTGCCATGCCGGTGCCATGCCGTGCCATGCCGGTGCCATGCCGTGCCATGCCGTGCCATGCCGTGCCATGCCGGTGCCATGCCGTGCCATGCCGTGCCATGCCGGTGCCATGCCGTGCCATGCCGTGCCATGCCGTGCCATGCCGGTGCCATGCCGTGCCATGCCGGTGCCATGCCGTGCCATGCCGGTGCCATGCCGTGCCATGCCGGTGCCATGCCGTGCCATGCCGGTGCCATGCCGTGCCATGACGGTGCCATGCCGTGCCATGCCGTGACATGCGGTGCCATGCCATTCCATGCCATTCCATGCCATTCCATGCCATTCCATGCCATTCCATGCCATTCCATGCCATTCCATGCCATTCCATGCCATTCCATGCCATTCCATGCCATTCCATGTCATTCCATGCCATTCCATGCCATTCCATGCCATTCCATGCCATTCCATGCCATTCCATGCCGTGCCATGCCGGTGCCATGCCGTGCTATGCCGTGCCATGCCGGTGCCATGCCGTGCCATGCCGGTGCCATGCCGTGCCATGCCGGTGCCATGCCGTGCCATGCCGGTGCCATGCCGTGCCATGCCGTGCCATGCCGTGCCATGCGGTGCCATGCCATTCCATGCCATTCCATGCCATTCCATGACATTCCATGCCATTCCATGTCATTCCATGCCATTCCATGCCATTCCATGCCATTCCATGCCATTCCACGCCATTCAATGCCGTGCCATGCCGTGCCATGCCGGTGCCATGCCGTGCCATGCCGGTGCCATGCCGTGCCATGCCGTGCCATGCCGTGCCATGCCGGTGCCATGCCGTGCCATGCCGGTGCCATGCCGTGCCATGCCGTGCCATGCGGTGCCATGCCATTCCATGCCATTCCATGTCATTCCATGCCATTCCATGTCATTCCATGCCATTCCATGTCATTCCATGTCATTCCATGCCATTCCATGTCATTCCATGTCATTCCATGCCATTCCATGCCATTCCATGCCATTCCATGCCATTCCATGCCATTCCATGCCATTCCATGCCATTCCATGCCATTCCATGCCATTCCATGCCATTCCATGCCATTCCATGCCATTCCATGCCATTCCATGCCATTCCATGCCATTCCATGCCATTCCATGCCATTCCATGCCATTCCATGCCATTCCATGCCATTCCATGCCATTCCATGCCATTCCATGCCATTCCATGCCATTCCATGCCATTCCATGCCATTCCATGCCATTCCATGCCATTCCATGCCATTCCATGCCATTCCATGCCATTCCATGCCATTCCATGCCATTCCATGCCATTCCATGCCATTCCATGCCATTCCATGCCATTCCATGCCATTCCATGCCATTCCATGCCATTCCATGCCATTCCATGCCATTCCATGCCATTCCATGCCATTCCATGCCATTCCATGCCATTCCATGCCATTCCATGCCATTCCATGCCATTCAATGCCGTGCCATGCCGTCCCATGCCGGTGCCATGCCGTGCCATGCCGGTGCCATGCCGTGCCATGCCGTGCCATGCCGGTGCCATGCCGTGCCATGCCGGTGCCATGCCGTGCCATGCCGGTGCCATGCCGTGCCATGCCGGTGCCATGCCGTGCCATGCCGGTGCCATGCCGTGCCATGCCGGTGCCATGCCGTGCCATGCCGGTGCCATGCCGTGCCATGCCGGTGCCATGCCGTGCCATGCCGGTGCCATGCCGTGCCATGCCGGTGCCATGCCGTGCCATGCCCGTGCCATGCCGTGCCATGCCGGTGCCATGCCGTGCCATGCCGGTGCCATGCCGGTGCCATGCCGTGCCATGCCGGTGCCATGCCGTGCCATGCCGGTGCCATGCCGTGCCATGCCGGTGCCATGCCGTGCCATGCCGGTGCCATGCCATTCCATGCCATTCCATGCCATTCCATGCCATTCCATGCCATTCCATGCCATTCCATGCCATTCCATGCCATTCCATGCCATTCCATGCCATTCCATGCCATTCCATGCCATTCCATGCCATTCCATGCCATTCCATGCCATTCCATGCCATTCCATGCCATTCCATGCCATTCCATGCCATTCCATGCCATTCCATGCCATTCCATGCCATTCCATGCCATTCCATGCCATTCCATGCTATTCCATGCCATTCCATGCCATTCCATGCCATTCCATGCCATTCCATGCCATTCCATGCCATTCCATGCCATTCCATGCCATTCCATGCCATTCCATGCCATTCCATGCCATTCCATGCCGTCCCATGCCGGTGCCATGCCGTCCCATGCCGGTGCCATGCCGTGCCATGCCGGTGCCATGCCGTGCCATGCCGGTGTCATGCCGTGCCATGCCGGTGCCATGCCGTGCCATGCCGGTGCCATGCCGTGCCATGCCGGTGCCATGCCGTGCCATGCCGGTGCCATGCCGTGCCATGCCCGTGCCATGCCGTGCCATGCCGGTGCCATGCCGGTGCCATGCCGTGCCATGCCGGTGCCATGCCGTGCCATGCCGGTGCCATGCCGTGCCATGCCGGTGCCATGCCATTCCATGCCATTCCATGCCATTCCATGCCATTCCATGCCATTCCATGCCATTCCATGCCATTCCATGCCATTCCATGCCATTCCATGCCATTCCATGCCATTCCATGCCATTCCATGCCATTCCATGCCATTCCATGCCATTCCATGCCATTCCATGCCATTCCATGCCATTCCATGCCATTCCATGCCATTCCATGCCATTCCATGCCATTCCATGCCATTCCATGCCATTCCATGCCATTCCATGCCATTCCATGCCATTCCATGCCATTCCATGCCATTCCATGCCATTCCATGCCATTCCATGCCATTCCATGCCATTCCATGCCATTCCATGCCATTCCATGCCATTCCATGCCATTCCATGCCATTCCATGCCATTCCATGCCATTCCATGACATTCCATGCCATTCCATGTCATTCCATGCCATTCCATGCCATTCCATGCCATTCCATGCCATTCCATGCCATTCAATGCCGTGCCATGCCGTGCCATGCCGGTGCCATGCCGTGCCATGCCGGTGCCATGCCGTGCCATGCCGGTGCCATGCCGTGCCATGCCGGTGCCATGCCGTGCCATGCCGGTGCCATGACGTGCCATGCCGGTGCCATGCCGTGCCATGCCGGTGCCATGCCGTGCCATGCCGGTGCCATGCCGTGCCATGCCGGTGCCATGCCGTGCCATGCCGGTGCCATGCCGTGCCATGCCGGTGCCATGCCGTGCCATGCCGGTGCCATGCCGTGCCATGCCGGTGCCATGCCGTGCCATGCCGGTGCCATGCCGTGCCATGCCGGTGCCATGCCGTGCCATGCCGGTGCCATGCCGTGCCATGCCGGTGCCATGCCGTGCCATGCCGGTGCCATGCCGTGCCATGCCGTGCCATGCCGGTGCCATGCCGTGCCATGCCGGTGCCATGCCGTGCCATGCCGGTGCCATGCCGTGCCATGCCGTGCCATGCCATTCCATGCCATTCCATGCCATTCCATGTCATTCCATGCCATTCCATGTCATTCCATGCCATTCCATGTCATTGCATGCCATTCCATGCCATTCCATGCCATTCCATACCATTCCATGCCATTCCATGCCATTCCATGCCATTCCATGCCATTCCATGCCATTCCATGCCATGCCATGCCATTCCATGCCATTCCATGCCATGCCATTCCATGCCATTCCATGCCATTCCATGCCATTCCATGCCATTCCATGCCATTCCATGCCATTCCATGCCATTCCATGCCATTCCATGCCATTCCATGCCATTCCATGCCATTCCATGCCATTCCATGCCATTCCATGCCATTCCATGCCATTCCATGCCATTCCATGCCATTCCATGCCATTCAATGCCGTGCCGTGCCGTGCCATGCCGTGCCATGCCGTGCCATGCCGTGCCATGCCGTGCCATGCCGTGCCATGCCGGTGCCATGCCGTGCCATGCCGGTGCCATGCCGTGCCATGCCGGTGCCATGCCGTGCCATGCCGGTGCCATGCCGTGCCATGCCGTGCCATGCCGGTGCCATGCCGTGCCATGCGTGTGCCATGCCGTGCCATGCCGGTGCCATGCCGTGCCATGCCGGTGCCATGCAGTGCCATGCCGGTGCCATGCCGTGCCATGCCGGTGCCATGCCGTGCCATGCCGGTGCCATGCCGTGCTATGCCGTGCCATGCCGGTGCCATGCCGTGCCATGCCGGTGCCATGCCGTGCCATGCCGGTGCCATGCCGTGCCATGCCGTGCCATGCCGTGCCATGCCGTGCCATGCGGTGCCATGCCATTCCATGCCATTCCATGCCATTCCATGTCATTCCATGTCATTCCATGCCATTCCATGCCATTCCATGCCATTCCATGCCATTCCATGCCATTCAATGCCGTGCCATGCCGTGCCATGCCGGTGCCATGCCGTGCCATGCCGGTGCCATGCCGTGCCATGCCGTGCCATGCCGTGCCATGCCGTGCCATGCCGTGCCATGCCGTGCCATGCCGTGCCATGCCGTGCCATGCGGTGCCATGCCATTCCATGCCATTCCATGCCATTCCATGCCATTCCATGCCATTCCATGTCATTCCATGCCATTCCATGCCATTCCATGCCATTCCATGCCATTCCATGCCATTCCATGCCATTCAATGCCGTGCCATGCCGTGCCATGCCGGTGCCATGCCGTGCCATGCCGGTGCCATGCCGTGCCATGCCGGTGCCATGCCGTGCCATGCCGGTGCCATGCCGTGCCATGCCGGTGCCATGCCGTGCCATGCCGGTGCCATGCCGTGCCATGCCGGTGCCATGCCGTGCCATGCCGGTGCCATGCCGTGCCATGCCGGTGCCATGCCGTGCCATGCCGGTGCCATGCCGTGCCATGCCGGTGCCATGCCGTGCCATGCCGGTGCCATGCCGTGCCATGCCGTGCCATGCCGTGCCATGCCGTGCCATGCCGTGCCATGCGGTGCCATGCCATTCCATGCCATTCCATGCCATTCCATGACATTCCATGCCATTCCATGTCATTCCATGCCATTCCATGCCATTCCATGCCATTCCATGCCATTCCACGCCATTCAATGCCGTGCCATGCCGTGCCATGCCGGTGCCATGCCGTGCCATGCCGGTGCCATGCCGTGCCATGCCGGTGCCATGCCGTGCCATGCCGGTGCCATGCCGTGCCATGCCGGTGCCATGCCGGTGCCATGCCGTGCCATGCCGTGCCATGCGGTGCCATGCCATTCCATGCCATTCCATGTCATCCCATGCCATTCCATGTCATTCCATGCCATTCCATGTCATTCCATGTCATTCCATGCCATTCCATGTCATTCCATGCCATTCCATGCCATTCCATGCCATTCCATGCCATTCCATGCCATTCCATGCCATTCCATGCCATTCCATGCCATTCCATGCCATTCCATGCCATTCCATGCCATTCCATGCCATTCCATGCCATTCCATGCCATTCCATGCCATTCCATGCCATTCCATGCCATTCCATGCCATTCCATGCCATTCCATGCCATTCCATGCCATTCCATGCCATTCCATGCCATTCCATGCCATTCCATGCCATTCCATGCCATTCCATGCCATTCCATGCCATTCCATGCCATTCCATGCCATTCCATGCCATTCCATGCCGTCCCATGCCGGTGCCATGCCGTCCCATGCCGGTGCCATGCCGTGCCATGCCGGTGCCATGCCGTGCCATGCCGGTGTCATGCCGTGCCATGCCGGTGCCATGCCGTGCCATGCCGGTGCCATGCCGTGCCATGCCGGTGCCATGCCGTGCCATGCCGGTGCCATGCCGTGCCATGCCCGTGCCATGCCGTGCCATGCCGGTGCCATGCCGTGCCATGCCGGTGCCATGCCGGTGCCATGCCGTGCCATGCCGGTGCCATGCCGTGCCATGCCGGTGCCATGCCGTGCCATGCCGGTGCCATGCCATTCCATGCCATTCCATGCCATTCCATGCCATTCCATGCCATTCCATGCCATTCCATGCCATTCCATGCCATTCCATGCCATTCCATGCCATTCCATGCCATTCCATGCCATTCCATGCCATTCCATGCCATTCCATGCCATTCCATGCCATTCCATGCCATTCCATGCCATTCCATGCCATTCCATGCCATTCCATGCCATTCCATGCCATTCCATGCCATTCCATGCCATTCCATGCCATTCCATGCCATTCCATGCCATTCCATGCCATTCCATGCCATTCCATGCCATTCCATGCCATTCCATGCCATTCCATGCCATTCCATGCCATTCCATGCCATTCCATGCCATTCCATGCCATTCCATGCCATTCCATGCCATTCCATGCCATTCCATGCCATTCCATGCCATTCCATGCCATTCCATGCCATTCCATGCCATTCCATGCCATTCCATGCCATTCCATGCCATTCCATGCCATTCCATGCCATTCCATGCCATTCCATGCCATTCCATGCCATTCCATGCCGTGCCATGCCGGTGCCATGCCGTGCCATGCCGGTGCCATGCCGGTGCCATGCCGTGCCATGCCGGTGCCATGCCGTGCCATGCCGGTGCCATGCCGGTGCCATGCCGGTGCCATGCCGGTGCCATGCCGTGCCATGCCGGTGCCATGCCGTGCCATGCCGGTGCCATGCCGTGCCATGCCGGTGCCATGCCGTGCCATGCCGTGCCATGCCGGTGCCATGCCGGTGCCATGCCGTGCCATGCCGGTGCCATGCCGTGCCATGCCGTGCGATGCCATTCCATGCCGGTGCGATGCCATTCCATGCCATTCCATGCCATTCCATGCCATTCCATGCCATTCCATGCCATTCCATGCCATTCCATGTCATTCCATGCCATTCCATGCCATTCCATGCCATTCCATGCCATTCCATGCCAATCCATGCCATTCCATGCCATTCCATGCCATTCCATGCCATTCCATGCCATTCCATGCCATTCCATGCCATTCCATGCCATTCCATGCCATTCCATGCCATTCCATGCCATTCCATGCCATTCCATGCCATTCCATGCCATTCCATGCCATTCCATGCCATTCCATGCCATTCAATGCCGTGCCATGCCGTGCCATGCCGTGCCATGCCGTGCCATGCCGTGCCATGCCGTGCCATGCCGGTGCCATGCCGTGCCATGCCGGTGCCATGCCGTGCCATGCCGGTGCCATGCCGTGCCATGCCGGTGCCATGCCGTGCCATGCCGGTGCCATGCCGTGCCATGCCGTGCCATGCCGGTGCCATGCCGTGCCATGCCGGTGCCATGCCGTGCCATGCCGGTGCCATGCCGTGCTATGCCGTGCCATGCCGGTGCCATGCCGTGCCATGCCGGTGCCATGCCTTGCCATGCCGTGCCATGCGGTGCCATGCCATTCCATGCCATTCCATGCCATTCCATGTCATTCCATGCCATTCCATGCCATTCCATGCCATTCCATGCCATTCCATGCCATTCCATGCCATTCCATGCCATTCCATGCCATTCCATGCCATTCCATGCCATTCCATGCCATTCCATGCCATTCAATGCCGTGCCATGCCGTGCCATGCCGGTGCCATGCCGTGCCATGCCGGTGCCATGCCGTGCCATGCCGGTGCCATGCCGTGCTATGCCGTGCCATGCCGGTGCCATGCCGTGCCATGCCGTGCCATGCCGTGCCATGCGGTGCCATGCCATTCCATGCCATTCCATGCCATTCCATGTCATTCCATGCCATTCCATGCCATTCCATGCCATTCCATGCCATTCCATGCCATTCAATGCCGTGCCATGCCGTGCCATGCCGGTGCCATGCCGTGCCATGCCGGTGCCATGCCGTGCCATGCCGGTGCCATGCCGTGCCATGCCGGTGCCATGCCGTGCCATGCCGGTGCCATGCCGTGCCATGCCGGTGCCATGCCGTGCCATGCCGGTGCCATGCCATTCCATGCCATTCCATGCCATTCCATGCCATTCCATGCCGGTGCCATGCCGTGCCATGCCGGTGCCATGCCGTGCCATGCCGGTGCCATGCCGTGCCATGCCGGTGCCATGCCGTGCCATGCCGGTGCCATGCCGTGCCATGCCGGTGCCATGCCGTGCCATGCCGTGCCATGCCGGTGCCATGCCGTGCCATGCCGGTGCCATGCCGTGCCATGCCGTGCCATGCGGTGCCATGCCGTGCCATGCCGTGCCATGCCGTGCCATGCGGTGCCATGCCATTCCATGCCATTCCATGCCATTCCATGACATTCCATGCCATTCCATGTCATTCCATGCCATTCCATGCCATTCCATGCCATTCCATGCCATTCCATGCCATTCAATGCCGTGCCATGCCGTGCCATGCCGGTGCCATGCCGTGCCATGCCGGTGCCATGCCGTGCCATGCCGGTGCCATGCCGTGCCATGCCGGTGCCATGCCGGTGCCATGCCGTGCCATGCCGGTGCCATGCCGTGCCATGCCGGTGCCATGACGTGCCATGCCGGTGCCATGCCGTGCCATGCCGGTGCCATGCCGTGCCATGCCGGTGCCATGCCGTGCCATGCCGGTGCCATGCCGTGCCATGCCAGTGCCATGCCGTGCCATGCCGGTGCCATGCGGTGCCATGCCGGTGCCATGCCGTGCCATGCCGGTGCCATGCCGTGCCATGCCGGTGCCATGCCGTGCCATGCCGTGCCATGCGGTGCCATGCCATTCCATGCCATTCCATGTCATTCCATGCCATTCCATGTCATTCCATGCCATTCCATGTCATTCCATGCCATTCCATGTCATTCCATGCCATTCCATGTCATTCCATGCCATTCCATGTCATTCCATGCCATTCCATGTCATTCCATGCCATTCCATGTCATTCCATGCCATTCCATGTCATTCCATGCCATTCCATGTCATTGCATGCCATTCCATGCCATTCCATGCCATTCCATACCATTCCATGCCATTCCATGCCATTCCATGCCATTCCATGCCATTCCATGCCATTCCATGCCATGCCATTCCATGCCATTCCATGCCATTCCATGCCATTCCATGCCATTCCATGCCATTCCATGCCATTCCATGCCATGCCATTCCATGCCATTCCATGCCATTCCATGCCATTCCATGCCATTCCATGCCATTCCATGCCATTCCATGCCATTCCATGCCATTCCATGCCATTCCATGCCATTCCATGCCATTCCATGCCATTCCATGCCATTCAATGCCGTGCCATGCCGTGCCATGCCGTGCCATGCCGTGCCATGCCGTGCCATGCCGGTGCCATGCCGTGCCATGCCGGTGCCATGCCGTGCCATGCCGGTGCCATGCCGTGCCATGCCGGTGCCATGCCGTGCCATGCCGTGCCATGCCGGTGCCATGCCGTGCCATGCCTGTGCCATGCCG
The DNA here is from genome assembly GCA_963971235.1 of Cryptus armator. Taxonomy (NCBI): domain Eukaryota; kingdom Metazoa; phylum Arthropoda; class Insecta; order Hymenoptera; family Ichneumonidae; genus Cryptus; species Cryptus armator. Next base: position 63,659 of record CAXARG010000250.1, on the reverse strand, counting down.
TGCCATGCCGGTGCCATGCCGTGCCATGCCGGTGCCATGCAGTGCCATGCCGGTGCCATGCCGTGCCATGCCGGTGCCATGCCGTGCCATGCCGGTGCCATGCCGTGCTATGCCGTGCCATGCCGGTGCCATGCCGTGCCATGCCGGTGCCATGCCGTGCCATGCCGGTGCCATGCCGTGCCATGCCGTGCCATGCCGTGCCATGCCGTGCCATGCCGTGCCATGCAGTGCCATGCCATTCCATGCCATTCCATGCCATTCCATGTCATTCCATGCCATTCCATGCCATTCCATGCCATTCCATGCCATTCCATGCCATTCAATGCCGTGCCATGCCGTGCCATGCCGGTGCCATGCCGTGCCATGCCGGTGCCATGCCTTGCCATGCCGTGCCATGCGGTGCCATGCCATTCCATGCCATTCCATGCCATTCCATGCCATTCCATGCCATTCCATGTCATTCCATGCCATTCCATGCCATTCCATGCCATTCCATGCCATTCCATGCCATTCCATGCCATTCCATGCCATTCCATGCCATTCCATGCCATTCCATGTCATTCCATGCCATTCCATGCCATTCCATGCCATTCAATGCCGTGCCATGCCGTGCCATGCCGGTGCCATGCCGTGCCATGCCGGTGCCATGCCGTGCCATGCCGGTGCCATGCCGTGCTATGCCGTGCCATGCCGGTGCCATGCCGTGCCATGCCGTGCCATGCCGTGCCATGCGGTGCCATGCCATTCCATGCCATTCCATGCCATTCCATGTCATTCCATGCCATTCCATGCCATTCCATGCCATTCCATGCCATTCCATGCCATTCAATGCCGTGCCATGCCGTGCCATGCCGGTGCCATGCCGTGCCATGCCGGTGCCATGCCGTGCCATGCCGGTGCCATGCCGTGCCATGCCGGTGCCATGCCGTGCCATGCCGGTGCCATGCCGTGCCATGCCGGTGCCATGCCGTGCCATGCCGGTGCCATGCCATTCCATGCCATTCCATGCCATTCCATGCCATTCCATGCCATTCCATGCCGGTGCCATGCCGTGCCATGCCGGTGCCATGCCGTGCCATGCCGGTGCCATGCCGTGCCATGCCGGTGCCATGCCGTGCCATGCCGGTGCCATGCCGTGCCATGCCGGTGCCATGCCGTGCCATGCCGTGCCATGCCGGTGCCATGCCGTGCCATGCCGGTGCCATGCCGTGCCATGCCGTGCCATGCGGTGCCATGCCGTGCCATGCCGTGCCATGCCGTGCCATGCGGTGCCATGCCATTCCATGCCATTCCATGCCATTCCATGACATTCCATGCCATTCCATGTCATTCCATGCCATTCCATGCCATTCCATGCCATTCCATGCCATTCCATGCCATTCAATGCCGTGCCATGCCGTGCCATGCCGGTGCCATGCCGTGCCATGCCGGTGCCATGCCGTGCCATGCCGGTGCCATGCCGTGCCATGCCGGTGCCATGCCGGTGCCATGCCGTGCCATGCCGGTGCCATGCCGTGCCATGCCGGTGCCATGACGTGCCATGCCGGTGCCATGCCGTGCCATGCCGGTGCCATGCCGTGCCATGCCGGTGCCATGCCGTGCCATGCCGGTGCCATGCCGTGCCATGCCAGTGCCATGCCGTGCCATGCCGGTGCCATGCGGTGCCATGCCGGTGCCATGCCGTGCCATGCCGGTGCCATGCCGTGCCATGCCGGTGCCATGCCGTGCCATGCCGTGCCATGCGGTGCCATGCCATTCCATGCCATTCCATGTCATTCCATGCCATTCCATGTCATTCCATGCCATTCCATGTCATTCCATGCCATTCCATGTCATTCCATGCCATTCCATGTCATTCCATGCCATTCCATGTCATTGCATGCCATTCCATGCCATTCCATGCCATTCCATACCATTCCATGCCATTCCATGCCATTCCATGCCATTCCATGCCATTCCATGCCATTCCATGCCATTCCATGCCATGCCATTCCATGCCATTCCATGCCATTCCATGCCATTCCATGCCATTCCATGCCATTCCATGCCATGCCATTCCATGCCATTCCATGCCATTCCATGCCATTCCATGCCATTCCATGCCATTCCATGCCATTCCATGCCATTCCATGCCATTCCATGCCATTCCATGCCATTCCATGCCATTCCATGCCATTCAATGCCGTGCCATGCCGTGCCATGCCGTGCCATGCCGTGCCATGCCGTGCCATGCCGTGCCATGCCGGTGCCATGCCGTGCCATGCCGGTGCCATGCCGTGCCATGCCGGTGCCATGCCGTGCCATGCCGGTGCCATGCCGTGCCATGCCGTGCCATGCCGGTGCCATGCCGTGCCATGCCTGTGCCATGCCGTGCCATGCCGGTGCCATGCCGTGCCATGCCGGTGCCATGCAGTGCCATGCCGGTGCCATGCCGTGCCATGCCGGTGCCATGCCGTGCCATGCCGGTGCCATGCCGTGCTATGCCGTGCCATGCCGGTGCCATGCCGTGCCATGCCGGTGCCATGCCGTGCCATGCCGGTGCCATGCCGTGCCATGCCGTGCCATGCCGTGCCATGCCGTGCCATGCAGTGCCATGCCATTCCATGCCATTCCATGACATTCCATGCCATTCCATGTCATTCCATGCCATTCCATGCCATTCCATGCCATTCCATGCCATTCCACGCCATTCAATGCCGTGCCATGCCGTGCCATGCCGGTGCCATGCCGTGCCATGCCGGTGCCATGCCGTGCCATGCCGTGCCATGCCGTGCCATGCCGGTGCCATGCCGTGCCATGCCGGTGCCATGCCGTGCCATGCCGGTGCCATGCCGGTGCCATGCCGGTGCCATGACGTGCCATGCCGGTGCCATGCCGTGCCATGCCGGTGCCATGCCGTGCCATGCCGGTGCCATGCCGTGCCATGCCGGTGCCATGCCGTGCCATGCCGGTGCCATGCCGTGCCATGCCGGTGCCATGCCGTGCCATGCCGGTGCCATGCCGTGCCATGCCGGTGCCATGCCGTGCCATGCCGGTGCCATGCCGTGCCATGCCGGTGCCATGCCGTGCCATGCCGGTGCCATGCCGTGCCATGCCGGTGCCATGCCGTGCCATGCCGGTGCCATGCCGTGCCATGCCGGTGCCATGCCGTGCCATGCCGGTGCCATGCCGTGCCATGCCGGTGCCATGCCGTGCCATGCCGGTGCCATGCCGTGCCATGCCGGTGCCATGCCGTGCCATGCCGTGCCATGCCGGTGCCATGCCGTGCCATGCCGGTGCCATGCCGTGCCATGCCGGTGCCATGCCGTGCCATGCCGGTGCCATGCCGTGCCATGCCGGTGCCATGCCATTCCATGCCATTCCATGCCATTCCATGCCATTCCATGCCATTCCATGCCATTCCATGCCATTCCATGCCATTCCATGCCATTCCATGCCATTCCATGCCATTCCATGCCATTCCATGCCATTCCATGCCATTCCATGCCATTCCATGCCATTCCATGCCATTCCATGCCATTCCATGCCATTCCATGCCATTCCATGCCATTCCATGCCATTCCATGCCATTCCATGCCATTCCATGCCATTCCATGCCATTCCATGCCATTCCATGCCATTCCATGCCATTCCATGCCATTCCATGCCATTCCATGCCATTCCATGCCATTCCATGCCATTCCATGCCATTCCATGCCATTCCATGCCATTCCATGCCATTCCATGCCATTCCATGCCATTCCATGCCATTCCATGCCATTCCATGCCATTCCATGCCGTCCCATGCCGGTGCCATGCCGTCCCATGCCGGTGCCATGCCGTGCCATGCCGGTGCCATGCCGTGCCATGCCGGTGTCATGCCGTGCCATGCCGGTGCCATGCCGTGCCATGCCGGTGCCATGCCGTGCCATGCCGGTGCCATGCCGTGCCATGCCGGTGCCATGCCGTGCCATGCCCGTGCCATGCCGTGCCATGCCGGTGCCATGCCGTGCCATGCCGGTGCCATGCCGGTGCCATGCCGTGCCATGCCGGTGCCATGCCGTGCCATGCCGGTGCCATGCCATTCCATGCCATTCCATGCCATTCCATGCCATTCCATGCCATTCCATGCCATTCCATGCCATTCCATGCCATTCCATGCCATTCCATGCCATTCCATGCCATTCCATGCCATTCCATGCCATTCCATGCCATTCCATGCCATTCCATGCCATTCCATGCCATTCCATGCCATTCCATGCCATTCCATGCCATTCCATGCCATTCCATGCCATTCCATGCCATTCCATGCCATTCCATGCCATTCCATGCCATTCCATGCCATTCCATGCCGTCCCATGCCGGTGCCATGCCGTCCCATGCCGGTGCCATGCCGTGCCATGCCGGTGCCATGCCGTGCCATGCCGGTGTCATGCCGTGCCATGCCGGTGCCATGCCGTGCCATGCCGGTGCCATGCCGTGCCATGCCGGTGCCATGCCGTGCCATGCCGGTGCCATGCCGTGCCATGCCGTGCCATGCCGGTGCCATGCCGTGCCATGCCGGTGCCATGCCGTGCCATGCCGGTGCCATGCCGTGCCATGCCGGTGCCATGCCGTGCCATGCCGGTGCCATGCCATTCCATGCCATTCCATGCCGGTGCCATGCCGTGCCATGCCGGTGCCATGCCGTGCCATGCCGGTGCCATGCCGTGCCATGCCGGTGCCATGCCGTGCCATGCCGGTGCCATGCCGTGCCATGCCGGTGCCATGCCGTGCCATGCCGTGCCATGCCGGTGCCATGCCGTGCCATGCCGGTGCCATGCCGTGCCATGCCGTGCCATGCGGTGCCATGCCGTGCCATGCCGTGCCATGCCGTGCCATGCGGTGCCATGCCATTCCATGCCATTCCATGCCATTCCATGACATTCCATGCCATTCCATGTCATTCCATGCCATTCCATGCCATTCCATGCCATTCCATGCCATTCCATGCCATTCAATGCCGTGCCATGCCGTGCCATGCCGGTGCCATGCCGTGCCATGCCGGTGCCATGCCGTGCCATGCCGGTGCCATGCCGTGCCATGCCGGTGCCATGCCGTGCCATGCCGTGCCATGCCGGTGCCATGCCGTGCCATGCCGGTGCCATGCCGTGCCATGCCGGTGCCATGCCGTGCCATGCCGGTGCCATGCCATGCCATGCCGGTGCCATGCCGTGCCATGCCGGTGCCATGCCGTGCCATGCCGGTGCCATGCCATTCCATGCCATTCCATGCCATTCCATGCCATTCCATGCCATTCCATGCCATTCCATGCCATTCCATGCCATTCCATGCCATTCCATGCCATTCCATGCCATTCCATGCCATTCCATGCCATTCCATGCCATTCCATGCCATTCCATGCCATTCCATGCCATTCCATGCCATTCCATGCCATTCCATGCCATTCCATGCCATTCCATGCCATTCCATGCCATTCCATGCCATTCCATGCCATTCCATGCCATTCCATGCCGTCCCATGCCGGTGCCATGCCGTCCCATGCCGGTGCCATGCCGTGCCATGCCGGTGCCATGCCGTGCCATGCCGGTGTCATGCCGTGCCATGCCGGTGCCATGCCGTGCCATGCCGGTGCCATGCCGTGCCATGCCGGTGCCATGCCGTGCCATGCCGGTGCCATGCCGTGCCATGCCGGTGCCATGCCGTGCCATGCCCGTGCCATGCCGTGCCATGCCGGTGCCATGCCGTGCCATGCCGGTGCCATGCCGGTGCCATGCCGTGCCATGCCGGTGCCATGCCGTGCCATGCCGGTGCCATGCCATTCCATGCCATTCCATGCCATTCCATGCCATTCCATGCCATTCCATGCCATTCCATGCCATTCCATGCCATTCCATGCCATTCCATGCCATTCCATGCCATTCCATGCCATTCCATGCCATTCCATGCCATTCCATGCCATTCCATGCCATTCCATGCCATTCCATGCCATTCCATGCCATTCCATGCCATTCCATGCCATTCCATGCCATTCCATGCCATTCCATGCCATTCCATGCCATTCCATGCCATTCCATGCCATTCCATGCCATTCCATGCCATTCCATGCCATTCCATGCCATTCCATGCCATTCCATGCCACTCCATGCCATTCCATGCCACTCCATGCCATTCCATGCCGGTGCGATGCCATTCCATGCCATTCCATGCCATTCCATGCCATTCCATGCCATTCCATGCCATTCCATGTCATTCCATGCCATTCCATGCCATTCCATGCCATTCCATGCCATTCCATGCCATTCCATGCCATTCCATGCCATTCCATGCCATTCCATGCCATTCCATGCCATTCCATGCCATTCCATGCCATTCCATGCCATTCCATGCCATTCCATGCCATTCCATGCCATTCCATGCCATTCCATGCCATTCCATGCCATTCCATGCCATTCCATGCCATTCCATGCCATTCCATGCCATTCCATGCCATTCCATGCCATTCCATGCCATTCCATGCCATTCCATGCCATTCCATGCCATTCCATGCCATTCCATGCCATTCCATGCCATTCCATGCCATTCCATGCCGTGCCATGCCGGTGCCATGCCGTGCCATGCCGGTGCCATGCCGTGCCATGCCGGTGCCATGCCGGTGCCATGCCGTGCCATGCCGGTGCCATGCCGGTGCCATGCCGTGCCATGCCGGTGCCATGCCGTGCCATGCCGGTGCCATGCCGTGCCATGCCGGTGCCATGCCGGTGCCATGCCGTGCCATGCCGGTGCCATGCCGTGCCATGCCGGTGCCATGCCGTGCCATGCCGGTGCCATGCCGTGCCATGCCGTGCCATGCCGGTGCCATGCCGGTGCCATGCCGTGCCATGCCGGTGCCATGCCGTGCCATGCCGTGCGATGCCATTCCATGCCGGTGCGATGCCATTCCATGCCATTCCATGCCATTCCATGCCATTCCATGCCATTCCATGCCATTCCATGTCATTCCATGCCATTCCATGCCATTCCATGCCATTCCATGCCATTCCATGCCATTCCATGCCATTCCATGCCATTCCATGCCATTCCATGCCATTCCATGCCATTCCATGCCATTCCATGCCATTCCATGCCATTCCATGCCATTCCATGCCATTCCATGCCATTCAATGCCGTGCCATGCCGTGCCATGCCGTGCCATGCCGTGCCATGCCGTGCCATGCCGTGCCATGCCGTGCCATGCCGTGCCATGCCGTGCCATGCCGTGCCATGCCGGTGCCATGCCGTGCCATGCCGGTGCCATGCCGTGCCATGCCGGTGCCATGCCGTGCCATGCCGGTGCCATGCCGTGCCATGCCGTGCCATGCCGGTGCCATGCCGGTGCCATGCCGTGCCATGCCGGTGCCATGCCGTGCCATGCCGGTGCCATGCCGTGCCATGCCGGTGCCATGCCGTGCTATGCCGTGCCATGCCGGTGCCATGCCGTGCCATGCCGGTGCCATGCCTTGCCATGCCGTGCCATGCGGTGCCATGCCATTCCATGCCATTCCATGCCATTCCATGCCATTCCATGCCATTCCATGTCATTCCATGCCATTCCATGCCATTCCATGCCATTCCATGCCATTCCATGCCATTCCATGCCATTCCATGCCATTCCATGCCATTCCATGCCATTCCATGCCATTCAATGCCGTGCCATGCCGTGCCATGCCGGTGCCATGCCGTGCCATGCCGGTGCCATGCCGTGCCATGCCGGTGCCATGCCGTGCTATGCCGTGCCATGCCGGTGCCATGCCGTGCCATGCCGTGCCATGCCGTGCCATGCGGTGCCATGCCATTCCATGCCATTCCATGCCATTCCATGCCATTCCATGCCATTCAATGCCGTGCCATGCCGTGCCATGCCGGTGCCATGCCGTGCCATGCCGGTGCCATGCCGTGCCATGCCGGTGCCATGCCGTGCCATGCCGGTGCCATGCCGTGCCATGCCGGTGCCATGCCGTGCCATGCCGGTGCCATGCCGTGCCATGCCGGTGCCATGCCATTCCATGCCATTCCATGCCATTCCATGCCATTCCATGCCGGTGCCATGCCGTGCCATGCCGGTGCCATGCCGTGCCATGCCGGTGCCATGCCGTGCCATGCCGGTGCCATGCCGTGCCATGCCGGTGCCATGCCGTGCCATGCCGGTGCCATGCCGTGCCATGCCGGTGCCATGCCGTGCCATGCCGTGCCATGCCGGTGCCATGCCGTGCCATGCCGGTGCCATGCCGTGCCATGCCGTGCCATGCGGTGCCATGCCGTGCCATGCCGTGCCATGCCGTGCCATGCGGTGCCATGCCATTCCATGCCATTCCATGCCATTCCATGACATTCCATGCCATTCCATGTCATTCCATGCCATTCCATGCCATTCCATGCCATTCCATGCCATTCCATGCCATTCAATGCCGTGCCATGCCGTGCCATGCCGGTGCCATGCCGTGCCATGCCGGTGCCATGCCGTGCCATGCCGGTGCCATGCCGTGCCATGCCGGTGCCATGCCGTGCCATGCCGGTGCCATGCCGTGCCATGCCGGTGCCATGCCGTGCCATGCCGGTGCCATGACGTGCCATGCCGGTGCCATGCCGTGCCATGCCGGTGCCATGCCGTGCCATGCCGGTGCCATGCCGTGCCATGCCGGTGCCATGCCGTGCCATGCCGGTGCCATGCCGTGCCATGCCGGTGCCATGCCGTGCCATGCCGGTGCCATGCCGTGCCATGCCGGTGCCATGCCGTGCCATGCCGGTGCCATGCCGTGCCATGCCGGTGCCATGCCGTGCCATGCCGGTGCCATGCCGTGCCATGCCGGTGCCATGCCGTGCCATGCCGGTGCCATGCCGTGCCATGCCGGTGCCATGCCGTGCCATGCCGGTGCCATGCCGTGCCATGCCGTGCCATGCCGGTGCCATGCCGTGCCATGCCGGTGCCATGCCGTGCCATGCCGGTGCCATGCCGTGCCATGCCGGTGCCATGCCGTGCCATGCCGGTGCCATGCCGTGCCATGCCGGTGCCATGCCGTGCCATGCCGTGCCATGCGGTGCCATGCCATTCCATGCCATTCCATGTCATTCCATGCCATTCCATGTCATTCCATGCCATTCCATGTCATTCCATGCCATTCCATGTCATTGCATGCCATTCCATGCCATTCCATGCCATTCCATACCATTCCATGCCATTCCATGCCATTCCATGCCATTCCATGCCATTCCATGCCATTCCATGCCATTCCATGCCATGCCATTCCATGCCATTCCATGCCATTCCATGCCATTCCATGCCATTCCATGCCATTCCATGCCATTCCATGCCATTCCATGCCATTCCATGCCATTCCATGCCATTCCATGCCATTCCATGCCATTCCATGCCATTCCATGCCATTCCATGCCATTCCATGCCATTCCATGCCATTCCATGCCATTCCATGCCATTCCATGCCATTCCATGCCATTCCATGCCATTCCATGCCATTCCATGCCATTCCATGCCATTCCATGCCATTCAATGCCGTGCCATGCCGTGCCATGCCGTGCCATGCCGTGCCATGCCGTGCCATGCCGTGCCATGCCGGTGCCATGCCGTGCCATGCCGGTGCCATGCCGTGCCATGCCGGTGCCATGCCGTGCCATGCCGGTGCCATGCCGTGCCATGCCGTGCCATGCCGGTGCCATGCCGTGCCATGCCTGTGCCATGCCGTGCCATGCCGGTGCCATGCCGTGCCATGCCGGTGCCATGCAGTGCCATGCCGGTGCCATGCCGTGCCATGCCGGTGCCATGCCGTGCCATGCCGGTGCCATGCCGTGCTATGCCGTGCCATGCCGGTGCCATGCCGTGCCATGCCGGTGCCATGCCGTGCCATGCCGGTGCCATGCCGTGCCATGCCGTGCCATGCCGTGCCATGCCGTGCCATGCGGTGCCATGCCATTCCATGCCATTCCATGCCATTCCATGTCATTCCATGCCATTCCATGCCATTCCATGCCATTCCATGCCATTCAATGCCGTGCCATGCCGTGCCATGCCGGTGCCATGCCGTGCCATGCCGGTGCCATGCCGTGCCATGCCGGTGCCATGCCGTGCTATGCCGTGCCATGCCGGTGCCATGCCGTGCCATGCCGGTGCCATGCCGTGCCATGCCGGTGCCATGCCGTGCCATGCCGTGCCATGCCGGTGCCATGCCGTGCCATGCCGGTGCCATGCCGTGCCATGCCGTGCCATGCCGTGCCATGCCGTGCCATGCCGTGCCATGCCGTGCCATGCCGTGCCATGCGGTGCCATGCCATTCCATGCCATTCCATGCCATTCCATGCCATTCCATGCCATTCCATGTCATTCCATGCCATTCCATGCCATTCCATGCCATTCCATGCCATTCCATGCCATTCCATGCCATTCAATGCCGTGCCATGCCGTGCCATGCCGGTGCCATGCCGTGCCATGCCGGTGCCATGCCGTGCCATGCCGGTGCCATGCCGTGCCATGCCGGTGCCATGCCGTGCCATGCCGGTGCCATGCCGTGCCATGCCGGTGCCATGCCGTGCCATGCCGGTGCCATGCCGTGCCATGCCGGTGCCATGCCGTGCCATGCCGGTGCCATGCCGTGCCATGCCGGTGCCATGCCGTGCCATGCCGGTGCCATGCCGTGCCATGCCGTGCCATGCCGTGCCATGCCGTGCCATGCCGTGCCATGCGGTGCCATGCCATTCCATGCCATTCCATGCCATTCCATGCCATTCCATGCCATTCCATGCCATTCCATGCCATTCCATGCCATTCCATGCCATTCCATGCCATTCCATGCCATTCCATGCCATTCCATGCCATTCCATGCCATTCCATGCCATTCCATGCCATTCCATGCCATTCCATGCCATTCCATGCCATTCCATGCCATTCCATGCCATTCCATGCCATTCCATGCCGTCCCATGCCGGTGCCATGCCGTCCCATGCCGGTGCCATGCCGTGCCATGCCGGTGCCATGCCGTGCCATGCCGGTGTCATGCCGTGCCATGCCGGTGCCATGCCGTGCCATGCCGGTGCCATGCCGTGCCATGCCGGTGCCATGCCGTGCCATGCCCGTGCCATGCCGTGCCATGCCGGTGCCATGCCGTGCCATGCCGGTGCCATGCCGGTGCCATGCCGGTGCCATGCCGTGCCATGCCGGTGCCATGCCGTGCCATGCCGGTGCCATGCCGTGCCATGCCGGTGCCATGCCATTCCATGCCATTCCATGCCATTCCATGCCATTCCATGCCATTCCATGCCATTCCATGCCATTCCATGCCATTCCATGCCATTCCATGCCATTCCATGCCATTCCATGCCATTCCATGCCATTCCATGCCATTCCATGCCATTCCATGCCATTCCATGCCATTCCATGCCATTCCATGCCATTCCATGCCATTCCATGCCATTCCATGCCATTCCATGCCATTCCATGCCATTCCATGCCATTCCATGCCATTCCATGCCATTCCATGCCATTCCATGCCATTCCATGCCATTCCATGCCACTCCATGCCATTCCATGCCATTCCATGCCATTCCATGCCATTCCATGCCATTCCATGCCATTCCATGCCATTCCATGCCATTCCATGCCATTCCATGCCATTCCATGCCATTCCATGCCATTCCATGCCATTCCATGCCATTCCATGCCATTCCATGCCATTCCATGCCATTCCATGCCGTGCCATGCCGGTGCCATGCCGTGCCATGCCGGTGCCATGCCGGTGCCATGCCGTGCCATGCCGGTGCCATGCCGGTGCCATGCCGTGCCATGCCGGTGCCATGCCGTGCCATGCCGGTGCCATGCCGTGCCATGCCGGTGCCATGCCGTGCCATGCCGGTGCCATGCCGTGCCATGCCGGTGCCATGCCGTGCCATGCCGGTGCCATGCCGTGCCATGCCGTGCCATGCCGGTGCCATGCCGGTGCCATGCCGTGCCATGCCGGTGCCATGCCGTGCCATGCCGTGCGATGCCATTCCATGCCGGTGCGATGCCATTCCATGCCATTCCATGCCATTCCATGCCATTCCAAGCCATTCCATGCTATTCCATGTCATTCCATGCCATTCCATGCCATTCCATGCCATTCCATGCCATTCCATGCCATTCCATGCCATTCCATGCCATTCCATGCCATTCCATGCCATTCCATGCCATTCCATGCCATTCCATGCCATTCCATGCCATTCCATGCCATTCAATGCCGTGCCATGCCATTCCATGCCATTTCATGCCATTCCATGCCATTTCATGCCATTCCATGCCATTCCATGCCATTCCATGCCATTCCATGCCATTCCATGCCATTCCATGCCATTCCATGCCATTCCATGCCATTCCATGCCATTCCATGCCATTCCATGCCATTCCATGCCATTCCATGCCATTCCATGCCATTCCATGCCATTCAATGCCGTGCCATGCCGTGCTATGCCGTGCCATGCCGTGCCATGCCGGTGCCATGCCGTGCCATGCCGGTGCCATGCCGTGCCATGCCGGTGCCATGCCGTGCCATGCCGGTGCCATGCCGTGCCATGCCGGTGCCATGCCGTGCCATGCCGGTGCCATGCCGTGCCATGCCGGTGCCATGCCGGTGCCATGCCGTGCCATGCCGGTGCCATGCCGTGCCATGCCGGTGCCATGCCGTGCCATGCCGGTGCCATGCCGTGCCATGCCGTGCCATGCCGGTGCCATGCCGGTGCCATGCCGTGCCATGCCGGTGCCATGCCGTGCCATGCCGTGCGATGCCATTCCATGCCGGTGCGATGCCATTCCATGCCATTCCATGCCATTCCATGCCATTCCATGCCATTCCATGCCATTCCATGTCATTCCATGCCATTCCATGCCATTCCATGCCATTCCATGCCATTCCATGCCATTCCATGCCATTCCATGCCATTCCATGCCATTCCATGCCATTCCATGCCATTCCATGCCATTCCATGCCATTCCATGCCATTCCATGCCATTCCATGCCATTCAATGCCGTGCCATGCCGTGCCATGCCGTGCCATGCCGTGCCATGCCGTGCCATGCCGTGCCATGCCGTGCCATGCCGTGCCATGCCGTGCCATGCCGTGCCATGCCGGTGCCATGCCGTGCCATGCCGGTGCCATGCCGTGCCATGCCGGTGCCATGCCGTGCCATGCCGGTGCCATGCCGTGCCATGCCGTGCCATGCCGGTGCCATGCCGTGCCATGCCGTGCCATGCCGGTGCCATGCCGTGCCATGCCGGTGCCATGCCGTGCCATGCCGGTGCCATGCCGTGCCATGCCGGTGCCATGACGTGCTATGCCGTGCCATGCCGGTGCCATGCCGTGCCATGCCGGTGCCATGCCTTGCCATGCCGTGCCATGCGGTGCCATGCCATTCCATGCCATTCCATGCCATTCCATGCCATTCCATGCCATTCCATGTCATTCCATGCCATTCCATGCCATTCCATGCCATTCCATGCCATTCCATGCCATTCCATGCCATTCCATGCCATTCCATGCCATTCCATGCCATTCAATGCCGTGCCATGCCGTGCCATGCCGGTGCCATGCCGTGCCATGCCGGTGCCATGCCGTGCCATGCCGGTGCCATGCCGTGCTATGCCGTGCCATGCCGGTGCCATGCCGTGCCATGCCGTGCCATGCCGTGCCATGCGGTGCCATGCCATTCCATGCCATTCCATGCCATTCCATGTCATTCCATGCCATTCCATGCCATTCCATGCCATTCCATGCCATTCCATGCCATTCAATGCCGTGCCATGCCGTGCCATGCCGGTGCCATGCCGTGCCATGCCGGTGCCATGCCGTGCCATGCCGGTGCCATGCCGTGCCATGCCGGTGCCATGCCGTGCCATGCCGGTGCCATGCCGTGCCATGCCGGTGCCATGCCGTGCCATGCCGGTGCCATGCCATTCCATGCCATTCCATGCCATTCCATGCCATTCCATGCCGGTGCCATGCCGTGCCATGCCGGTGCCATGCCGTGCCATGCCGGTGCCATGCCGTGCCATGCCGGTGCCATGCCGTGCCATGCCGGTGCCATGCCGTGCCATGCCGGTGCCATGCCGTGCCATGCCGGTGCCATGCCGTGCCATGCCGTGCCATGCCGGTGCCATGCCGTGCCATGCCGGTGCCATGCCGTGCCATGCCGTGCCATGCGGTGCCATGCCGTGCCATGCCGTGCCATGCCGTGCCATGCGGTGCCATGCCATTCCATGCCATTCCATGCCATTCCATGACATTCCATGCCATTCCATGACATTCCATGCCATTCCATGTCATTCCATGCCATTCCATGCCATTCCATGCCATTCCATGCCATTCCATGCCATTCAATGCCGTGCCATGCCGTGCCATGCCGGTGCCATGCCGTGCCATGCCGGTGCCATGCCGTGCCATGCCGGTGCCATGCCGTGCCATGCCGGTGCCATGCCGTGCCATGCCGGTGCCATGCCGTGCCATGCCGGTGCCATGACGTGCCATGCCGGTGCCATGCCGTGCCATGCCGGTGCCATGCCGTGCCATGCCGGTGCCATGCCGTGCCATGCCGGTGCCATGCCGTGCCATGCCGGTGCCATGCCGTGCCATGCCGGTGCCATGCCGTGCCATGCCGGTGCCATGCCGTGCCATGCCGGTGCCATGCCGTGCCATGCCGGTGCCATGCCGTGCCATGCCGGTGCCATGCCGTGCCATGCCGGTGCCATGCCGTGCCATGCCGGTGCCATGCCGTGCCATGCCGGTGCCATGCCGTGCCATGCCGGTGCCATGCCGTGCCATGCCGTGCCATGCCGGTGCCATGCCGTGCCATGCCGGTGCCATGCCGTGCCATGCCGGTGCCATGCCGTGCCATGCCGGTGCCATGCCGTGCCATGCCGGTGCCATGCCGTGCCATGCCGTGCCATGCGGTGCCATGCCATTCCATGCCATTCCATGTCATTCCATGCCATTCCATGTCATTCCATGCCATTCCATGTCATTCCATGCCATTCCATGTCATTGCATGCCATTCCATGCCATTCCATGCCATTCCATACCATTCCATGCCATTCCATGCCATTCCATGCCATTCCATGCCATTCCATGCCATTCCATGCCATTCCATGCCATTCCATGCCATTCCATGCCATTCCATGCCATTCCATGCCATTCCATGCCATTCCATGCCATTCCATGCCATTCCATGCCATTCCATGCCATTCCATGCCATTCCATGCCATTCCATGCCATTCCATGCCATTCCATGCCATTCAATGCCGTGCCATGCCGTGCCATGCCGTGCCATGCCGTGCCATGCCGTGCCATGCCGTGCCATGCCGGTGCCATGCCGTGCCATGCCGGTGCCATGCCGTGCCATGCCGGTGCCATGCCGTGCCATGCCGGTGCCATGCCGTGCCATGCCGGTGCCATGCCGTGCCATGCCGTGCCATGCCGGTGCCATGCCGTGCCATGCCTGTGCCATGCCGTGCCATGCCGGTGCCATGCCGTGCCATGCCGGTGCCATGCAGTGCCATGCCGGTGCCATGCCGTGCCATGCCGGTGCCATGCCGTGCCATGCCGGTGCCATGCCGTGCTATGCCGTGCCATGCCGGTGCCATGCCGTGCCATGCCGGTGCCATGCCGTGCCATGCCGGTGCCATGCCGTGCCATGCCGTGCCATGCCGTGCCATGCCGTGCCATGCGGTGCCATGCCATTCCATGCCATTCCATGCCATTCCATGTCATTCCATGCCATTCCATGCCATTCCATGCCATTCCATGCCATTCAATGCCGTGCCATGCCGTGCCATGCCGGTGCCATGCCGTGCCATGCCGGTGCCATGCCGTGCCATGCCGGTGCCATGCCGTGCTATGCCGTGCCATGCCGGTGCCATGCCGTGCCATGCCGGTGCCATGCCGTGCCATGCCGGTGCCATGCCGTGCCATGCCGTGCCATGCCGGTGCCATGCCGTGCCATGCCGGTGCCATGCCGTGCCATGCCGTGCCATGCCGTGCCATGCCGTGCCATGCCGTGCCATGCCGTGCCATGCCGTGCCATGCGGTGCCATGCCATTCCATGCCATTCCATGCCATTCCATGCCATTCCATGCCATTCCATGTCATTCCATGCCATTCCATGCCATTCCATGCCATTCCATGCCATTCCATGCCATTCCATGCCATTCAATGCCGTGCCATGCCGTGCCATGCCGGTGCCATGCCGTGCCATGCCGGTGCCATGCCGTGCCATGCCGGTGCCATGCCGTGCCATGCCGGTGCCATGCCGTGCCATGCCGGTGCCATGCCGTGCCATGCCGGTGCCATGCCGTGCCATGCCGGTGCCATGCCGTGCCATGCCGGTGCCATGCCGTGCCATGCCGGTGCCATGCCGTGCCATGCCGGTGCCATGCCGTGCCATGCCGTGCCATGCCGTGCCATGCCGTGCCATGCCGTGCCATGCGGTGCCATGCCATTCCATGCCATTCCATGCCATTCCATGACATTCCATGCCATTCCATGTCATTCCATGCCATTCCATGCCATTCCATGCCATTCCATGCCATTCCACGCCATTCAATGCCGTGCCATGCCGTGCCATGCCGGTGCCATGCCGTGCCATGCCGGTGCCATGCCGTGCCATGCCGTGCCATGCCGTGCCATGCCGGTGCCATGCCGTGCCATGCCGGTGCCATGCCGTGCCATGCCGTGCCATGCGGTGCCATGCCATTCCATGCCATTCCATGTCATTCCATGCCATTCCATGTCATTCCATGCCATTCCATGTCATTCCATGTCATTCCATGCCATTCCATGTCATTCCATGCCATTCCATGCCATTCCATGCCATTCCATGCCATTCCATGCCATTCCATGCCATTCCATGCCATTCCATGCCATTCCATGCCATTCCATGCCATTCCATGCCATTCCATGCCATTCCATGCCATTCCATGCCATTCCATGCCATTCCATGCCATTCCATGCCATTCCATGCCATTCCATGCCATTCCATGCCATTCCATGCCATTCCATGCCATTCCATGCCGTCCCATGCCGGTGCCATGCCGTCCCATGCCGGTGCCATGCCGTGCCATGCCGGTGCCATGCCGTGCCATGCCGGTGTCATGCCGTGCCATGCCGGTGCCATGCCGTGCCATGCCGGTGCCATGCCGTGCCATGCCGGTGCCATGCCGTGCCATGCCGGTGCCATGCCGTGCCATGCCCGTGCCATGCCGTGCCATGCCGGTGCCATGCCGTGCCATGCCGGTGCCATGCCGGTGCCATGCCGGTGCCATGCCGTGCCATGCCGGTGCCATGCCGTGCCATGCCGGTGCCATGCCGTGCCATGCCGGTGCCATGCCATTCCATGCCATTCCATGCCATTCCATGCCATTCCATGCCATTCCATGCCATTCCATGCCATTCCATGCCATTCCATGCCATTCCATGCCATTCCATGCCATTCCATGCCATTCCATGCCATTCCATGCCATTCCATGCCATTCCATGCCATTCCATGCCATTCCATGCCATTCCATGCCATTCCATGCCACTCCATGCCATTCCATGCCATTCCATGCCATTCCATGCCATTCCATGCCATTCCATGCCATTCCATGCCATTCCATGCCATTCCATGCCATTCCATGCCATTCCATGCCATTCCATGCCATTCCATGCCATTCCATGCCATTCCATGCCATTCCATGCCATTCCATGCCATTCCATGCCATTCCATGCCGTGCCATGCCGGTGCCATGCCGTGCCATGCCGGTGCCATGCCGTGCCATGCCGGTGCCATGCCGGTGCCATGCCGTGCCATGCCGGTGCCATGCCGGTGCCATGCCGTGCCATGCCGGTGCCATGCCGTGCCATGCCGGTGCCATGCCGTGCCATGCCGGTGCCATGCCGTGCCATGCCGGTGCCATGCCGTGCCATGCCGGTGCCATGCCGTGCCATGCCGGTGCCATGCCGTGCCATGCCGGTGCCATGCCGTGCCATGCCGGTGCCATGCCGTGCCATGCCGTGCCATGCCGGTGCCATGCCGGTGCCATGCCGTGCCATGCCGGTGCCATGCCGTGCCATGCCGTGCGATGCCATTCCATGCCGGTGCGATGCCATTCCATGCCATTCCATGCCATTCCATGCCATTCCAAGCCATTCCATGCTATTCCATGTCATTCCATGCCATTCCATGCCATTCCATGCCATTCCATGCCATTCCATGCCATTCCATGCCATTCCATGCCATTCCATGCCATTCCATGCCATTCCATGCCATTCCATGCCATTCCATGCCATTCCATGCCATTCAATGCCGTGCCATGCCGTGCCATGCCATTCCATGCCATTCCATGCCATTCCATGCCATTCCATGCCATTTCATGCCATTCCATGCCATTCCATGCCATTCCATGCCATTCCATGCCATTCCATGCCATTCCATGCCATTCCATGCCATTCAATGCCATTCCATGCCATTCAATGCCGTGCCATGCCGTCCCATGCCGGTGCCATGCCGTGCCATGCCGGTGCCATGCCGTGCCATGCCGTGCCATGCCGGTGCCATGCCGTGCCATGCCGGTGCCATGCCGTGCCATGCCGGTGCCATGCCGTGCCATGCCGGTGCCATGCCGTGCCATGCCGGTGCCATGCCGTGCCATGCCGGTGCCATGCCGTGCCATGCCGGTGCCATGCCGTGCCATGCCGGTGCCATGCCGTGCCATGCCCGTGCCATGCCGTGCCATGCCGGTGCCATGCCGTGCCATGCCGGTGCCATGCCGGTGCCATGCCGTGCCATGCCGGTGCCATGCCGTGCCATGCCGGTGCCATGCCGTGCCATGCCGGTGCCATGCCATTCCATGCCATTCCATGCCATTCCATGCCATTCCATGCCATTCCATGCCATTCCATGCCATTCCATGCCATTCCATGCCATTCCATGCCATTCCATGCCATTCCATGCCATTCCATGCCATTCCATGCCATTCCATGCTATTCCATGCCATTCCATGCCATTCCATGCCATTCCATGCCATTGCATGCCATTCCATGCCATTCCATGCCATTCCATGCCATTCCATGCCATTCCATGCCATTCCATGCCATTCCATGCCATTCCATGCCATTCCATGCCATTCCATGCCATTCCATGCCATTCCATGCCATTCCATGCCATTCCATGCCATTCCATGCCATTCCATGCCATTCTATGCCATTCCATGCCATTCCATGCCATTCCATGCCATTCCATGCCATTCCATGCCATTCCATGCCGTCCCATGCCGGTGCCATGCCGTCCCATGCCGGTGCCATGCCGTGCCATGCCGGTGCCATGCCGTGCCATGCCGGTGCCATGCCGTGCCATGCCGGTGCCATGCCGTGCCATGCCGGTGCCATGCCGTGCCATGCCCGTGCCATGCCCGTGCCATGCCGTGCCATGCCGGTGCCATGCCGTGCCATGCCGGTGCCATGCCGTGCCATGCCGGTGCCATGCCGGTGCCATGCCGTGCCATGCCGGTGCCATGCCGTGCCATGCCGGTGCCATGCCGTGCCATGCCGGTGCCATGCCATTCCATGCCATTCCATGCCATTCCATGCCATTCCATGCCATTCCATGCCATTCCATGCCATTCCATGCCATTCCATGCCATTCCATGCCATTCCATGCCATTCCATGCCATTCCATGCCATTCCATGCCATTCCATGCCATTCCATGCCATTCCATGCCATTCCATGCCATTCCATGCCATTCCATGCCATTCCATGCCATTCCATGCCATTCCATGCCATTCCATGCCATTCCATGCCATTCCATGCCATTCCATGCCATTCCATGCCATTCCATGCCATTCCATGCCATTCCATGCCATTCCATGCCATTCCATGCCATTCCATGCCATTCCATGCCATTCCATGCCATTCCATGCCATTCCATGCCATTCCATGCCATTCCATGCCATTCCATGCCATTCCATGCCATTCCATGCCATTCCATGCCATTCCATGCCATTCCATGCCATTCCATGCCATTCCATGCCATTCCATGCCATTCCGTGCCATTCCATGCCATTCCATGCCATTCCATGCCATTCCATGCCATTCCATGCCATTCCATGCCATTCCATGCCATTCCATGCCATTCCATGCCATTCCATGCCATTCCATGCCATTCCATGCCATTCAATGCCGTGCCATGCCATTCCATGCCATTCCATGCCATTCCATGCCATTCCATGCCATTCCATGCCATTCCATGCCATTTCATGCCATTCCATGCCATTTCATGCCATTCCATGCCATTCCATGCCATTCCATGCCATTCCATGCCGTGCCATGCCCGTGCCATGCCGTGCCATGCCGGTGCCATGCCGTGCCATGCCGGTGCCATGCCGTGCCATGCCGGTGCCATGCCGGTGCCATGCCGGTGCCATGCCGTGCCATGCCGGTGCCATGCCGTGCCATGCCGGTGCCATGCCGTGCCATGCCGGTGCCATGCCATTCCATGCCATTCCATGCCATTCCATGCCATTCCATGCCATTCCATGCCATTCCATGCCATTCCATGCCATTCCATGCCATTCCATGCCATTCCATGCCATTCCATGCCATTCCATGCCATTCCATGCCATTCCATGCCATTCCATGCCATTCCATGCCATTCCATGCCATTCCATGCCATTCCATGCCATTCCATGCCATTCCATGCCATTCCATGCCATTCCATGCCATTCCATGCCATTCCATGCCATTCCATGCCATTCCATGCCATTCCATGCCATTCCATGCCATTCCATGCCATTCCATGCCATTCCATGCCATTCCATGCCATTCCATGCCATTCCATGCCATTCCATGCCATTCCATGCCATTCCATGCCATTCCATGCCATTCCATGCCATTCCATGCCATTCCATGCCATTCCATGCCATTCCATGCCATTCCATGCCATTCCATGCCATTCCATGCCATTCCATGCCATTCCATGCCATTCCATGCCATTCCATGCCATTCCATGCCATTCCATGCCATTCCATGCCGTGCCATGCCGTGCCATGCCATTCCATGCCATTCCATGCCATTCCATGCCATTCCATGCCATTCCATGCCATTCCATGCCATTCCATGCCATTCCATGCCATTCCATGCCATTCCATGCCATTCCATGCCATTCCATGCCATTCCATGCCATTCCATGCCATTCCATGCCATTCCATGCCATTCCATGCCATTCCATGCCATTCCATGCCATTCCATGCCATTCCATGCCATTCCATGCCATTCCATGCCATTCCATGCCATTCCATGCCATTCCATGCCATTCCATGCCATTCCATGCCATTCCATGCCATTCCATGCCATTCCATGCCATTCCATGCCATTCCATGCCATTCCATGCCATTCCATGCCATTCCATGCCATTCCATGCCATTCCATGCCATTCCATGCCGGTGCCATGCCGTGCCGTGCCGGTGCCATGCCATTCCATGCCATTCCATGCCATTCCATGCCATTCCATGCCATTCCATGCCATTCCATGCCATTCCATGCCATTCCATGCCATTCCATGCCATTCCATGCCATTCCATGCCATTCCATGCCATTCCATGCCATTCCATGCCATTCCATGCCATTCCATGCCATTCCATGCCATTCCATGCCATTCCATGCCATTCCATGCCATTCCATGCCATTCCATGACATTCCATGCCATTCCATGCCATTCCATGCCATTCCATGCCATTCCATGCCGTGCCATGCCGGTGCCATGCCGGTGCGATGCCGGTGCCATGCCGGGGCGATGCCATTCCATGCCATTCCATGCCATTCCATGCCATTCCATGCCATTCCATGCCATTCCATGCCATTCCATGCCATTCCATGCCATTCCATGCCATTCCATGCCATTCAATGCCGTGCCATGCCGTCCCATGCCGGTGCCATGCCGTGCCATGCCGGTGCCATGCCGTGCCATGCCGTCCCATGCCGGTGCCATGCCGTGCCATGCCGGTGCCATGCCGTGCCATGCCGGTGCCATGCCGTGCCATGCCGGTGCCATGCCGTGCCATGCCGGTGCCATGCCGTGCCATGCCGGTGCCATGCCGTGCCATGCCGGTGCCATGCCGTGCCATGCCGGTGCCATGCCGTGCCATGCCCGTGCCATGCCGTGCCATGCCGGTGCCATGCCGTGCCATGCCGGTGCCATGCCGGTGCCATGCCGTGCCATGCCGGTGCCATGCCGTGCCATGCCGGTGCCATGCCGTGCCATGCCGGTGCCATGCCATTCCATGCCATTCCATGCCATTCCATGCCATTCCATGCCATTCCATGCCATTCCATGCCATTCCATGCCATTCCATGCCATTCCATGCCATTCCATGCCATTCCATGCCATTCCATGCCATTCCATGCCATTCCATGCCATTCCATGCCATTCCATGCCATTCCATGCCATTCCATGCCATTCCATGCCATTCCATGCCATTCCATGCCATTCCATGCCATTCCATGCCATTCCATGCCATTCCATGCTATTCCATGCCATTCCATGCCATTCCATGCCATTCCATGCCATTCCATGCCATTCCATGCCATTCCATGCCATTCCATGCCATTCCATGCCATTCCATGCCATTCCATGCCATTCCATGCCATTCCATGCCGGTGCCATGCCGTGCCATGCCGGTGCCATGCCGTGCCATGCCGGTGCCATGCCGTGCCATGCCGGTGTCATGCCGTGCCATGCCGGTGCCATGCCGTGCCATGCCGGTGCCATGCCGTGCCATGCCGGTGCCATGCCGTGCCATGCCGGTGCCATGCCGTGCCATGCCCGTGCCATGCCGTGCCATGCCGGTGCCATGCCGTGCCATGCCGGTGCCATGCCGGTGCCATGCCGGTGCCATGCCGTGCCATGCCGGTGCCATGCCGTGCCATGCCGGTGCCATGCCGTGCCATGCCGGTGCCATGCCATTCCATGCCATTCCATGCCATTCCATGCCATTCCATGCCATTCCATGCCATTCCATGCCATTCCATGCCATTCCATGCCATTCCATGCCATTCCATGCCATTCCATGCCATTCCATGCCATTCCATGCCATTCCATGCCATTCCATGCCATTCCATGCCATTCCATGCCATTCCATGCCATTCCATGCCATTCCATGCCATTCCATGCCATTCCATGCCATTCCATGCCATTCCATGCCATTCCATGCCATTCCATGCCATTCCATGCCATTCCATGCCATTCCATGCCATTCCATGCCATTCCATGCCATTCCATGCCATTCCATGCCATTCCATGCCATTCCATGCCATTCCATGCCATTCCATGCCATTCCATGCCATTCCATGCCATTCCATGCCATTCCATGCCATTCCATGCCATTCCATGCCATTCCATGCCATTCCATGCCATTCCATGCCATTCCATGCCATTCCATGCCATTCCATGCCGTGCCATGCCATTCCATGCCGTGCCATGCCGGTGCCATGCCGGTGCCATGCCGTGCCATGCCGGTGCCATGCCGTGCCATGCCGGTGCCATGCCGTGCCATGCCGGTGCCATGCCGTGCCATGCCGGTGCCATGCCGTGCCATGCCGTGCCATGCCGGTGCCATGCCGGTGCCATGCCGTGCCATGCCGGTGCCATGCCGTGCCATGCCGGTGCCATGCCGTGCCATGCCGTGCGATGCCATTCCATGCCGGTGCGATGCCATTCCATGCCATTCCATGCCATTCCATGCCATTCCATGCCATTCCATGCCATTCCATGTCATTCCATGCCATTCCATGCCATTCCATGCCATTCCATGCCATTCCATGCCATTCCATGCCATTCCATGCCATTCCATGCCATTCCATGCCATTCCATGCCATTCCATGCCATTCCATGCCATTCCATGCCATTCCATGCCATTCCATGCCATTCCATGCCATTCCATGCCATTCCATGCCATTCCATGCCATTCCATGCCATTCCATGCCGGTGCCATGCCGTGCCGTGCCGGTGCCATGCCATTCCATGCCATTCCATGCCATTCCATGCCATTCCATGCCATTCCATGCCATTCCATGCCATTCCATGCCATTCCATGCCATTCCATGCCATTCCATGCCATTCCATGCCATTCCATGCCATTCCATGCCATTCCATGCCATTCCATGCCATTCCATGCCATTCCATGCCATTCCATGCCATTCCATGCCATTCCATGCCATTCCATGCCATTCCATGCCATTCCATGCCATTCCATGCCGTGCCATGCCGGTGCCATGCCGGTGCGATGCCGGTGCCATGCCGGGGCGATGCCATTCCATGCCATTCCATGCCATTCCATGCCATTCCATGCCATTCCATGCCATTCCATGCCATTCCATGCCATTCCATGCCATTCCATGCCATTCCATGCCATTCCATGCCATTCCATGCCATTCCATGCCATTCCATGCCATTCCATGCCATTCCATGCCATTCCATGCCATTCCATGCCATTCCATGCCATTCCATGCCATTCCATGCCATTCCATGCCATTCCATGCCATTCCATGCCATTCCATGCCATTCCATGCCATTCCATGCCATTCCATGCCATTCCATGCCATTCCATGCCATTCCATGCCATTCCATGCCATTCCATGCCATTCCATGCCATTCCATGACATTCCATGCCGGTGCCATGCCGTGCCATGCCGGTGCCATGCCGTGCCATGCCGGTGCCATGCCGTGCCATGCCGGTGTCATGCCGTGCCATGCCGGTGCCATGCCGTGCCATGCCGGTGCCATGCCGTGCCATGCCGGTGCCATGCCGTGCCATGCCGGTGCCATGCCGTGCCATGCCCGTGCCATGCCGTGCCATGCCGGTGCCATGCCGTGCCATGCCGTGCCATGCCGGTGCCATGCCGGTGCCATGCCGGTGCCATGCCGTGCCATGCCGGTGCCATGCCGTGCCATGCCGGTGCCATGCCGTGCCATGCCGGTGCCATGCCATTCCATGCCATTCCATGCCATTCCATGCCATTCCATGCCATTCCATGCCATTCCATGCCATTCCATGCCATTCCATGCCATTCCATGCCATTCCATGCCATTCCATGCCATTCCATGCCATTCCATGCCATTCCATGCCATTCCATGCCATTCCATGCCATTCCATGCCATTCCATGCCATTCCATGCCATTCCATGCCATTCCATGCCATTCCATGCCATTCCATGCCATTCCATGCCATTCCATGCCATTCCATGCCATTCCATGCCATTCCATGCCATTCCATGCCATTCCATGCCATTCCATGCCATTCCATGCCATTCCATGCCATTCCATGCCATTCCATGCCATTCCATGCCATTCCATGCCATTCCATGCCATTCCATGCCATTCCATGCCATTCCATGCCATTCCATGCCATTCCATGCCATTCCATGCCATTCCATGCCATTCCATGCCATTCCATGCCATTCCATGCCATTCCATGCCATTCCATGCCATTCCATGCCATTCCATGCCATTCCATGCCATTCCATGCCATTCCATGCCATTCCATGCCATTCCATGCCATTCCATGCCGTGCCATGCCATTCCATGCCGTGCCATGCCGGTGCCATGCCGGTGCCATGCCGTGCCATGCCGGTGCCATGCCGTGCCATGCCGGTGCCATGCCGTGCCATGCCGGTGCCATGCCGTGCCATGCCGGTGCCATGCCGTGCCATGCCGGTGCCATGCCGTGCCATGCCGTGCCATGCCGGTGCCATGCCGGTGCCATGCCGTGCCATGCCGGTGCCATGCCGTGCCATGCCGTGCGATGCCATTCCATGCCGGTGCGATGCCATTCCATGCCATTCCATGCCATTCCATGCCATTCCATGCCATTCCATGCCATTCCATGTCATTCCATGCCATTCCATGCCATTCCATGCCATTCCATGCCATTCCATGCCATTCCATGCCATTCCATGCCATTCCATGCCATTCCATGCCATTCCATGCCATTCCATGCCATTCCATGCCATTCCATGCCATTCCATGCCATTCCATGCCATTCCATGCCATTCCATGCCATTCCATGCCATTCCATGCCATTCCATGCCATTCCATGCCATTCCATGCCATTCCATGCCATTCCATGCCATTCCATGCCATTCCATGCCATTCCATGCCATTCCATGCCATTCCATGCCATTCCATGCCATTCCATGCCATTCCATGCCATTCCATGCCATTCCATGCCATTCCATGCCATTCCATGCCATTCCATGCCATTCCATGCCATTCCATGCCATTCCATGCCATTCCATGCCATTCCATGCCATTCCATGCCATTCCATGCCATTCCATGCCATTCCATGCCATTCCATGCCATTCCATGCCATTCCATGCCATTCCATGCCATTCCATGCCATTCCATGCCATTCCATGCCATTCCATGCCATTCCATGCCATTCCATGCCATTCCATGCCATTCCATGCCATTCCATGCCATTCCATGCCATTCCATGCCATTCCATGCCATTCCATGCCATTCCATGCCATTCCATGCCATTCCATGCCATTCCATGCCATTCCATGCCATTCCATGCCATTCCATGCCATTCCATGCCATTCCATGCCATTCCATGCCATTCCATGCCATTCCATGCCATTCCATGCCATTCCATGCCATTCCATGCCATTCCATGCCATTCCATGCCATTCCATGCCATTCCATGCCATTCCATGCCATTCCATGCCATTCCATGCCATTCCATGCCATTCCATGCCATTCCATGCCATTCCATGCCATTCCATGCCATTCCATGCCATTCCATGCCATTCCATGCCATTCCATGCCATTCCATGCCATTCAATGCCGTGCCATGCCATTCCATGCCATTCCATGCCATTCCATGCCATTCCATGCCATTTCATGCCATTCCATGCCATTTCATGCCATTCCATGCCATTCCATGCCATTCCATGCCATTCCATGCCATTCCATGCCATTCCATGCCATTCCATGCCATTCCATGCCATTCCATGCCATTCCATGCCATTCCATGCCATTCCATGCCATTCCATGCCATTCCATGCCATTCCATGCCATTCCATGCCATTCCATGCCATTCCATGCCATTCCATGCCATTCCATGCCATTCCATGCCATTCCATGCCATTCCATGCCATTCCATGCCATTCCATGCCATTCCATGCCATTCCATGCCATTCCATGCCATTCCATGCCATTCCATGCCATTCCATGCCATTCCATGCCATTCCATGCCATTCCATGCCATTCCATGCCATTCCATGCCATTCCATGCCATTCCATGCCATTCCATGCCATTCCATGCCATTCCATGCCATTCCATGCCATTCCATGCCATTCCATGCCATTCCATGCCATTCCATGCCATTCCATGCCATTCCATGCCATTCCATGCCATTCCATGCCATTCCATGCCATTCCATGCCATTCCATGCCATTCCATGCCATTCAATGCCGTGCCATGCCATTCCATGCCATTCCATGCCATTCCATGCCATTCCATGCCATTTCATGCCATTCCATGCCATTTCATGCCATTCCATGCCATTCCATGCCATTCCATGCCATTCCATGCCATTCCATGCCATTCCATGCCATTCCATGCCATTCCATGCCATTCCATGCCATTCCATGCCATTCCATGCCATTCCATGCCATTCCATGCCATTCCATGCCATTCCATGCCATTCCATGCCATTCCATGCCATTCCATGCCATTCCATGCCATTCCATGCCATTCCATGCCATTCCATGCCATTCCATGCCATTCCATGCCATTCCATGCCATTCCATGCCATTCCATGCCATTCCATGCCATTCCATGCCATTCCATGCCGTGCCATGCCGGTGCCATGCCGTGCCATGCCATTCCATGCCGTGCCATGCCGGTGCCATGCCGTGCCATGCCGGTGCCATGCCGTGCCATGCCGGTGCCATGCCGTGCCATGCCGGTGCCATGCCGTGCCATGCCGGTGCCATGCCGTGCCATGCCGTGCCATGCCGTGCCATGCCGGTGCCATGCCGTGCCATGCCGTGCCATGCCGGTGCCATGCCGTGCCATGCCGGTGCCATGCCGTGCCATGCCGGTGCCATGCCGTGCTATGCCGTGCCATGCCGTGCTATGCCGTGCCATGCCGGTGCCATGCCGTGCCATGCCGGTGCCATGCCGTGCCATGCCGGTGCCATGCCGTGCCATGCCGGTGCCATGCCGTGCCATGCCGGTGCCATGCCGTGCCATGCCGTGCCATGCCGTGCCATGCCGTGCCATGCCGTGCCATGCCGGTGCCATGCCGTGCCATGCCGTGCCATGCCCGTGCCATGCCGGTGCCATGCCGTGCCACGCCGGTGCCATGCCGTGCCATGCCGGTGCCATGCCGTGCCATGCCGGTGCCATGCCGTGCCATGCCGGTGCCATGCCGTGCCATGCCGTGCCATGCCGGTGCCATGCCGTGCCATGCCGGTGCCATGCCGGTGCGATGCCATTCCATGCCATTCCATGCCATTCCATGCCATTCCATGCCATTCCATGCCATTCCATGCCATTCCATGCCATTCCATGCCATTCCATGCCATTCCATGCCATTCCATGCCATTCCATGCCATTCCATGCCATTCCATGCCATTCCATGCCATTCCATGCCATTCCATGCCATTCCATGCCATTCCATGCCATTCCATGCCATTCCATGCCATTCCATGCCATTCCATGCCATTCCATGCCATTCCATGCCATTCCATGCCATTCCATGCCATTCCATGCCATTCCATGCCATTCCATGCCATTCCATGCCATTCCATGCCATTCCATGCCATTCCATGCCATTCCATGCCATTCCATGCCATTCCATGCCATTCCATGCCATTCCATGCCATTCCATGCCATTCCATGCCATTCCATGCCATTCCATGCCATTCCATGCCATTCCATGCCATTCCATGCCATTCCATGCCATTCCATGCCATTCCATGCCATTCCATGCCATTCCATGCCGTGCCATGCCATTCCATGCCGTGCCATGCCGGTGCCATGCCGGTGCCATGCCGTGCCATGCCGGTGCCATGCCGTGCCATGCCGGTGCCATGCCGTGCCATGCCGGTGCCATGCCGTGCCATGCCGGTGCCATGCCGTGCCATGCCGGTGCCATGCCGTGCCATGCCGTGCCATGCCGGTGCCATGCCGGTGCCATGCCGTGCCATGCCGGTGCCATGCCGTGCCATGCCGTGCGATGCCATTCCATGCCGGTGCGATGCCATTCCATGCCATTCCATGCCATTCCATGCCATTCCATGCCATTCCATGCCATTCCATGTCATTCCATGCCATTCCATGCCATTCCATGCCATTCCATGCCATTCCATGCCATTCCATGCCATTCCATGCCATTCCATGCCATTCCATGCCATTCCATGCCATTCCATGCCATTCCATGCCATTCCATGCCATTCCATGCCATTCCATGCCATTCCATGCCATTCCATGCCATTCCATGCCATTCCATGCCATTCCATGCCATTCCATGCCATTCCATGCCATTCCATGCCATTCCATGCCATTCCATGCCATTCCATGCCATTCCATGCCATTCCATGCCATTCCATGCCATTCCATGCCATTCCATGCCATTCCATGCCATTCCATGCCATTCCATGCCATTCCATGCCATTCCATGCCATTCCATGCCATTCCATGCCATTCCATGCCATTCCATGCCATTCCATGCCATTCCATGCCATTCCATGCCATTCCATGCCATTCCATGCCATTCCATGCCATTCCATGCCATTCCATGCCATTCCATGCCATTCCATGCCATTCCATGCCATTCCATGCCATTCCATGCCATTCCATGCCATTCCATGCCATTCCATGCCATTCCATGCCATTCCATGCCATTCCATGCCATTCCATGCCATTCCATGCCATTCCATGCCATTCCATGCCATTCCATGCCATTCCATGCCATTCCATGCCATTCCATGCCATTCCATGCCATTCCATGCCATTCCATGCCATTCCATGCCATTCCATGCCATTCCATGCCATTCCATGCCATTCCATGCCATTCCATGCCATTCCATGCCATTCCATGCCATTCCATGCCATTCCATGCCATTCCATGCCATTCCATGCCATTCCATGCCATTCCATGCCATTCCATGCCATTCCATGCCATTCAATGCCGTGCCATGCCATTCCATGCCATTCCATGCCATTCCATGCCATTCCATGCCATTTCATGCCATTCCATGCCATTTCATGCCATTCCATGCCATTCCATGCCATTCCATGCCATTCCATGCCATTCCATGCCATTCCATGCCATTCCATGCCATTCCATGCCATTCCATGCCATTCCATGCCATTCCATGCCATTCCATGCCATTCCATGCCATTCCATGCCATTCCATGCCATTCCATGCCATTCCATGCCATTCCATGCCATTCCATGCCATTCCATGCCATTCCATGCCATTCCATGCCATTCCATGCCATTCCATGCCATTCCATGCCATTCCATGCCATTCCATGCCATTCCATGCCATTCCATGCCATTCCATGCCATTCCATGCCATTCCATGCCATTCCATGCCGTGCCATGCCGGTGCCATGCCGTGCCATGCCATTCCATGCCGTGCCATGCCGGTGCCATGCCGTGCCATGCCGGTGCCATGCCGTGCCATGCCGGTGCCATGCCGTGCCATGCCGGTGCCATGCCGTGCCATGCCGGTGCCATGCCGTGCCATGCCGTGCCATGCCGTGCCATGCCGGTGCCATGCCGTGCCATGCCGTGCCATGCCGGTGCCATGCCGTGCCATGCCGGTGCCATGCCGTGCCATGCCGGTGCCATGCCGTGCTATGCCGTGCCATGCCGTGCTATGCCGTGCCATGCCGGTGCCATGCCGTGCCATGCCGGTGCCATGCCGTGCCATGCCGGTGCCATGCCGTGCCATGCCGGTGCCATGCCGGTGCCATGCCGTGCCATGCCGGTGCCATGCCGTGCCATGCCGTGCCATGCCGTGCCATGCCGTGCCATGCCGTGCCATGCGGTGCCATGTCATTCCATGCCATTCCATGCCATTCCATGCCATTCCATACCATTCCATGCCATTCCATGCCATTCCATGCCATTCCATGCCATTCCATGCCATTCCATGCCATTCCATGCCATTCCATGCCATTCCATGCCATTCCATGCCATTCCATGCCATTCCATGCCATTCCATGCCATTCCATGCCATTCCATGCCATTCCATGCCATTCCATGCCATTCCATGCCATTCCATGCCATTCCATGCCATTCCATGCCATTCCATGCCATTCCATGCCATTCCATGCCATTCCATGCCATTCCATGCCATTCCATGCCATTCCATGCCATTCCATGCCATTCCATGCCATTCCATGCCATTCCATGCCATTCCATGCCATTCCATGCCATTCCATGCCATTCCATGCCATTCCATGCCGTGCCATGCCGTGCCATGCCATTCCATGCCATTCCATGCCATTCCATGCCATTCCATGCCATTCCATGCCATTCCATGCCATTCCATGCCATTCCATGCCATTCCATGCCATTCCATGCCATTCCATGCCATTCCATGCCATTCCATGCCATTCCATGCCATTCCATGCCATTCCATGCCATTCCATGCCATTCCATGCCATTCCATGCCATTCCATGCCATTCCATGCCATTCCATGCCATTCCATGCCATTCCATGCCATTCCATGCCATTCCATGCCATTCCATGCCATTCCATGCCATTCCATGCCATTCCATGCCATTCCATGCCATTCCATGCCATTCCATGCCATTCCATGCCATTCCATGCCATTCCATGCCATTCCATGCCATTCCATGCCATTCCATGCCATTCCATGCCATTCCATGCCATTCCATGCCATTCCATGCCATTCCATGCCATTCCATGCCATTCCATGCCATTCCATGCCATTCCATGCCATTCCATGCCATTCCATGCCATTCCATGCCATTCCATGCCATTCCATGCCATTCCATGCCATTCCATGCCATTCCATGCCATTCCATGCCATTCCATGCCATTCCATGCCATTCCATGCCATTCCATGCCATTCCATGCCATTCCATGCCATTCCATGCCATTCCATGCCATTCCATGCCATTCCATGCCATTCCATGCCATTCCATGCCATTCCATGCCATTCCATGCCATTCCATGCCATTCCATGCCATTCCATGCCATTCCATGCCATTCCATGCCATTCCATGCCATTCCATGCCATTCCATGCCATTCCATGCCATTCCATGCCATTCCATGCCATTCCATGCCATTCCATGCCATTCCATGCCATTCCATGCCATTCCATGCCATTCCATGCCATTCCATGCCATTCCATGCCATTCCATGCCATTCCATGCCATTCCATGCCATTCCATGCCATTCCATGCCATTCCATGCCATTCCATGCCATTCCATGCCATTCCATGCCATTCCATGCCATTCCATGCCATTCCATGCCATTCCATGCCATTCCATGCCATTCCATGCCATTCCATGCCATTCCATGCCATTCCATGCCATTCCATGCCATTCCATGCCATTCCATGCCATTCCATGCCATTCCATGCCATTCCATGCCATTCCATGCCATTCCATGCCATTCCATGCCATTCCATGCCATTCCATGCCATTCCATGCCATTCCATGCCATTCCATGCCATTCCATGCCATTCCATGCCATTCCATGCCATTCCATGCCATTCCATGCCATTCCATGCCATTCCATGCCATTCCATGCCATTCCATGCCATTCCATGCCATTCCATGCCATTCAATGCCGTGCCATGCCATTCCATGCCATTCCATGCCATTCCATGCCATTCCATGCCATTTCATGCCATTCCATGCCATTTCATGCCATTCCATGCCATTCCATGCCATTCCATGCCATTCCATGCCATTCCATGCCATTCCATGCCATTCCATGCCATTCCATGCCATTCCATGCCATTCCATGCCATTCCATGCCATTCCATGCCATTCCATGCCATTCCATGCCATTCCATGCCATTCCATGCCATTCCATGCCATTCCATGCCATTCCATGCCATTCCATGCCATTCCATGCCATTCCATGCCATTCCATGCCATTCCATGCCATTCCATGCCATTCCATGCCATTCCATGCCATTCCATGCCGTGCCATGCCGGTGCCATGCCGTGCCATGCCATTCCATGCCGTGCCATGCCGGTGCCATGCCGTGCCATGCCGGTGCCATGCCGTGCCATGCCGGTGCCATGCCGTGCCATGCCGGTGCCATGCCGTGCCATGCCGGTGCCATGCCGTGCCATGCCGTGCCATGCCGTGCCATGCCGGTGCCATGCCGTGCCATGCCGTGCCATGCCGGTGCCATGCCGTGCCATGCCGGTGCCATGCCGTGCCATGCCGGTGCCATGCCGTGCTATGCCGTGCCATGCCGTGCTATGCCGTGCCATGCCGGTGCCATGCCGTGCCATGCCGGTGCCATGCCGTGCCATGCCGGTGCCATGCCGTGCCATGCCGGTGCCATGCCGTGCCATGCCGGTGCCATGCCGTGCCATGCCGTGCCATGCCGTGCCATGCCGTGCCATGCCGTGCCATGCCGGTGCCATGCCGTGCCATGCCGTGCCATGCCCGTGCCATGCCGGTGCCATGCCGTGCCACGCCGGTGCCATGCCGTGCCATGCCGGTGCCATGCCGTGCCATGCCGGTGCCATGCCGTGCCATGCCGGTGCCATGCCGTGCCATGCCGTGCCATGCCGGTGCCATGCCGTGCCATGCCGGTGCCATGCCGGTGCGATGCCATTCCATGCCATTCCATGCCATTCCATGCCATTCCATGCCATTCCATGCCATTCCATGCCATTCCATGCCATTCCATGCCATTCCATGCCATTCCATGCCATTCCATGCCATTCCATGCCATTCCATGCCATTCCATGCCATTCCATGCCATTCCATGCCATTCCATGCCATTCCATGCCATTCCATGCCATTCCATGCCATTCCATGCCATTCCATGCCATTCCATGCCATTCCATGCCATTCCATGCCATTCCATGCCATTCCATGCCATTCCATGCCATTCCATGCCATTCCATGCCACTCCATGCCATTCCATGCCATTCCATGCCATTCCATGCCATTCCATGCCATTCCATGCCATTCCATGCCATTCCATGCCATTCCATGCCATTCCATGCCATTCCATGCCATTCCATGCCATTCCATGCCATTCCATGCCATTCCATGCCATTCCATGCCATTCCATGCCATTCCATGCCATTCCATGCCATTCCATGCCATTCCATGCCATTCCATGCCATTCCATGCCGTGCCATGCCGGTGCCATGCCGTGCCATGCCGGTGCCATGCCGTGCCATGCCGGTGCCATGCCGGTGCCATGCCGTGCCATGCCGGTGCCATGCCGGTGCCATGCCGTGCCATGCCGGTGCCATGCCGTGCCATGCCGGTGCCATGCCGTGCCATGCCGGTGCCATGCCGGTGCCATGCCGTGCCATGCCGGTGCCATGCCGTGCCATGCCGGTGCCATGCCGTGCCATGCCGGTGCCATGCCGTGCCATGCCGTGCCATGCCGGTGCCATGCCGGTGCCATGCCGTGCCATGCCGGTGCCATGCCGTGCCATGCCGTGCGATGCCATTCCATGCCGGTGCGATGCCATTCCATGCCATTCCATGCCATTCCATGCCATTCCATGCCATTCCATGCCATTCCATGTCATTCCATGCCATTCCATGCCATTCCATGCCATTCCATGCCATTCCATGCCATTCCATGCCATTCCATGCCATTCCATGCCATTCCATGCCATTCCATGCCATTCCATGCCATTCCATGCCATTCCATGCCATTCCATGCCATTCCATGCCATTCCATGCCATTCAATGCCGTGCCATGCCGTGCCATGCCGTGCCATGCCGTGCCATGCCGTGCCATGCCGTGCCATGCCGTGCCATGCCGTGCCATGCCGTGCCATGCCGGTGCCATGCCGTGCCATGCCGGTGCCATGCCGTGCCATGCCGGTGCCATGCCGTGCCATGCCGGTGCCATGCCGTGCCATGCCGTGCCATGCCGGTGCCATGCCGTGCCATGCCGTGCCATGCCGGTGCCATGCCGTGCCATGCCGGTGCCATGCCGTGCCATGCCGGTGCCATGCCGTGCTATGCCGTGCCATGCCGGTGCCATGCCGTGCCATGCCGGTGCCATGCCTTGCCATGCCGTGCCATGCGGTGCCATGCCATTCCATGCCATTCCATGCCATTCCATGCCATTCCATGCCATTCCATGTCATTCCATGCCATTCCATGCCATTCCATGCCATTCCATGCCATTCCATGCCATTCCATGCCATTCCATGCCATTCCATGCCATTCCATGCCATTCCATGCCATTCAATGCCGTGCCATGCCGTGCCATGCCGGTGCCATGCCGTGCCATGCCGGTGCCATGCCGTGCCATGCCGGTGCCATGCCGTGCTATGCCGTGCCATGCCGGTGCCATGCCGTGCCATGCCGTGCCATGCCGTGCCATGCCGTGCCATGCGGTGCCATGCCATTCCATGCCATTCCATGCCATTCCATGTCATTCCATGCCATTCCATGCCATTCCATGCCATTCCATGCCATTCCATGCCATTCAATGCCGTGCCATGCCGTGCCATGCCGGTGCCATGCCGTGCCATGCCGGTGCCATGCCGTGCCATGCCGGTGCCATGCCGTGCCATGCCGGTGCCATGCCGTGCCATGCCGGTGCCATGCCGTGCCATGCCGGTGCCATGCCGTGCCATGCCGGTGCCATGCCATTCCATGCCATTCCATGCCATTCCATGCCATTCCATGCCGGTGCCATGCCGTGCCATGCCGGTGCCATGCCGTGCCATGCCGGTGCCATGCCGTGCCATGCCGGTGCCATGCCGTGCCATGCCGGTGCCATGCCGTGCCATGCCGGTGCCATGCCGTGCCATGCCGGTGCCATGCCGTGCCATGCCGTGCCATGCCGGTGCCATGCCGTGCCATGCCGGTGCCATGCCGTGCCATGCCGTGCCATGCGGTGCCATGCCGTGCCATGCCGTGCCATGCCGTGCCATGCGGTGCCATGCCATTCCATGCCATTCCATGCCATTCCATGACATTCCATGCCATTCCATGTCATTCCATGCCATTCCATGCCATTCCATGCCATTCCATGCCATTCCATGCCATTCAATGCCGTGCCATGCCGTGCCATGCCGGTGCCATGCCGTGCCATGCCGGTGCCATGCCGTGCCATGCCGGTGCCATGCCGTGCCATGCCGGTGCCATGCCGTGCCATGCCGGTGCCATGACGTGCCATGCCGGTGCCATGCCGTGCCATGCCGGTGCCATGCCGTGCCATGCCGGTGCCATGCCGTGCCATGCCGGTGCCATGCCGTGCCATGCCGGTGCCATGCCGGTGCCATGCCGTGCCATGCCGGTGCCATGCCGTGCCATGCCGGTGCCATGCCGTGCCATGCCGGTGCCATGCCGTGCCATGCCGGTGCCATGCCGTGCCATGCCGGTGCCATGCCGTGCCATGCCGGTGCCATGCCGTGCCATGCCGGTGCCATGCCGTGCCATGCCGGTGCCATGCCGTGCCATGCCGGTGCCATGCCGTGCCATGCCGTGCCATGCCGGTGCCATGCCGTGCCATGCCGGTGCCATGCCGTGCCATGCCGGTGCCATGCCGTGCCATGCCGGTGCCATGCCGTGCCATGCCGGTGCCATGCCGTGCCATGCCGTGCCATGCGGTGCCATGCCATTCCATGCCATTCCATGTCATTCCATGCCATTCCATGTCATTCCATGCCATTCCATGTCATTCCATGCCATTCCATGTCATTGCATGCCATTCCATGCCATTCCATGCCATTCCATACCATTCCATGCCATTCCATGCCATTCCATGCCATTCCATGCCATTCCATGCCATTCCATGCCATTCCATGCCATGCCATTCCATGCCATTCCATGCCATTCCATGCCATTCCATGCCATTCCATGCCATTCCATGCCATTCCATGCCATTCCATGCCATTCCATGCCATTCCATGCCATTCCATGCCATTCCATGCCATTCCATGCCATTCCATGCCATTCCATGCCATTCCATGCCATTCCATGCCATTCCATGCCATTCCATGCCATTCCATGCCATTCCATGCCATTCCATGCCATTCCATGCCATTCAATGCCGTGCCATGCCGTGCCATGCCGTGCCATGCCGTGCCATGCCGTGCCATGCCGTGCCATGCCGTGCCATGCCGGTGCCATGCCGTGCCATGCCGGTGCCATGCCGTGCCATGCCGGTGCCATGCCGTGCCATGCCGGTGCCATGCCGTGCCATGCCGTGCCATGCCGGTGCCATGCCGTGCCATGCCTGTGCCATGCCGTGCCATGCCGGTGCCATGCCGTGCCATGCCGGTGCCATGCAGTGCCATGCCGGTGCCATGCCGTGCCATGCCGGTGCCATGCCGTGCCATGCCGGTGCCATGCCGTGCTATGCCGTGCCATGCCGGTGCCATGCCGTGCCATGCCGGTGCCATGCCGTGCCATGCCGGTGCCATGCCGTGCCATGCCGTGCCATGCCGTGCCATGCCGTGCCATGCGGTGCCATGCCATTCCATGCCATTCCATGCCATTCCATGTCATTCCATGCCATTCCATGCCATTCCATGCCATTCCATGCCATTCAATGCCGTGCCATGCCGTGCCATGCCGGTGCCATGCCGTGCCATGCCGGTGCCATGCCGTGCCATGCCGGTGCCATGCCGTGCTATGCCGTGCCATGCCGGTGCCATGCCGTGCCATGCCGGTGCCATGCCGTGCCATGCCGGTGCCATGCCGTGCCATGCCGTGCCATGCCGGTGCCATGCCGTGCCATGCCGGTGCCATGCCGTGCCATGCCGTGCCATGCCGTGCCATGCCGTGCCATGCCGTGCCATGCCGTGCCATGCCGTGCCATGCGGTGCCATGCCATTCCATGCCATTCCATGCCATTCCATGCCATTCCATGCCATTCCATGTCATTCCATGCCATTCCATGCCATTCCATGCCATTCCATGCCATTCCATGCCATTCCATGCCATTCAATGCCGTGCCATGCCGTGCCATGCCGGTGCCATGCCGTGCCATGCCGGTGCCATGCCGTGCCATGCCGGTGCCATGCCGTGCCATGCCGGTGCCATGCCGTGCCATGCCGGTGCCATGCCGTGCCATGCCGGTGCCATGCCGTGCCATGCCGGTGCCATGCCGTGCCATGCCGGTGCCATGCCGTGCCATGCCGGTGCCATGCCGTGCCATGCCGGTGCCATGCCGTGCCATGCCGGTGCCATGCCGTGCCATGCCGTGCCATGCCGTGCCATGCCGTGCCATGCCGTGCCATGCGGTGCCATGCCATTCCATGCCATTCCATGCCATTCCATGACATTCCATGCCATTCCATGTCATTCCATGCCATTCCATGCCATTCCATGCCATTCCATGCCATTCCACGCCATTCAATGCCGTGCCATGCCGTGCCATGCCGGTGCCATGCCGTGCCATGCCGGTGCCATGCCGTGCCATGCCGTGCCATGCCGTGCCATGCCGGTGCCATGCCGTGCCATGCCGGTGCCATGCCGTGCCATGCCGTGCCATGCGGTGCCATGCCATTCCATGCCATTCCATGTCATTCCATGCCATTCCATGTCATTCCATGCCATTCCATGTCATTCCATGTCATTCCATGCCATTCCATGTCATTCCATGCCATTCCATGCCATTCCATGCCATTCCATGCCATTCCATGCCATTCCATGCCATTCCATGCCATTCCATGCCATTCCATGCCATTCCATGCCATTCCATGCCATTCCATGCCATTCCATGCCATTCCATGCCATTCCATGCCATTCCATGCCATTCCATGCCATTCCATGCCATTCCATGCCATTCCATGCCATTCCATGCCATTCCATGCCATTCCATGCCGTCCCATGCCGGTGCCATGCCGTCCCATGCCGGTGCCATGCCGTGCCATGCCGGTGCCATGCCGTGCCATGCCGGTGTCATGCCGTGCCATGCCGGTGCCATGCCGTGCCATGCCGGTGCCATGCCGTGCCATGCCGGTGCCATGCCGTGCCATGCCGGTGCCATGCCGTGCCATGCCCGTGCCATGCCGTGCCATGCCGGTGCCATGCCGTGCCATGCCGGTGCCATGCCGGTGCCATGCCGGTGCCATGCCGTGCCATGCCGGTGCCATGCCGTGCCATGCCGGTGCCATGCCGTGCCATGCCGGTGCCATGCCATTCCATGCCATTCCATGCCATTCCATGCCATTCCATGCCATTCCATGCCATTCCATGCCATTCCATGCCATTCCATGCCATTCCATGCCATTCCATGCCATTCCATGCCATTCCATGCCATTCCATGCCATTCCATGCCATTCCATGCCATTCCATGCCATTCCATGCCATTCCATGCCATTCCATGCCATTCCATGCCATTCCATGCCATTCCATGCCATTCCATGCCATTCCATGCCATTCCATGCCATTCCATGCCACTCCATGCCATTCCATGCCATTCCATGCCATTCCATGCCATTCCATGCCATTCCATGCCATTCCATGCCATTCCATGCCATTCCATGCCATTCCATGCCATTCCATGCCATTCCATGCCATTCCATGCCATTCCATGCCATTCCATGCCATTCCATGCCGTGCCATGCCGGTGCCATGCCGTGCCATGCCGGTGCCATGCCGTGCCATGCCGGTGCCATGCCGGTGCCATGCCGTGCCATGCCGGTGCCATGCCGGTGCCATGCCGTGCCATGCCGGTGCCATGCCGTGCCATGCCGGTGCCATGCCGTGCCATGCCGGTGCCATGCCGTGCCATGCCGGTGCCATGCCGTGCCATGCCGGTGCCATGCCGTGCCATGCCGGTGCCATGCCGTGCCATGCCGGTGCCATGCCGTGCCATGCCGTGCCATGCCGGTGCCATGCCGGTGCCATGCCGTGCCATGCCGGTGCCATGCCGTGCCATGCCGTGCGATGCCATTCCATGCCGGTGCGATGCCATTCCATGCCATTCCATGCCATTCCATGCCATTCCAAGCCATTCCATGCTATTCCATGTCATTCCATGCCATTCCATGCCATTCCATGCCATTCCATGCCATTCCATGCCATTCCATGCCATTCCATGCCATTCCATGCCATTCCATGCCATTCCATGCCATTCCATGCCATTCCATGCCATTCCATGCCATTCCATGCCATTCAATGCCGTGCCATGCCGTGCCATGCCATTCCATGCCATTCCATGCCATTCCATGCCATTCCATGCCATTTCATGCCATTCCATGCCATTTCATGCCATTCCATGCCATTCCATGCCATTCCATGCCATTCCATGCCATTCCATGCCATTCCATGCCATTCCATGCCATTCCATGCCATTCCATGCCATTCCATGCCATTCCATGCCATTCCATGCCATTCCATGCCATTCCATGCCATTCCATGCCATTCCATGCCATTCCATGCCATTCCATGCCATTCCATGCCATTCCATGCCATTCAATGCCGTGCCATGCCGTGCTATGCCGTGCCATGCCGTGCTATGCCGTGCCATGCCGTGCCATGCCGGTGCCATGCCGTGCCATGCCGGTGCCATGCCGTGCCATGCCGGTGCCATGCCGTGCCATGCCGGTGCCATGCCGTGCCATGCCGGTGCCATGCCGTGCCATGCCGGTGCCATGCCGGTGCCATGCCGTGCCATGCCGGTGCCATGCCGTGCCATGCCGGTGCCATGCCGTGCCATGCCGGTGCCATGCCGTGCCATGCCGTGCCATGCCGGTGCCATGCCGGTGCCATGCCGTGCCATGCCGGTGCCATGCCGTGCCATGCCGTGCGATGCCATTCCATGCCGGTGCGATGCCATTCCATGCCATTCCATGCCATTCCATGCCATTCCATGCCATTCCATGCCATTCCATGCCATTCCATGTCATTCCATGCCATTCCATGCCATTCCATGCCATTCCATGCCATTCCATGCCATTCCATGCCATTCCATGCCATTCCATGCCATTCCATGCCATTCCATGCCATTCCATGCCATTCCATGCCATTCCATGCCATTCCATGCCATTCCATGCCATTCCATGCCATTCCATGCCATTCCATGCCATTCCATGCCATTCAATGCCGTGCCATGCCGTGCCATGCCGTGCCATGCCGTGCCATGCCGTGCCATGCCGTGCCATGCCGTGCCATGCCGTGCCATGCCGTGCCATGCCGGTGCCATGCCGTGCCATGCCGGTGCCATGCCGTGCCATGCCGGTGCCATGCCGTGCCATGCCGGTGCCATGCCGTGCCATGCCGTGCCATGCCGGTGCCATGCCGTGCCATGCCGTGCCATGCCGGTGCCATGCCGTGCCATGCCGGTGCCATGCCGTGCCATGCCGGTGCCATGCCGTGCCATGCCGGTGCCATGACGTGCTATGCCGTGCCATGCCGGTGCCATGCCGTGCCATGCCGGTGCCATGCCTTGCCATGCCGTGCCATGCGGTGCCATGCCATTCCATGCCATTCCATGCCATTCCATGCCATTCCATGCCATTCCATGTCATTCCATGCCATTCCATGCCATTCCATGCCATTCCATGCCATTCCATGCCATTCCATGCCATTCCATGCCATTCCATGCCATTCCATGCCATTCCATGCCATTCCATGCCATTCAATGCCGTGCCATGCCGTGCCATGCCGGTGCCATGCCGTGCCATGCCGGTGCCATGCCGTGCCATGCCGGTGCCATGCCGTGCTATGCCGTGCCATGCCGGTGCCATGCCGTGCCATGCCGTGCCATGCCGTGCCATGCGGTGCCATGCCATTCCATGCCATTCCATGCCATTCCATGTCATTCCATGCCATTCCATGCCATTCCATGCCATTCCATGCCATTCCATGCCATTCAATGCCGTGCCATGCCGTGCCATGCCGGTGCCATGCCGTGCCATGCCGGTGCCATGCCGTGCCATGCCGGTGCCATGCCGTGCCATGCCGGTGCCATGCCGTGCCATGCCGGTGCCATGCCGTGCCATGCC
Organism: Cryptus armator; assembly: GCA_963971235.1. Taxonomy (NCBI): domain Eukaryota; kingdom Metazoa; phylum Arthropoda; class Insecta; order Hymenoptera; family Ichneumonidae; genus Cryptus; species Cryptus armator. The sequence goes on along the minus strand of CAXARG010000250.1, from coordinate 21,451 downwards.
GGTGCCATGCCGTGCCATGCCGGTGCCATGCCATTCCATGCCATTCCATGCCATTCCATGCCATTCCATGCCGGTGCCATGCCGTGCCATGCCGGTGCCATGCCGTGCCATGCCGGTGCCATGCCGTGCCATGCCGGTGCCATGCCGTGCCATGCCGGTGCCATGCCGTGCCATGCCGTGCCATGCCGGTGCCATGCCGTGCCATGCCGGTGCCATGCCGTGCCATGCCGTGCCATGCGGTGCCATGCCGTGCCATGCCGTGCCATGCCGTGCCATGCGGTGCCATGCCATTCCATGCCATTCCATGCCATTCCATGACATTCCATGCCATTCCATGACATTCCATGCCATTCCATGTCATTCCATGCCATTCCATGCCATTCCATGCCATTCCATGCCATTCCATGCCATTCCATGCCGTGCCATGCCGTGCCATGCCGGTGCCATGCCGTGCCATGCCGGTGCCATGCCGTGCCATGCCGGTGCCATGCCGTGCCATGCCGGTGCCATGCCGTGCCATGCCGGTGCCATGCCGTGCCATGCCGGTGCCATGACGTGCCATGCCGGTGCCATGCCGTGCCATGCCGGTGCCATGCCGTGCCATGCCGGTGCCATGCCGTGCCATGCCGGTGCCATGCCGTGCCATGCCGGTGCCATGCCGTGCCATGCCGGTGCCATGCCGTGCCATGCCGGTGCCATGCCGTGCCATGCCGGTGCCATGCCGTGCCATGCCGGTGCCATGCCGTGCCATGCCGGTGCCATGCCGTGCCATGCCGGTGCCATGCCGTGCCATGCCGGTGCCATGCCGTGCCATGCCGGTGCCATGCCGTGCCATGCCGGTGCCATGCCGTGCCATGCCGGTGCCATGCCGTGCCATGCCGGTGCCATGCCGTGCCATGCCGTGCCATGCCGGTGCCATGCCGTGCCATGCCGGTGCCATGCCGTGCCATGCCGGTGCCATGCCGTGCCATGCCGGTGCCATGCCGTGCCATGCCGGTGCCATGCCGTGCCATGCCGTGCCATGCGGTGCCATGCCATTCCATGCCATTCCATGTCATTCCATGCCATTCCATGTCATTCCATGCCATTCCATGTCATTCCATGCCATTCCATGTCATTGCATGCCATTCCATGCCATTCCATGCCATTCCATACCATTCCATGCCATTCCATGCCATTCCATGCCATTCCATGCCATTCCATGCCATTCCATGCCATTCCATGCCATGCCATTCCATGCCATTCCATGCCATTCCATGCCATTCCATGCCATTCCATGCCATTCCATGCCATTCCATGCCATTCCATGCCATTCCATGCCATTCCATGCCATTCCATGCCATTCCATGCCATTCCATGCCATTCCATGCCATTCCATGCCATTCCATGCCATTCCATGCCATTCCATGCCATTCCATGCCATTCCATGCCATTCCATGCCATTCCATGCCATTCCATGCCATTCCATGCCATTCCATGCCATTCCATGCCATTCCATGCCATTCAATGCCGTGCCATGCCGTGCCATGCCGTGCCATGCCGTGCCATGCCGTGCCATGCCGTGCCATGCCGGTGCCATGCCGTGCCATGCCGGTGCCATGCCGTGCCATGCCGGTGCCATGCCGTGCCATGCCGGTGCCATGCCGTGCCATGCCGTGCCATGCCGGTGCCATGCCGTGCCATGCCTGTGCCATGCCGTGCCATGCCGGTGCCATGCCGTGCCATGCCGGTGCCATGCAGTGCCATGCCGGTGCCATGCCGTGCCATGCCGGTGCCATGCCGTGCCATGCCGGTGCCATGCCGTGCTATGCCGTGCCATGCCGGTGCCATGCCGTGCCATGCCGGTGCCATGCCGTGCCATGCCGGTGCCATGCCGTGCCATGCCGGTGCCATGCCGTGCCATGCCGTGCCATGCCGTGCCATGCCGTGCCATGCGGTGCCATGCCGGTGCCATGCCGTGCCATGCCGTGCCATGCCGTGCCATGCCGGTGCCATGCCGTGCCATGCCGGTGCCATGCCGTGCTATGCCGTGCCATGCCGGTGCCATGCCGTGCCATGCCGGTGCCATGCCGTGCCATGCCGGTGCCATGCCGTGCCATGCCGTGCCATGCCGGTGCCATGCCGTGCCATGCCGGTGCCATGCCGTGCCATGCCGGTGCCATGCCGTGCTATGCCGTGCCATGCCGGTGCCATGCCGTGCCATGCCGGTGCCATGCCGTGCCATGCCGGTGCCATGCCGTGCCATGCCGTGCCATGCCGGTGCCATGCCGTGCCATGCCGGTGCCATGCCGTGCCATGCCGTGCCATGCCGTGCCATGCCGTGCCATGCCGTGCCATGCCGTGCCATGCCGTGCCATGCCGTGCCATGCGGTGCCATGCCATTCCATGCCATTCCATGCCATTCCATGCCATTCCATGCCATTCCATGTCATTCCATGCCATTCCATGCCATTCCATGCCATTCCATGCCATTCCATGCCATTCCATGCCATTCAATGCCGTGCCATGCCGTGCCATGCCGGTGCCATGCCGTGCCATGCCGGTGCCATGCCGTGCCATGCCGGTGCCATGCCGTGCCATGCCGGTGCCATGCCGTGCCATGCCGGTGCCATGCCGTGCCATGCCGGTGCCATGCCGTGCCATGCCGGTGCCATGCCGTGCCATGCCGGTGCCATGCCGTGCCATGCCGGTGCCATGCCGTGCCATGCCGGTGCCATGCCGTGCCATGCCGGTGCCATGCCGTGCCATGCCGGTGCCATGCCGTGCCATGCCGGTGCCATGCCGTGCCATGCCGTGCCATGCCGTGCCATGCCGTGCCATGCCGTGCCATGCCGTGCCATGCGGTGCCATGCCATTCCATGCCATTCCATGCCATTCCATGACATTCCATGCCATTCCATGTCATTCCATGCCATTCCATGCCATTCCATGCCATTCCATGCCATTCCACGCCATTCAATGCCGTGCCATGCCGTGCCATGCCGGTGCCATGCCGTGCCATGCCGGTGCCATGCCGTGCCATGCCGTGCCATGCCGTGCCATGCCGGTGCCATGCCGTGCCATGCCGGTGCCATGCCGTGCCATGCCGTGCCATGCGGTGCCATGCCATTCCATGCCATTCCATGTCATTCCATGCCATTCCATGTCATTCCATGCCATTCCATGTCATTCCATGTCATTCCATGCCATTCCATGTCATTCCATGCCATTCCATGCCATTCCATGCCATTCCATGCCATTCCATGCCATTCCATGCCATTCCATGCCATTCCATGCCATTCCATGCCATTCCATGCCATTCCATGCCATTCCATGCCATTCCATGCCATTCCATGCCATTCCATGCCATTCCATGCCATTCCATGCCATTCCATGCCATTCCATGCCGTCCCATGCCGGTGCCATGCCGTCCCATGCCGGTGCCATGCCGTGCCATGCCGGTGCCATGCCGTGCCATGCCGGTGTCATGCCGTGCCATGCCGGTGCCATGCCGTGCCATGCCGGTGCCATGCCGTGCCATGCCGGTGCCATGCCGTGCCATGCCGGTGCCATGCCGTGCCATGCCCGTGCCATGCCGTGCCATGCCGGTGCCATGCCGTGCCATGCCGGTGCCATGCCGGTGCCATGCCGGTGCCATGCCGTGCCATGCCGGTGCCATGCCGTGCCATGCCGGTGCCATGCCGTGCCATGCCGGTGCCATGCCATTCCATGCCATTCCATGCCATTCCATGCCATTCCATGCCATTCCATGCCATTCCATGCCATTCCATGCCATTCCATGCCATTCCATGCCATTCCATGCCATTCCATGCCATTCCATGCCATTCCATGCCATTCCATGCCATTCCATGCCATTCCATGCCATTCCATGCCATTCCATGCCATTCCATGCCATTCCATGCCATTCCATGCCATTCCATGCCATTCCATGCCATTCCATGCCACTCCATGCCATTCCATGCCATTCCATGCCATTCCATGCCATTCCATGCCATTCCATGCCATTCCATGCCATTCCATGCCATTCCATGCCATTCCATGCCATTCCATGCCATTCCATGCCATTCCATGCCATTCCATGCCATTCCATGCCGTGCCATGCCGGTGCCATGCCGTGCCATGCCGGTGCCATGCCGGTGCCATGCCGTGCCATGCCGGTGCCATGCCGGTGCCATGCCGTGCCATGCCGGTGCCATGCCGTGCCATGCCGGTGCCATGCCGTGCCATGCCGGTGCCATGCCGTGCCATGCCGGTGCCATGCCGTGCCATGCCGGTGCCATGCCGTGCCATGCCGGTGCCATGCCGTGCCATGCCGTGCCATGCCGGTGCCATGCCGGTGCCATGCCGTGCCATGCCGGTGCCATGCCGTGCCATGCCGTGCGATGCCATTCCATGCCGGTGCGATGCCATTCCATGCCATTCCATGCCATTCCATGCCATTCCAAGCCATTCCATGCTATTCCATGTCATTCCATGCCATTCCATGCCATTCCATGCCATTCCATGCCATTCCATGCCATTCCATGCCATTCCATGCCATTCCATGCCATTCCATGCCATTCCATGCCATTCCATGCCATTCCATGCCATTCCATGCCATTCCATGCCATTCCATGCCATTCCATGCCATTCCATGCCATTCAATGCCGTGCCATGCCGTGCCATGCCATTCCATGCCATTCCATGCCATTCCATGCCATTCCATGCCATTTCATGCCATTCCATGCCATTCCATGCCATTCCATGCCATTCCATGCCATTCCATGCCATTCCATGCCATTCCATGCCATTCAATGCCATTCCATGCCATTCAATGCCATTCCATGCCATTCAATGCCGTGCCATGCCGTCCCATGCCGGTGCCATGCCGTGCCATGCCGGTGCCATGCCGTGCCATGCCGTGCCATGCCGGTGCCATGCCGTGCCATGCCGGTGCCATGCCGTGCCATGCCGGTGCCATGCCGTGCCATGCCGGTGCCATGCCGTGCCATGCCGGTGCCATGCCGTGCCATGCCGGTGCCATGCCGTGCCATGCCGGTGCCATGCCGTGCCATGCCGGTGCCATGCCGTGCCATGCCCGTGCCATGCCGTGCCATGCCGGTGCCATGCCGTGCCATGCCGGTGCCATGCCGGTGCCATGCCGTGCCATGCCGGTGCCATGCCGTGCCATGCCGGTGCCATGCCATTCCATGCCATTCCATGCCATTCCATGCCATTCCATGCCATTCCATGCCATTCCATGCCATTCCATGCCATTCCATGCCATTCCATGCCATTCCATGCCATTCCATGCCATTCCATGCCATTCCATGCCATTCCATGCCATTCCATGCTATTCCATGCCATTCCATGCCATTCCATGCCATTCCATGCCATTCCATGCCATTCCATGCCATTCCATGCCATTCCATGCCATTCCATGCCATTCCATGCCATTCCATGCCATTCCATGCCATTCCATGCCATTCCATGCCATTCCATGCCATTCCATGCCATTCCATGCCATTCCATGCCATTCCATGCCATTCCATGCCATTCTATGCCATTCCATGCCATTCCATGCCATTCCATGCCATTCCATGCCATTCCATGCCATTCCATGCCATTCCATGCCATTCCATGCCGTCCCATGCCGGTGCCATGCCGTCCCATGCCGGTGCCATGCCGTGCCATGCCGGTGCCATGCCGTGCCATGCCGGTGCCATGCCGTGCCATGCCGGTGCCATGCCGTGCCATGCCGGTGCCATGCCGTGCCATGCCCGTGCCATGCCGTGCCATGCCGGTGCCATGCCGTGCCATGCCGGTGCCATGCCGGTGCCATGCCGTGCCATGCCGGTGCCATGCCGTGCCATGCCGGTGCCATGCCGTGCCATGCCGGTGCCATGCCATTCCATGCCATTCCATGCCATTCCATGCCATTCCATGCCATTCCATGCCATTCCATGCCATTCCATGCCATTCCATGCCATTCCATGCCATTCCATGCCATTCCATGCCATTCCATGCCATTCCATGCCATTCCATGCCATTCCATGCCATTCCATGCCATTCCATGCCATTCCATGCCATTCCATGCCATTCCATGCCATTCCATGCCATTCCATGCCATTCCATGCCATTCCATGCCATTCCATGCCATTCCATGCCATTCCATGCCATTCCATGCCATTCCATGCCATTCCATGCCATTCCATGCCATTCCATGCCATTCCATGCCATTCCATGCCATTCCATGCCATTCCATGCCATTCCATGCCATTCCATGCCATTCCATGCCATTCCATGCCATTCCATGCCATTCCATGCCATTCCATGCCATTCCATGCCATTCCATGCCATTCCATGCCATTCCATGCCATTCCATGCCATTCCATGCCATTCCATGCCATTCCATGCCATTCCATGCCATTCCATGCCATTCCATGCCATTCCATGCCATTCCATGCCATTCCATGCCATTCCATGCCATTCCATGCCATTCCATGCCATTCCATGCCATTCCATGCCATTCAATGCCGTGCCATGCCGTGCCATGCCATTCCATGCCATTCCATGCCATTCCATGCCATTCCATGCCATTCCATGCCATTCCATGCCATTTCATGCCATTCCATGCCATTTCATGCCATTCCATGCCATTCCATGCCATTCCATGCCATTCCATGCCATTCCATGCCATTCCATGCCATTCCATGCCATTCCATGCCATTCCATGCATTCCATGCCGTGCCATGCCCGTGCCATGCCGTGCCATGCCGGTGCCATGCCGTGCCATGCCGGTGCCATGCCGTGCCATGCCGGTGCCATGCCGGTGCCATGCCGGTGCCATGCCGTGCCATGCCGGTGCCATGCCGTGCCATGCCGGTGCCATGCCGTGCCATGCCAGTGCCATGCCATTCCATGCCATTCCATGCCATTCCATGCCATTCCATGCCATTCCATGCCATTCCATGCCATTCCATGCCATTCCATGCCATTCCATGCCATTCCATGCCATTCCATGCCATTCCATGCCATTCCATGCCATTCCATGCCATTCCATGCCATTCCATGCCATTCCATGCCATTCCATGCCATTCCATGCCATTCCATGCCATTCCATGCCATTCCATGCCATTCCATGCCATTCCATGCCATTCCATGCCATTCCATGCCATTCCATGCCATTCCATGCCATTCCATGCCATTCCATGCCATTCCATGCCATTCCATGCCATTCCATGCCATTCCATGCCATTCCATGCCATTCCATGCCATTCCATGCCATTCCATGCCATTCCATGCCATTCCATGCCATTCCATGCCATTCCATGCCGTGCCATGCCGTGCCATGCCATTCCATGCCATTCCATGCCATTCCATGCCATTCCATGCCATTCCATGCCATTCCATGCCATTCCATGCCATTCCATGCCATTCCATGCCATTCCATGCCATTCCATGCCATTCCATGCCATTCCATGCCATTCCATGCCATTCCATGCCATTCCATGCCATTCCATGCCATTCCATGCCATTCCATGCCATTCCATGCCATTCCATGCCATTCCATGCCATTCCATGCCATTCCATGCCATTCCATGCCATTCCATGCCATTCCATGCCATTCCATGCCATTCCATGCCATTCCATGCCATTCCATGCCATTCCATGCCATTCCATGCCATTCCATGCCATTCCATGCCATTCCATGCCATTCCATGCCATTCCATGCCATTCCATGGCATTCCATGCCATTCCATGCCATTCCATGCCATTCCATGCCATTCCATGCCATTCCATGCCATTCCATGCCATTCCATGCCATTCCATGCCATTCCATGCCATTCCATGCCGGTGCCATGCCATTCCATGCCATTCCATGCCATTCCATGCCATTCCATGCCATTCCATGCCATTCCATGCCATTCCATGCCATTCCATGCCATTCCATGCCATTCCATGCCATTCCATGCCATTCCATGCCATTCCATGCCATTCCATGCCATTCCATGCCATTCCATGCCATTCCATGCCATTCCATGCCATTCCATGCCATTCCATGCCATTCCATGCCATTCCATGCCATTCCATGCCATTCCATGCCATTCCATGACATTCCATGCCATTCCATGCCATTCCATGCCATTCCATGCCATTCCATGCCGTGCCATGCCGGTGCCATGCCGGTGCGATGCCGGTGCCATGCCGGGGCGATGCCATTCCATGCCATTCCATGCCATTCCATGCCATTCCATGCCATTCCATGCCATTCCATGCCATTCCATGCCATTCCATGCCATTCCATGCCATTCCATGCCGGTGCCATGCCGTGCCATGCCGGTGCCATGCCGTGCCATGCCGGTGCCATGCCGTGCCATGCCGGTGCCATGCCGTGCCATGCCGTGCCATGCCGGTGCCATGCCGTGCCATGCCGGTGCCATGCCGTGCCATGCCGGTGCCATGCCGTGCCATGCCGGTGCCATGCCGTGCCATGCCCGTGCCATGCCGTGCCATGCCGGTGCCATGCCGTGCCATGCCGGTGCCATGCCGGTGCCATGCCGTGCCATGCCGGTGCCATGCCGTGCCATGCCGGTGCCATGCCGTGCCATGCCGGTGCCATGCCATTCCATGCCATTCCATGCCATTCCATGCCATTCCATGCCATTCCATGCCATTCCATGCCATTCCATGCCATTCCATGCCATTCCATGCCATTCCATGCCATTCCATGCCATTCCATGCCATTCCATGCCATTCCATGCCATTCCATGCCATTCCATGCCATTCCATGCCATTCCATGCCATTCCATGCCATTCCATGCTATTCCATGCCATTCCATGCCATTCCATGCCATTCCATGCCATTCCATGCCATTCCATGCCATTCCATGCCATTCCATGCCATTCCATGCCATTCCATGCCATTCCATGCCATTCCATGCCATTCCATGCCGGTGCCATGCCGTGCCATGCCGGTGCCATGCCGTGCCATGCCGGTGCCATGCCGTGCCATGCCGGTGTCATGCCGTGCCATGCCGGTGCCATGCCGTGCCATGCCGGTGCCATGCCGTGCCATGCCGGTGCCATGCCGTGCCATGCCGGTGCCATGCCGTGCCATGCCCGTGCCATGCCGTGCCATGCCGGTGCCATGCCGTGCCATGCCGGTGCCATGCCGGTGCCATGCCGGTGCCATTGCCGTGCCATGCCGGTGCCATGCCGTGCCATGCCGGTGCCATGCCATTCCATGCCATTCCATGCCATTCCATGCCATTCCATGCCATTCCATGCCATTCCATGCCATTCCATGCCATTCCATGCCATTCCATGCCATTCCATGCCATTCCATGCCATTCCATGCCATTCCATGCCATTCCATGCCATTCCATGCCATTCCATGCCATTCCATGCCATTCCATGCCATTCCATGCCATTCCATGCCATTCCATGCCATTCCATGCCATTCCATGCCATTCCATGCCATTCCATGCCATTCCATGCCATTCCATGCCATTCCATGCCATTCCATGCCATTCCATGCCATTCCATGCCATTCCATGCCATTCCATGCCATTCCATGCCATTCCATGCCATTCCATGCCATTCCATGCCATTCCATGCCATTCCATGCCATTCCATGCCATTCCATGCCATTCCATGCCATTCCATGCCATTCCATGCCATTCCATGCCATTCCATGCCATTCCATGCCATTCCATGCCATTCCATGCCATTCCATGCCATTCCATGCCATTCCATGCCGTGCCATGCCGTGCCATGCCGGTGCCATGCCGGTGCCATGCCGTGCCATGCCGGTGCCATGCCGTGCCATGCCGGTGCCATGCCGTGCCATGCCGGTGCCATGCCGTGCCATGCCGGTGCCATGCCGTGCCATGCCGTGCCATGCCGGTGCCATGCCGGTGCCATGCCGTGCCATGCCGGTGCCATGCCGTGCCATGCCGGTGCCATGCCGTGCCATGCCGTGCGATGCCATTCCATGCCGGTGCGATGCCATTCCATGCCATTCCATGCCATTCCATGCCATTCCATGCCATTCCATGCCATTCCATGTCATTCCATGCCATTCCATGCCATTCCATGCCATTCCATGCCATTCCATGCCATTCCATGCCATTCCATGCCATTCCATGCCATTCCATGCCATTCCATGCCATTCCATGCCATTCCATGCCATTCCATGCCATTCCATGCCATTCCATGCCATTCCATGCCATTCCATGCCATTCCATGCCATTCCATGCCATTCCATGCCATTCCATGCCATTCCATGCCATTCCATGCCATTCCATGCCATTCCATGCCATTCCATGCCATTCCATGCCATTCCATGCCATTCCATGCCATTCCATGCCATTCCATGCCATTCCATGCCATTCCATGCCATTCCATGCCATTCCATGCCATTCCATGCCATTCCATGCCATTCCATGCCATTCCATGCCATTCCATGCCATTCCATGCCATTCCATGCCATTCCATGCCATTCCATGCCATTCCATGCCATTCCATGCCATTCCATGCCATTCCATGCCATTCCATGCCATTCCATGCCATTCCATGCCATTCCATGCCATTCCATGCCATTCCATGCCATTCCATGCCATTCCATGCCATTCCATGCCATTCCATGCCATTCCATGCCATTCCATGCCATTCCATGCCATTCCATGCCATTCCATGCCATTCCATGCCATTCCATGCCATTCCATGCCATTCCATGCCATTCCATGCCATTCCATGCCATTCCATGCCATTCCATGCCATTCCATGCCATTCCATGCCATTCCATGCCATTCCATGCCATTCCATGCCATTCCATGCCATTCCATGCCATTCCATGCCATTCCATGCCATTCCATGCCATTCCATGCCATTCCATGCCATTCCATGCCATTCCATGCCATTCCATGCCATTCCATGCCATTCCATGCCATTCCATGCCATTCCATGCCATTCCATGCCATTCCATGCCATTCCATGCCATTCCATGCCATTCCATGCCATTCCATGCCATTCCATGCCATTCCATGCCGGTGCCATGCCGTGCCGTGCCGGTGCCATGCCATTCCATGCCATTCCATGCCATTCCATGCCATTCCATGCCATTCCATGCCATTCCATGCCATTCCATGCCATTCCATGCCATTCCATGCCATTCCATGCCATTCCATGCCATTCCATGCCATTCCATGCCATTCCATGCCATTCCATGCCATTCCATGCCATTCCATGCCATTCCATGCCATTCCATGCCATTCCATGCCATTCCATGACATTCCATGCCATTCCATGCCATTCCATGCCATTCCATGCCATTCCATGCCGTGCCATGCCGGTGCCATGCCGGTGCGATGCCGGTGCCATGCCGGGGCGATGCCATTCCATGCCATTCCATGCCATTCCATGCCATTCCATGCCATTCCATGCCATTCCATGCCATTCCATGCCATTCCATGCCATTCCATGCCATTCCATGCCATTCCATGCCATTCCATGCCATTCCATGCCATTCCATGCCATTCAATGCCGTGCCATGCCGTCCCATGCCGGTGCCATGCCGTGCCATGCCGGTGCCATGCCGTGCCATGCCGTGCCATGCCGGTGCCATGCCGTGCCATGCCGGTGCCATGCCGTGCCATGCCGGTGCCATGCCGTGCCATGCCGGTGCCATGCCGTGCCATGCCGGTGCCATGCCGTGCCATGCCGGTGCCATGCCGTGCCATGCCGGTGCCATGCCGTGCCATGCCGGTGCCATGCCGTGCCATGCCGGTGCCATGCCGTGCCATGCCCGTGCCATGCCGTGCCATGCCGGTGCCATGCCGTGCCATGCCGGTGCCATGCCGGTGCCATGCCGTGCCATGCCGGTGCCATGCCGTGCCATGCCGGTGCCATGCCGTGCCATGCCGGTGCCATGCCATTCCATGCCATTCCATGCCATTCCATGCCATTCCATGCCATTCCATGCCATTCCATGCCATTCCATGCCATTCCATGCCATTCCATGCCATTCCATGCCATTCCATGCCATTCCATGCCATTCCATGCCATTCCATGCCATTCCATGCCATTCCATGCCATTCCATGCCATTCCATGCCATTCCATGCCATTCCATGCCATTCCATGCCATTCCATGCCATTCCATGCCATTCCATGCCATTCCATGCCATTCCATGCCATTCCATGCCATTCCATGCCATTCCATGCCATTCCATGCCATTCCATGCCATTCCATGCCATTCCATGCCGTGCCATGCCGGTGCCATGCCGTGCCATGCCGGTGCCATGCCGTGCCATGCCGGTGTCATGCCGTGCCATGCCGGTGCCATGCCGTGCCATGCCGGTGCCATGCCGTGCCATGCCGGTGCCATGCCGTGCCATGCCGGTGCCATGCCGTGCCATGCCCGTGCCATGCCGTGCCATGCCGGTGCCATGCCGTGCCATGCCGGTGCCATGCCGGTGCCATGCCGGTGCCATGCCGTGCCATGCCGGTGCCATGCCGTGCCATGCCGGTGCCATGCCGTGCCATGCCGGTGCCATGCCATTCCATGCCATTCCATGCCATTCCATGCCATTCCATGCCATTCCATGCCATTCCATGCCATTCCATGCCATTCCATGCCATTCCATGCCATTCCATGCCATTCCATGCCATTCCATGCCATTCCATGCCATTCCATGCCATTCCATGCCATTCCATGCCATTCCATGCCATTCCATGCCATTCCATGCCATTCCATGCCATTCCATGCCATTCCATGCCATTCCATGCCATTCCATGCCATTCCATGCCATTCCATGCCATTCCATGCCATTCCATGCCATTCCATGCCATTCCATGCCATTCCATGCCATTCCATGCCATTCCATGCCATTCCATGCCATTCCATGCCATTCCATGCCATTCCATGCCATTCCATGCCATTCCATGCCATTCCATGCCATTCCATGCCATTCCATGCCATTCCATGCCATTCCATGCCATTCCATGCCATTCCATGCCATTCCATGCCATTCCATGCCATTCCATGCCATTCCATGCCATTCCATGCCATTCCATGCCATTCCATGCCATTCCATGCCGTGCCATGCCATTCCATGCCGTGCCATGCCGGTGCCATGCCGGTGCCATGCCGTGCCATGCCGGTGCCATGCCGTGCCATGCCGGTGCCATGCCGTGCCATGCCGGTGCCATGCCGTGCCATGCCGGTGCCATGCCGTGCCATGCCGGTGCCATGCCGTGCCATGCCGTGCCATGCCGGTGCCATGCCGGTGCCATGCCGTGCCATGCCGGTGCCATGCCGTGCCATGCCGTGCGATGCCATTCCATGCCGGTGCGATGCCATTCCATGCCATTCCATGCCATTCCATGCCATTCCATGCCATTCCATGCCATTCCATGTCATTCCATGCCATTCCATGCCATTCCATGCCATTCCATGCCATTCCATGCCATTCCATGCCATTCCATGCCATTCCATGCCATTCCATGCCATTCCATGCCATTCCATGCCATTCCATGCCATTCCATGCCATTCCATGCCATTCCATGCCATTCCATGCCATTCCATGCCATTCCATGCCATTCCATGCCATTCCATGCCATTCCATGCCATTCCATGCCATTCCATGCCATTCCATGCCATTCCATGCCATTCCATGCCATTCCATGCCATTCCATGCCATTCCATGCCATTCCATGCCATTCCATGCCATTCCATGCCATTCCATGCCATTCCATGCCATTCCATGCCATTCCATGCCATTCCATGCCATTCCATGCCATTCCATGCCATTCCATGCCATTCCATGCCATTCCATGCCATTCCATGCCATTCCATGCCATTCCATGCCATTCCATGCCATTCCATGCCATTCCATGCCATTCCATGCCATTCCATGCCATTCCATGCCATTCCATGCCATTCCATGCCATTCCATGCCATTCCATGCCATTCCATGCCATTCCATGCCATTCCATGCCATTCCATGCCATTCCATGCCATTCCATGCCATTCCATGCCATTCCATGCCATTCCATGCCATTCCATGCCATTCCATGCCATTCCATGCCATTCCATGCCATTCCATGCCATTCCATGCCATTCCATGCCATTCCATGCCATTCCATGCCATTCCATGCCATTCCATGCCATTCCATGCCATTCCATGCCATTCCATGCCATTCCATGCCATTCCATGCCATTCCATGCCATTCCATGCCATTCCATGCCATTCCATGCCATTCCATGCCATTCCATGCCATTCCATGCCATTCCATGCCATTCCATGCCATTCAATGCCGTGCCATGCCATTCCATGCCATTCCATGCCATTCCATGCCATTCCATGCCATTTCATGCCATTCCATGCCATTTCATGCCATTCCATGCCATTCCATGCCATTCCATGCCATTCCATGCCATTCCATGCCATTCCATGCCATTCCATGCCATTCCATGCCATTCCATGCCATTCCATGCCATTCCATGCCATTCCATGCCATTCCATGCCATTCCATGCCATTCCATGCCATTCCATGCCATTCCATGCCATTCCATGCCATTCCATGCCATTCCATGCCATTCCATGCCATTCCATGCCATTCCATGCCATTCCATGCCATTCCATGCCATTCCATGCCATTCCATGCCATTCCATGCCGTGCCATGCCGGTGCCATGCCGTGCCATGCCATTCCATGCCGTGCCATGCCGGTGCCATGCCGTGCCATGCCGGTGCCATGCCGTGCCATGCCGGTGCCATGCCGTGCCATGCCGGTGCCATGCCGTGCCATGCCGGTGCCATGCCGTGCCATGCCGTGCCATGCCGTGCCATGCCGGTGCCATGCCGTGCCATGCCGTGCCATGCCGGTGCCATGCCGTGCCATGCCGGTGCCATGCCGTGCCATGCCGGTGCCATGCCGTGCTATGCCGTGCCATGCCGTGCTATGCCGTGCCATGCCGGTGCCATGCCGTGCCATGCCGGTGCCATGCCGTGCCATGCCGGTGCCATGCCGTGCCATGCCGGTGCCATGCCGTGCCATGCCGGTGCCATGCCGTGCCATGCCGGTGCCATGCCGTGCCATGCCGTGCCATGCCGTGCCATGCGGTGCCATGTCATTCCATGCCATTCCATGCCATTCCATGCCATTCCATACCATTCCATGCCATTCCATGCCATTCCATGCCATTCCATGCCATTCCATGCCATTCCATGCCATTCCATGCCATTCCATGCCATTCCATGCCATTCCATGCCATTC
Organism: Cryptus armator; assembly: GCA_963971235.1. Taxonomy (NCBI): domain Eukaryota; kingdom Metazoa; phylum Arthropoda; class Insecta; order Hymenoptera; family Ichneumonidae; genus Cryptus; species Cryptus armator. The sequence goes on along the minus strand of CAXARG010000250.1, from coordinate 6,189 downwards.
CATGCCATTCCATGCCATTCCATGCCATTCCATGCCATTCCATGCCATTCCATGCCATTCCATGCCATTCCATGCCATTCCATGCCATTCCATGCCATTCCATGCCATTCCATGCCATTCCATGCCATTCCATGCCATTCCATGCCATTCCATGCCATTCCATGCCATTCCATGCCATTCCATGCCATTCCATGCCATTCCATGCCATTCCATGCCATTCCATGCCATTCCATGCCATTCCATGCCATTCCATGCCATTCCATGCCATTCCATGCCATTCCATGCCATTCCATGCCATTCCATGCCATTCCATGCCATTCCATGCCATTCCATGCCATTCCATGCCATTCCATGCCATTCCATGCCATTCCATGCCATTCCATGCCATTCCATGCCATTCCATGCCATTCCATGCCATTCCATGCCATTCCATGCCATTCCATGCCATTCCATGCCATTCCATGCCATTCCATGCCATTCCATGCCATTCCATGCCATTCCATGCCGTGCCATGCCGTGCCATGCCATTCCATGCCATTCCATGCCATTCCATGCCATTCCATGCCATTCCATGCCATTCCATGCCATTCCATGCCATTCCATGCCATTCCATGCCATTCCATGCCATTCCATGCCATTCCATGCCATTCCATGCCATTCCATGCCATTCCATGCCATTCCATGCCATTCCATGCCATTCCATGCCATTCCATGCCATTCCATGCCATTCCATGCCATTCCATGCCATTCCATGCCATTCCATGCCATTCCATGCCATTCCATGCCATTCCATGCCATTCCATGCCATTCCATGCCATTCCATGCCATTCCATGCCATTCCATGCCATTCCATGCCATTCCATGCCATTCCATGCCATTCCATGCCATTCCATGCCATTCCATGCCATTCCATGCCATTCCATGCCATTCCATGCCATTCCATGCCATTCCATGCCATTCCATGCCATTCCATGCCATTCCATGCCATTCCATGCCATTCCATGCCATTCCATGCCATTCCATGCCATTCCATGCCATTCCATGCCATTCCATGCCATTCCATGCCATTCCATGCCATTCCATGCCATTCCATGCCATTCCATGCCATTCCATGCCGTGCCATGCCGGTGCCATGCCGTGCCATGCCATTCCATGCCGTGCCATGCCGGTGCCATGCCGTGCCATGCCGGTGCCATGCCGTGCCATGCCGGTGCCATGCCGTGCCATGCCGGTGCCATGCCGTGCCATGCCGGTGCCATGCCGTGCCATGCCGGTGCCATGCCGTGCCATGCCGGTGCCATGCCGTGCCATGCCGTGCCATGCCGTGCCATGCCGTGCCATGCCGTGCCATGCCGGTGCCATGCCGTGCCATGCCGTGCCATGCCCGTGCCATGCCGGTGCCATGCCGTGCCACGCCGGTGCCATGCCGTGCCATGCCGGTGCCATGCCGTGCCATGCCGGTGCCATGCCGTGCCATGCCGGTGCCATGCCGTGCCATGCCGTGCCATGCCGGTGCCATGCCGTGCCATGCCGGTGCCATGCCGGTGCGATGCCATTCCATGCCATTCCATGCCATTCCATGCCATTCCATGCCATTCCATGCCATTCCATGCCATTCCATGCCATTCCATGCCATTCCATGCCATTCCATGCCATTCCATGCCATTCCATGCCATTCCATGCCATTCCATGCCATTCCATGCCATTCCATGCCATTCCATGCCATTCCATGCCATTCCATGCCATTCCATGCCATTCCATGCCATTCCATGCCATTCCATGCCATTCCATGCCATTCCATGCCATTCCATGCCATTCCATGCCATTCCATGCCATTCCATGCCATTCCATGCCATTCCATGCCATTCCATGCCATTCCATGCCATTCCATGCCATTCCATGCCATTCCATGCCATTCCATGCCATTCCATGCCATTCCATGCCATTCCATGCCATTCCATGCCATTCCATGCCATTCCATGCCATTCCATGCCATTCCATGCCATTCCATGCCATTCCATGCCATTCCATGCCATTCCATGCCATTCCATGCCGTGCCATGCCATTCCATGCCGTGCCATGCCGGTGCCATGCCGGTGCCATGCCGTGCCATGCCGGTGCCATGCCGTGCCATGCCGGTGCCATGCCGTGCCATGCCGGTGCCATGCCGTGCCATGCCGGTGCCATGCCGTGCCATGCCGGTGCCATGCCGTGCCATGCCGTGCCATGCCGGTGCCATGCCGGTGCCATGCCGTGCCATGCCGGTGCCATGCCGTGCCATGCCGTGCGATGCCATTCCATGCCGGTGCGATGCCATTCCATGCCATTCCATGCCATTCCATGCCATTCCATGCCATTCCATGCCATTCCATGTCATTCCATGCCATTCCATGCCATTCCATGCCATTCCATGCCATTCCATGCCATTCCATGCCATTCCATGCCATTCCATGCCATTCCATGCCATTCCATGCCATTCCATGCCATTCCATGCCATTCCATGCCATTCCATGCCATTCCATGCCATTCCATGCCATTCCATGCCATTCCATGCCATTCCATGCCATTCCATGCCATTCCATGCCATTCCATGCCATTCCATGCCATTCCATGCCATTCCATGCCATTCCATGCCATTCCATGCCATTCCATGCCATTCCATGCCATTCCATGCCATTCCATGCCATTCCATGCCATTCCATGCCATTCCATGCCATTCCATGCCATTCCATGCCATTCCATGCCATTCCATGCCATTCCATGCCATTCCATGCCATTCCATGCCATTCCATGCCATTCCATGCCATTCCATGCCATTCCATGCCATTCCATGCCATTCCATGCCATTCCATGCCATTCCATGCCATTCCATGCCATTCCATGCCATTCCATGCCATTCCATGCCATTCCATGCCATTCCATGCCATTCCATGCCATTCCATGCCATTCCATGCCATTCCATGCCATTCCATGCCATTCCATGCCATTCCATGCCATTCCATGCCATTCCATGCCATTCCATGCCATTCCATGCCATTCCATGCCATTCCATGCCATTCCATGCCATTCCATGCCATTCCATGCCATTCCATGCCATTCCATGCCATTCCATGCCATTCCATGCCATTCCATGCCATTCCATGCCATTCCATGCCATTCCATGCCATTCCATGCCATTCCATGCCATTCCATGCCATTCCATGCCATTCCATGCCATTCCATGCCATTCCATGCCATTCCATGCCATTCCATGCCATTCCATGCCATTCCATGCCATTCAATGCCGTGCCATGCCATTCCATGCCATTCCATGCCATTCCATGCCATTCCATGCCATTTCATGCCATTCCATGCCATTTCATGCCATTCCATGCCATTCCATGCCATTCCATGCCATTCCATGCCATTCCATGCCATTCCATGCCATTCCATGCCATTCCATGCCATTCCATGCCATTCCATGCCATTCCATGCCATTCCATGCCATTCCATGCCATTCCATGCCATTCCATGCCATTCCATGCCATTCCATGCCATTCCATGCCATTCCATGCCATTCCATGCCATTCCATGCCATTCCATGCCATTCCATGCCATTCCATGCCATTCCATGCCATTCCATGCCATTCCATGCCATTCCATGCCATTCCATGCCATTCCATGCCATTCCATGCCATTCCATGCCATTCCATGCCGTGCCATGCCGGTGCCATGCCGTGCCATGCCATTCCATGCCGTGCCATGCCGGTGCCATGCCGTGCCATGCCGGTGCCATGCCGTGCCATGCCGGTGCCATGCCGTGCCATGCCGGTGCCATGCCGTGCCATGCCGGTGCCATGCCGTGCCATGCCGTGCCATGCCGTGCCATGCCGGTGCCATGCCGTGCCATGCCGTGCCATGCCGGTGCCATGCCGTGCCATGCCGGTGCCATGCCGTGCCATGCCGGTGCCATGCCGTGCTATGCCGTGCCATGCCGTGCTATGCCGTGCCATGCCGGTGCCATGCCGTGCCATGCCGGTGCCATGCCGTGCCATGCCGGTGCCATGCCGTGCCATGCCGGTGCCATGCCGGTGCCATGCCGTGCCATGCCGGTGCCATGCCGTGCCATGCCGTGCCATGCCGTGCCATGCCGTGCCATGCCGTGCCATGCGGTGCCATGTCATTCCATGCCATTCCATGCCATTCCATGCCATTCCATACCATTCCATGCCATTCCATGCCATTCCATGCCATTCCATGCCATTCCATGCCATTCCATGCCATTCCATGCCATTCCATGCCATTCCATGCCATTCCATGCCATTCCATGCCATTCCATGCCATTCCATGCCATTCCATGCCATTCCATGCCATTCCATGCCATTCCATGCCATTCCATGCCATTCCATGCCATTCCATGCCATTCCATGCCATTCCATGCCATTCCATGCCATTCCATGCCATTCCATGCCATTCCATGCCATTCCATGCCATTCCATGCCATTCCATGCCATTCCATGCCATTCCATGCCATTCCATGCCATTCCATGCCATTCCATGCCATTCCATGCCATTCCATGCCATTCCATGCCGTGCCATGCCGTGCCATGCCATTCCATGCCATTCCATGCCATTCCATGCCATTCCATGCCATTCCATGCCATTCCATGCCATTCCATGCCATTCCATGCCATTCCATGCCATTCCATGCCATTCCATGCCATTCCATGCCATTCCATGCCATTCCATGCCATTCCATGCCATTCCATGCCATTCCATGCCATTCCATGCCATTCCATGCCATTCCATGCCATTCCATGCCATTCCATGCCATTCCATGCCATTCCATGCCATTCCATGCCATTCCATGCCATTCCATGCCATTCCATGCCATTCCATGCCATTCCATGCCATTCCATGCCATTCCATGCCATTCCATGCCATTCCATGCCATTCCATGCCATTCCATGCCATTCCATGCCATTCCATGCCATTCCATGCCATTCCATGCCATTCCATGCCATTCCATGCCATTCCATGCCATTCCATGCCATTCCATGCCATTCCATGCCATTCCATGCCATTCCATGCCATTCCATGCCATTCCATGCCATTCCATGCCATTCCATGCCATTCCATGCCATTCCATGCCATTCCATGCCATTCCATGCCATTCCATGCCATTCCATGCCATTCCATGCCATTCCATGCCATTCCATGCCATTCCATGCCATTCCATGCCATTCCATGCCATTCCATGCCATTCCATGCCATTCCATGCCATTCCATGCCATTCCATGCCATTCCATGCCATTCCATGCCATTCCATGCCATTCCATGCCATTCCATGCCATTCCATGCCATTCCATGCCATTCCATGCCATTCCATGCCATTCCATGCCATTCCATGCCATTCCATGCCATTCCATGCCATTCCATGCCATTCCATGCCATTCCATGCCATTCCATGCCATTCCATGCCATTCCATGCCATTCCATGCCATTCCATGCCATTCCATGCCATTCCATGCCATTCCATGCCATTCCATGCCATTCCATGCCATTCCATGCCATTCCATGCCATTCCATGCCATTCCATGCCATTCCATGCCATTCCATGCCATTCCATGCCATTCCATGCCATTCCATGCCATTCCATGCCATTCCATGCCATTCCATGCCATTCCATGCCATTCCATGCCATTCCATGCCATTCCATGCCATTCCATGCCATTCCATGCCATTCCATGCCATTCCATGCCATTCCATGCCATTCCATGCCATTCCATGCCATTCCATGCCATTCCATGCCATTCCATGCCATTCCATGCCATTCCATGCCATTCCATGCCATTCCATGCCATTCCATGCCATTCCATGCCATTCCATGCCATTCCATGCCATTCCATGCCATTCCATGCCATTCAATGCCGTGCCATGCCATTCCATGCCATTCCATGCCATTCCATGCCATTCCATGCCATTCCATGCCATTCCATGCCATTTCATGCCATTCCATGCCATTCCATGCCATTCCATGCCATTCCATGCCATTCCATGCCATTCCATGCCATTCCATGCCATTCCATGCCATTCCATGCCATTCCATGCCATTCCATGCCATTCCATGCCATTCCATGCCATTCCATGCCATTCCATGCCATTCCATGCCATTCCATGCCATTCCATGCCATTCCATGCCATTCCATG
>CAXARG010000249.1:837500-1025757 GCA_963971235.1 Cryptus armator | reverse complement strand
CCGGCATGGCACGGCATGGCACGGCATGGCACGGCATGGCACGGCATGGCACGGCATGGCACGGCATGGCACGGCATGGCACGGCATGGCACGGCATGGCACGGCATGGCACGGCATGGCACGGCATGGCACGGCATGGCACCGGCATGGCACCGGCATGGCACGGCATGGCACCGGCATGGCACCGGCATGGCACGGCATGGCACCGGCATGGCACGGCATGGCACGGCATGGCACCGGCATGGCACGGCATGGCACCGGCATGGCACGGCATGGCACCGGCATGGCACGGCATGGCTCCGGCATGGCACCGGCATGGCACGGCATGGCACCGGCATGGCACGGCATGGCTCCGGCATGGCACCGGCATGGCACCGGCATGGCACGGCATGGCACCGGCATGGCACGGCATGGCACCGGCATGGCACGGCATGGCACCGGCATGGCACGGCATGGCACCGGCATGGCACGGCATGGCACCGGCATGGCACGGCATGGCACGGCATGGCACGGCATGGAATGGCATGGAATGGCATGGAATGGCATGGAATGGCATGGAATGGCATGGAATGGCATGGAATGGCATGGAATGGCATGGAATGGCATGGAATGGCATGGAATGGCATGGAATGGCATGGAATGGCATGGAATGGCATGGCACGGCATGGCACGGCATTGAATGGCATGGAATGGCATGGAATGGCATGGAATGGAATGGAATGGCATGGAATGGCATGGAATGGCATGGAATGGCATGGAATGGCATGGAATGGCATGGAATGGCATGGAATGGCATGGAATGGCATGGAATGGCATGGAATGGCATGGAATGGCATGGAATGGCATGGAATGGCATGGAATGGCATGTCACCGGCATGGAATGGCATGTCACCGGCATGGAATGGCATGGAATGGCATGGCACCGGCATGGCACGGCATGGCACGGCATGGCACGGAATGGCATGGAATGGCATGGAATGGCATGGAATGGCATGGAATGGCATGGAATGGCATGGAATGGCATGGAATGGCATGGAATGGCATGGAATGGCATGGAATGGCATGGAATGGCATGGAATGGCATGGAATGGCATGGAATGGCATGGAATGGCATGGAATTGCATGGAATGGCATGGAATGGCATGGAATGGCATGGAATGGCATGGAATGGCATGGAATGGCATGGAATGGCATGGAATGGCATGGAATGGCATGGAATGGCATGGAATGGCATGGAATGGCATGGAATGGCATGGAATGGCATGGAATGGCATGGAATGGCATGGAATGGCATGTCACCGGCATGGAATGGCATGGAATGGCATGGCACCGGCATGGCACGGCATGGCACGGCATGGCATGGAATGGCATGTCACCGGCATGGAATGGCATGGAATGGCATGGAATGGCATGGAATGGCATGGAATGACATGGAACGGCATGGAATGGCATGGCACGGCATGGCACCGGCATGGCACGGCATGGCACCGGCATGGCACCGGCATGGCACGGCATGGCACCGGCATGGCACGGCATGGCACCGGCATGGCACGGCATGGCACCGGCATGGCACGGCATGGCACCGGCATGGCACGGCATGGCACCGGCATGGCACGGCATGGCACGGAATGGCATGGAATGGCATGGAATGGCATGGAATGGCATGGAATGGCATGGAATGGCATGGCACCGGCATGGCACCGGCATGGCACGGAATGGCATGGCACGGAATGGCATGGCACGGAATGGCATGGAATGGCATGGAATGGCATGGAATGGCATGGAATGGCATGGAATGGCATGGAATGGCATGGAATGGCATGGAATGGCATGGAATGGCATGGAATGGCATGGAATGGCATGGCACCGGCATGGCACCGGCATGGCACCGGCATGGCACGGCATGGCACGGCATGGCACGGCATGGCACGGCATTGAATGGCATGGAATGGCATGGAATGGCATGGAATGGCATGGAATGGCATGGAATGGCATGGAATGGCATGGAATGGCATGGAATGGCATGGAATGGCATGGAATGGCATGGAATGGCATGGAATGGCATGGAATGGCATGGAATGGCATGGAATGGCATGGAATGGCATGGAATGGCATGGAATGGCATGGAATGGCATGGCACCGCATGGCACGGCATGGCACGGCATTGAATGGCATGGAATGGCATGGAATGGCATGGAATGGCATGGAATGGCATGGAATGGCATGGAATGGCATGGAATGGCATGGAATGGCATGGAATGGCATGGAATGGCATGGAATGGCATGGAATGGCATGGAATGGCATGGAATGGCATGGAATGGCATGGCACCGGCATGGCACCGGCATGGCACCGGCATGGCACCGGCATGGCACCGGCATGGCACCGGCATGGCACCGGCATGGCACCGGCATGGCACCGGCATGGCACCGGCATGGCACCGGCATGGCACCGGCATGGCACGGCATGGCACGGAATGGCATGGAATGGCATGGAATGGCATGGAATGGCATGGAATGGCATGGAATGGCATGGAATGGCATGGAATGGCATGGAATGGCATGGAATGGCATGGAATGGCATGGAATGGCATGGAATGGCATGGAATGGCATGGAATGGCATGGAATGGCATGGAAAGGCATGGAATGGCATGGAATGGCATGGAATGGCATGGAATGGCATGGAATGGCATGGAATGGCATGGCACCGGCATGGAATGGCATGGCACCGGCATGGCACCGGCATGGCACGGCATGGCACCGGCATGGCACGGCATTGAATGGCATGGAATGGCATGGAATGGCATGGAATGGCATGGAATGGCATGGAATGGCATGGAATGGCATGGAATGGCATGGAATGGCATGGAATGGCATGGAATGGCATGGAATGGCATGGAATGGCATGGAATGGCATGGAATGGCATGGAATGGCATGGAATGGCATGGAATGGCATGGAATGGCATGGAATGGCATGGAATGGCATGGAATGGCATGGAATGGCATGGAATGGCATGGAATGGCATGGAATGGCATGGAATGGCATGGAATGGCATGGAATGGCATGGAAAGGCATGGAATGGCATGGAATGGCATGGAATGGCATGGAATGGCATGGAATGGCATGGAATGGCATGGCACCGGCATGGAATGGCATGGCACCGGCATGGCACCGGCATGGCACGGCATGGCACCGGCATGGCACGGCATGGCACCGGCATGGCACGGCATGGCACCGGCATGGCACGGCATGGCACCGGCATGGCACGGCATGGCACCGGCATGGCACCGGCATGGCACCGGCATGGCACCGGCATGGCACGGCATGGCACCGGCATGGCACCGGCATGGCACCGGCATGGCACGGCATGGCACCGGCATGGCACCGGCATGGCACGGCATGGCACCGGCATGGCACGGCATGGCACCGGCATGGCACGGCATGGCACCGGCATGGCACGGCATGGCACCGGCATGGCACGGCATGGCACCGGCATGGCACGGCATGGCACGGCATGGAATGGCATGGAATGGCATGGAATGGCATGGAATGGCATGGAATTGCATGGAATGGCATGGAATGGCATGGAATAGCATGGCACCGGCATGGAATAGCATGGCACCGGCATGGAATGGCATGGAATGGCATGGCACCGGCATGGCACCGGCATGGCACCGGCATGGCACGGAATGGCACGGCATGGCACGGCATGGCACCGGCATGGCACGGCATGGCACCGGCATGGCACGGAATGGCACGGCATGGCACGGCATGGCACCGGCATGGCACGGCATGGCACCGGCATGGCACGGCATGGCACCGGCATGGCACGGCATGGCACCGGCATGGCACGGCATGGAATGGCATGGAATGGCATGGAATTGCATGGAATGGCATGGAATGGCATGGAATGGCATGGAATGGCATGGAATGGCATGGCCCCGGCATGGAATGGCATGGCCCCGGCATGGAATGGCATGGAATGGCATGGCACGGAATGGCATGGAATGGCATGGCACGGCATGGCACCGGCATGGCACGGCATGGCACCGGCATGGCACGGCATGGCACCGGCATGGCACGGCATGGCACCGGCATGACACGGCATGGCACCGGCATGGCACGGCATGGAATGGCATGGAATGGCATGGAATGGCATGGAATGGCATGGAATGGCATGGAATGGCATGGAATGGCATGGAATGGCATGGAATGGCATGGAATGGCATGGAATGGCATGGAATGGCATGGAATGGCATGGAATGGCATGGAATGGCATGGAATGGCATGGAATTGCATGGAATGGCATGGAATGGCATGGAATGGCATGGCACCGGCATGGAATGGCATGGAATGGCATGGAATGGCATGGCACCGGCATGGCACCGGCATGGCACGGCATGGCACCGGCATGGCACGGCATGGCACCGGCATGGCACGGCATGGCACCGGCATGGCACGGCATGGCACCGGCATGGCACGGCATGGCACCGGCATGGCACGGCATGGCACCGGCATGGCACGGCATGGCACCGGCATGGCACGGCATGGCACGGCATGGCACGGCATGGAATGGCATGGAATGGCATGGAATGGCATGGAATGGCATGGAATGGCATGGAATGGCATGGAATGGCATGGAATGGCATGGAATGGCATGGAATGGCATGGAATGGCATGGAAAGGCATGGAATGGCATGGAATGGCATGGAATGGCATGGAATGGCATGGAATGGCATGGAATGGCATGGAATGGCATGGCACCGGCATGGAATGGCATGGCACCGGCATGGCACCGGCATGGCACGGCACGGCACCGGCATGGCACGGCATGGCACCGGCATGGCACGGCATGGCACCGGCATGGCACGGCATGGCACCGGCATGGCACGGCATGGCACCGGCATGGCACGGCATGGCACCGGCATGGCACGGCATGGCACGGCATGGAATGGCATGGAATGGCATGGAATGGCATGGAATGGCATGGAATGGCATGGAATGGCATGGAATGGCATGGAATGGCATGGAATGGCATGGAATGGCATGGAATGGCATGGAATGGCATGGAATGGCATGGAATGGCATGGAATGGCATGGAATGGCATGGAATGGCATGGAATGGCATGGAATAGCATGGCACCGGCATGGAATAGCATGGCACCGGCATGGAATGGCATGGAATGGCATGGAATGGCATGGCACCGGCATGGCACCGGCATGGCACCGGCATGGCACGGAATGGCACGGCATGGCACGGCATGGCACCGGCATGGCACGGCATGGCACCGGCATGGCACGGCATGGAATGGCATGGAATGGCATGGAATGGCATGGAATGGCATGGAATGGCATGGAATTGCATGGAATGGCATGGAATGGCATGGAATGGCATGGAATGGCATGGAATGGCATGGAATGGCATGGAATGGCATGGAATGGCATGGAATGGCATGGAATGGCATGGAATGGCATGGAATGGCATGGAATGGCATGGAATGGCATGGAATGGCATGGAATGGCATGGAATGGCATGGCCCCGGCATGGAATGGCATGGCCCCGGCATGGAATGGCATGGAATGGCATGGCACGGCATGGCACGGCATGGCACGGCATGGCACCGGCATGGCACGGCATGGCACCGGCATGGCACCGGCATGGCACGGCATGGCACCGGCATGGCACGGCATGGCACCGGCATGGCACGGCATGGCACCGGCATGGCACGGCATGGCACCGGCATGGCACGGCATGGCACCGGCATGGCACGGCATGGCACCGGCATGGCACGGCATGGCACCGGCATGGCACGGCATGGCACCGGCATGGCACGGCATGGCACCGGCATGGCACGGCATGGCACCGGCATGGCACGGCATGGCACCGGCATGGCACGGCATGGCACCGGCATGGCACGGCATGGCACCGGCATGGCACGGCATGGCACCGGCATGGCACGGCATGGCACGGCATGGCACGGCATGGAATGGCATGGAATGGCATGGAATGGCATGGAATGGCATGGAATGGCATGGCACGGCATGGCACGGCATGGCACGGCATTGAATGGCATGGAATGGCATGGAATGGCATGGAATGGCATGGAATGGCATGGAATGGCATGGAATGGCATGGAATGGCATGGAATGGCATGGAATGGCATGGAATGGCATGGAATGGCATGGAATGGCATGGAATGGCATGGCACCGGCATGGCACCGGCATGGCACGGCATGGCACCGGCATGGCACGGCATGGCACCGGAATGGCACGGCATGGCACCGGCATGGCACGGCATGGCACCGGCATGGCACGGCATGGCACCGGCATGGCACGGCATGGCACCGGCATGGCACCGGCATGGCACGGCATGGCACCGGCATGGCACGGCATGGCACGGCATGGCACCGGCATGGCACGGCATGGCACCGGCATGGCACGGCATGGCACCGGCATGGCACGGCATGGCACCGGCATGGCACGGCATGGCACCGGCATGGCACGGCATGGCACCGGCATGGAATGGCATGGAATGGCATGGAATGGCATGGCACCGCATGGCACGGCATGGCACCGCATGGCACGGCATGGCACCGCATGGCACGGCATGGCACGGCATGGCACGGCATTGAATGGCATGGAATGGCATGGAATGGCATGGAATGGCATGGAATGGCATGGAATGGCATGGAATGGCATGGAATGGCATGGAATTGCATGGAATGGCATGGAATGGCATGGAATGGCATGGAATGGCATGGCACCGGCATGGAATGGCATGGAATGGCATGGAATGGCATGGAATGGCATGGAATGGCATGGAATGGCATGGAATGGCATGGAATGGCATGGAATGGCATGGAATGGCATGGAATGGCATGGAATGGCATGGAATGGCATGGAATGGCATGGAATGGCATGGAATGGCATGGAATGGCATGGAATGGCATGGAATGGCATGGAATGGCATGGAATGGCATGGAATGGCATGGAATGGCATGGAATGGCATGGAATGGCATGGAATGGCATGGAATGGCATGGAATGGCATGGAATGGCATGGAATGGCATGGAATGGCATGGAATGGCATGGAATGGCATGGAATGGCATGGAATGGCATGGAATGGCATGGAATGGCATGGAATGGCATGGAATGGCATGGCACCGGCATGGCACGGCATGGCACCGGCATGGCACCGGCATGGCACCGGCATGGCACCGGCATGGCACCGGCATGGCACCGGCATGGCACCGGCATGGCACCGGCATGGCACCGGCATGGCACCGGCATGGCACCGGCATGGCACCGGCATGGCACCGGCATGGCACCGGCATGGCACCGGCATGGCACCGGCATGGCACCGGCATGGCACGGCATGGCACCGGCATGGCACGGCATGGCACCGGCATGGCACGGCATGGCACCGGCATGGCACCGGCATGGCACGGCATGGCACGGCATGGCACCGGCATGGCACGGCATGGCACCGGCGTGGCACGGCATGGCACCGGCATGGCACGGCATGGCACCGGCATGGCACGGCATGGCTCCGGCATGGCACCGGCATGGCACCGGCATGGCACGGCATGGCACCGGCATGGCACGGCATGGCACCGGCATGGCACGGCATGGCACCGGCATGGCACGGCATGGCACCGGCATGGCACGGCATGGCACGGCATGGCACGGCATGGAATGGCATGGAATGGCATGGAATGGCATGGAATGGCATGGCACGGCATGGAATGGCATTGAATGGCATGGAATGGCATGGAATGGCATGGAATGGAATGGAATGGCATGGAATGGCATGGAATGGCATGGAATGGCATGGAATGGCATGGAATGGCATGGAATGGCATGGAATGGCATGGAATGGCATGGAATGGCATGGAATGGCATGGAATGGCATGGAATGGCATGGAATGGCATGGAATGGCATGGAATGGCATGTCACCGGCATGGAATGGCATGTCACCGGCATGGAATGGCATGGAATGGCATGGCACCGGCATGGCACGGCATGGCACGGCATGGCACGGAATGGCATGGAATGGCATGGAATGGCATGGAATGGCATGGAATGGCATGGAATGGCATGGAATGGCATGGAATGGCATGGAATGGCATGGAATGGCATGGAATGGCATGGAATGGCATGGAATGGCATGGAATGGCATGGAATGGCATGGAATGGCATGGAATGGCATGGAATGGCATGGAATGGCATGGAATGGCATGGAATGGCATGGAATGGCATGGAATTGCATGGAATGGCATGGAATGGCATGGAATGGCATGGAATGGCATGGAATGGCATGGAATGGCATGGAATGGCATGGAATGGCATGGAATGGCATGGAATGGCATGGAATGGCATGGAATGGCATGTCACCGGCATGGAATGGCATGGAATGGCATGGCACCGGCATGGCACGGCATGGCACGGCATGGCATGGAATGGCATGTCACCGGCATGGAATGGCATGGAATGGCATGGAATGGCATGGAATGGCATGGAATGGCATGGAATGACATGGAACGGCATGGAATGGCATGGCACGGCATGGCACCGGCATGGCACGGCATGGCACCGGCATGGCACCGGCATGGCACGGCATGGCACCGGCATGGCACGGCATGGCACCGGCATGGCACGGCATGGCACCGGCATGGCACGGCATGGCACCGGCATGGCACGGCATGGCACGGAATGGCATGGAATGGCATGGAATGGCATGGAATGGCATGGAATGGCATGGAATGGCATGGAATGGCATGGCACCGGCATGGCACCGGCATGGCACGGAATGGCATGGCACGGAATGGCATGGAATAGCATGGAATGGCATGGAATGGCATGGAATGGCATGGAATGGCATGGAATGGCATGGAATGGCATGGAATGGCATGGAATGGCATGGAATGGCATGGCACCGGCATGGCACCGGCATGGCACCGGCATGGCACGGCATGGCACGGCATGGCACGGCATGGCACGGCATTGAATGGCATGGAATGGCATGGAATGGCATGGAATGGCATGGAATGGCATGGAATGGCATGGAATGGCATGGAATGGCATGGAATGGCATGGAATGGCATGGAATGGCATGGAATGGCATGGAATGGCATGGAATGGCATGGAATGGCATGGAATGGCATGGAATGGCATGGAATGGCATGGAATGGCATGGAATGGCATGGAATGGCATGGCACCGCATGGCACGGCATGGCACGGCATTGAATGGCATTGAATGGCATGGAATGGCATGGAATGGCATGGAATGGCATGGAATGGCATGGAATGGCATGGAATGGCATGGAATGGCATGGAATGGCATGGAATGGCATGGAATGGCATGGAATGGCATGGAATGGCATGGAATGGCATGGAATGGCATGGAATGGCATGGAATGGCATGGAATGGCATGGAATGGCATGGAATGGCATGGAATGGCATGGAATGGCATGGAATGGCATGGAATGGCATGGAATGGCATGGAATGGCATGGAATGGCATGGAATGGCATGGAATGGCATGGAATGGCATGGAATGGCATGGAATGGCATGGAATGGCATGGAATGGCATGGAATGGCATGGAATGGCATGGAATGGCATGGAATGGCATGGAATGGCATGGAATGGCATGGAATGGCATGGAATGGCATGGAATGGCATGGAATGGCATGGAATGGCATGGAATGGCATGGAATGGCATGGAATGGCATGGAATGGCATGGAATGGCATGGAATGGCATGGAATGGCATGGAATGGCATGGAATGGCATGGAATGGCATGGAATGGCATGGAATGGCATGGAATGGCATGGAATGGCATGGAATGGCATGGAATGGCATGGAATGGCATGGAATGGCATGGAATGGCATGGAATGGCATGGAACGGCATGGAATGGCATGGAACGGCATGGAATGGCATGGCACGGCATGGCACGGCATGGCACCGGCATGGCACGGCATGGCACCGGCATGGCACCGGCATGGCACGGCATGGCACCGGCATGGCACGGCATGGCACCGGCATGGCACGGCATGGCACCGGCATGGCACGGCATGGCACCGGCATGGCACGGCATGGCACCGGCATGGCACCGGCATGGCACGGCATGGCACCGGCATGGCACCGGCATGGCACGGCATGGCACCGGCATGGCACCGGCATGGAACGGCATGGCACGGCATGGCACGGCATGGCACGGCATGGCACCGGCATGGCACGGCATGGCACCGGCATGGCACGGCATGGCACGGCATGGCACGGCATGGCACCGGCATGGCACGGCATGGCACCGGCATGGCACGGCATGGCACGGCATGGCACGGCATGGCACGGCATGGCACGGCATGGCACGGCATGGCACGGCATGGCACGGCATGGCACGGCATGGCACGGCATGGCACGGCATGGCACGGCATGGCACGGCATGGCACGGCATGGCACGGCATGGCACGGCATGGCACGGCATTGAATGGCATTGAATGGCATGGAATGGCATTGAATGGCATTGAATGGCATTGAATGGCATGGAATGGCATGGAATGGCATGGCACGGCATGGCACGGCATGGCACGGCATTGAATGGCATGGAATGGCATGGAATGGCATGGAATGGCATGGAATGGCATGGAATGGCATGGAATGGCATGGAATGGCATGGAATGGCATGGAATGGCATGGAATGGCATGGAATGGCATGGAATGGCATGGAATGGCATGGAATGGCATGGAATGGCATGGAATGGCATGGAATGGCATGGAATGGCATGGAATGGCATGGAATGGCATGGAATGGCATGGAATGGCATGGAAAGGCATGGAATGGCATGGAATGGCATGGAATGGCATGGAATGGCATGGAATGGCATGGAATGGCATGGAATGGCATGGCACCGGCATGGAATGGCATGGCACCGGCATGGCACCGGCATGGCACGGCATGGCACCGGCATGGCACGGCATGGCACCGGCATGGCACGGCATGGCACCGGCATGGCACGGCATGGAATGGCATGGAATGGCATGGAATGGCATGGAATGGCATGGAATGGCATGGAATTGCATGGAATGGCATGGAATGGCATGGAATAGCATGGCACCGGCATGGAATAGCATGGCACCGGCATGGAATGGCATGGAATGGCATGGAATGGCATGGCACCGGCATGGCACCGGCATGGCACCGGCATGGCACGGAATGGCACGGCATGGCACGGCATGGCACCGGCATGGCACGGCATGGCACCGGCATGGCACGGCATGGCACCGGCATGGCACGGCATGGAATTGCATGGAATGGCATGGAATGGCATGGAATGGCATGGAATGGCATGGAATGGCATGGAATGGCATGGAATGGCATGGAATGGCATGGAATGGCATGGCCCCGGCATGGAATGGCATGGCCCCGGCATGGAATGGCATGGAATGGCATGGCACCGGCATGGCACGGCATGGCACCGGCATGGCACGGCATGGCACCGGCATGGCACCGGCATGGCACGGCATGGCACCGGCATGGCACGGCATGGCACCGGCATGGCACGGCATGGCACCGGCATGGCACGGCATGGCACCGGCATGGCACGGCATGGCACCGGCATGGCACGGCATGGCACCGGCATGGCACGGCATGGCACCGGCATGGCACGGCATGGCACCGGCATGGCACGGCATGGCACCGGCATGGCACGGCATGGAATGGCATGGAATGGCATGGAATGGCATGGAATGGCATGGAATGGCATGGAATGGCATGGAATGGCATGGAATGGCATGGAATGGCATGGAATGGCATGGAATGGCATGGAATGGCATGGAATGGCATGGAATGGCATGGAATGGCATGGAATTGCATGGAATGGCATGGAATGGCATGGAATGGCATGGCACCGGCATGGAATGGCATGGAATGGCATGGAATGGCATGGCACCGGCATGGCACGGAATGGCACGGCATGGCACGGCATGGCACCGGCATGGCACGGCATGGCACCGGCATGGCACGGCATGGCACCGGCATGGCACCGGCATGGCACGGCATGGCACCGGCATGGCACGGCATGGCACCGGCATGGCACGGCATGGCACCGGCATGGCACGGCATGGCACCGGCATGGCACGGCATGGCACCGGCATGGCACGGCATGGCACCGGCATGGCACGGCATGGCACCGGCATGGCACGGCATGGCACCGGCATGGCACGGCATGGCACCGGCATGGCACGGCATGGCACCGGCATGGCACGGCATGGCACGGCATGGCACGGCATGGAATGGCATGGAATGGCATGGAATGGCATGGAATGGCATGGAATGGCATGGAATGGCATGGAATGGCATGGAATGGCATGGAATGGCATGGAATGGCATGGAATGGCATGGAATGGCATGGAATGGCATGGAATGGCATGGAATGGCATGGAATGGCATGGAATGGCATGGAATGGCATGGAATGGCATGGAATGGCATGGAATGGCATGGAAAGGCATGGAATGGCATGGAATGGCATGGAATGGCATGGAATGGCATGGAATGGCATGGAATGGCATGGAACGGCATGGAATGGCATGGAACGGCATGGAATGGCATGGAACGGCATGGAATGGCATGGCACGGCATGGCACGGCATGGCACCGGCATGGCACGGCATGGCACCGGCATGGCACCGGCATGGCACGGCATGGCACCGGCATGGCACGGCATGGCACCGGCATGGCACGGCATGGCACCGGCATGGCACGGCATGGCACCGGCATGGCACGGCATGGCACCGGCATGGCACCGGCATGGCACGGCATGGCACCGGCATGGCACCGGCATGGCACGGCATGGCACCGGCATGGCACCGGCATGGAACGGCATGGCACGGCATGGCACGGCATGGCACGGCATGGCACCGGCATGGCACGGCATGGCACCGGCATGGCACGGCATGGCACGGCATGGCACGGCATGGCACCGGCATGGCACGGCATGGCACCGGCATGGCACGGCATGGCACGGCATGGCACGGCATGGCACGGCATGGCACGGCATGGCACGGCATGGCACGGCATGGCACGGCATGGCACGGCATGGCACGGCATGGCACGGCATGGCACGGCATGGCACGGCATGGCACGGCATGGCACGGCATGGCACGGCATGGCACGGCATGGCACGGCATGGCACGGCATGGCACGGCATGGCACGGCATGGCACGGCATGGCACGGCATGGCACGGCATGGCACGGCATGGCACGGCATGGCACGGCATGGCACGGCATGGCACGGCATGGCACGGCATGGCACGGCATGGCACGGCATGGCACGGCATTGAATGGCATTGAATGGCATGGAATGGCATTGAATGGCATTGAATGGCATTGAATGGCATGGAATGGCATGGAATGGCATGGCACGGCATGGCACGGCATGGCACGGCATTGAATGGCATGGAATGGCATGGAATGGCATGGAATGGCATGGAATGGCATGGAATGGCATGGAATGGCATGGAATGGCATGGAATGGCATGGAATGGCATGGAATGGCATGGAATGGCATGGAATGGCATGGAATGGCATGGAATGGCATGGAATGGCATGGAATGGCATGGAATGGCATGGAATGGCATGGAATGGCATGGAATGGCATGGAATGGCATGGAATGGCATGGAATGGCATGGAATGGCATGGAATGGCATGGAATGGCATGGAAAGGCATGGAATGGCATGGAATGGCATGGAATGGCATGGAATGGCATGGAATGGCATGGAATGGCATGGAATGGCATGGAATGGCATGGAATGGCATGGCACCGGCATGGAATGGCATGGCACCGGCATGGCACCGGCATGGCACGGCATGGCACCGGCATGGCACGGCATGGCACCGGCATGGCACGGCATGGCACCGGCATGGCACGGCATGGAATGGCATGGAATGGCATGGCACGGAATGGCATGGAATGGCATGGCACGGCATGGCACCGGCATGGCACGGCATGGCACCGGCATGGCACGGCATGGCACCGGCATGGCACGGCATGGCACCGGCATGGCACCGGCATGGCACGGCATGGCACCGGCATGGCACGGCATGGCACCGGCATGGCACGGCATGGCACCGGCATGGCACCGGCATGGCACGGCATGGCACGGCATGGCACGGCATGGCACGGCATGGCACGGCATGGCACGGCATGGCACGGCATGGCACGGCATGGCACGGCATGGCACGGCATGGCACGGCATGGCACGGCATGGCACGGCATGGCACGGCATGGCACGGCATGGCACGGCATGGCACGGCATGGCACGGCATGGCACGGCATGGCACGGCATGGCACGGCATGGCACGGCATGGCACGGCATGGCACGGCATGGCACGGCATGGAATGGCATGGAATGGCATGGAATGGCATGACACCGCATGGCACGGCATGGCACCGCATGGCACGGCATGGCACCGCATGGCACGGCATGGCACGGCATGGCACGGCATTGAATGGCATGGAATGGCATGGAATGGCATGGAATGGCATGGAATGGCATGGAATGGCATGGAATGGCATGGAATGGCATGGAATGGCATGGAATGGCATGGAATGGCATGGAATTGCATGGAATGGCATGGAATGGCATGGAATGGCATGGAATGGCATGGAATGGCATGGAATGGCATGGAATGGCATGGAATGGCATGGAATGGCATGGAATGGCATGGAATGGCATGGAATGGCATGGAATGGCATGGAATGGCATGGAATGGCATGGAATGGCATGGCACCGGCATGGCACGGCATGGCACCGGCATGGCACGGCATGGCACCGGCATGGCACCGGCATGGCACCGGCATGGCACCGGCATGGCACCGGCATGGCACCGGCATGGCACCGGCATGGCACCGGCATGGCACCGGCATGGCACCGGCATGGCACCGGCATGGCACGGCATGGCACCGGCATGGCACGGCATGGCACCGGCATGGCACGGCATGGCACGGCATGGCACGGCATGGCAGGGCATGGAATGGCATGGAATGGCATGGAATGGCATGGAATGGCATGGAATGGCATGGAATGGCATGGCACGGCATGGCACGGCATGGCACGGCATTGAATGGCATGGAATGGCATGGAATGGCATGGAATGGCATGGAATGGCATGGAATGGCATGGAATGGCATGGAATGGCATGGAATGGCATGGAATGGCCTGGAATTGCATGGAATGGCATGGAATGGCATGGAATGGCATGGAATGGCATGGAATGGCATGGAATGGCATGGCACGGCATGGCACCGGCATGGCACCGGCATGGCACGGCATGGCACCGGCATGGCACGGCATGGCACCGGCATGGCACCGGCATGGCACGGCATGGCACCGGCATGGCACGGCATGGCACCGGCATGGCACGGCATGGCACCGGCATGGCACGGCATGGCACCGGCATGGCACGGCATGGCACGGCATGGCACGGCATGGCACGGCATGGCACGGCATGGCACGGCATGGCACGGCATGGCACGGCATGGCACGGCATGGCACGGCATGGAATGGCATGGAATGGCATGGAGTGGCATGGCACCGCATGGCACGGCATGGCACCGCATGGCACGGCATGGCACGGCATGGCACGGCATTGAATGGCATGGAATGGCATGGAATGGCATGGAATGGCATGGAATGGCATGGAATGGCATGGAATGGCATGGAATGGCATGGAATGGCATGGAATGGCATGGAATGGCATGGAATGGCATGGAATGGCATGGAATGGCATGGAATGGCATGGAATGGCATGGAATGGCATGGAATGGCATGGAATGGCATGGAATGGCATGGAATGGCATGGAATGGCATGGAATGGCATGGAATGGCATGGAATGGCATGGAATGGCATGGCACCGGCATGGCACGGCATGGCACCGGCATGGCACGGCATGGCACCGGCATGGCACCGGCATGGCACCGGCATGGCACCGGCATGGCACCGGCATGGCACCGGCATGGCACCGGCATGGCACCGGCATGGCACCGGCATGGCACCGGCATGGCACGGCATGGCACGGCATGGCACGGCATGGCACGGCATGGCACGGCATGGCACGGCATGGCACGGCATGGCACGGCATGGCACGGCATGGCACGGCATGGCACGGCATGGCACGGCATGGCACGGCATGGCACGGCATGGCACGGCATGGCACGGCATGGCACGGCATGGCACGGCATGGCACGGCATGGCACGGCATGGCACGGCATGGCACGGCATGGAATGGCATGGAATGGCATGGAATGGCATGGAATGGCATGGAATGGCATGGAATTGCATGGAATGGCATGGAATGGCATGGAATGGCATGGAATGGCATGGCACCGGCATGGAATGGCATGGAATGGCATGGAATGGCATGGAATGGCATGGAATGGCATGGAATGGCATGGAATGGCATGGAATGGCATGGAATGGCATGGAATGGCATGGAATGGCATGGAATGGCATGGAATGGCATGGAATGGCATGGCACCGGCATGGCACGGCATGGCACCGGCATGGCACCGGCATGGCACCGGCATGGCACCGGCATGGCACCGGCATGGCACCGGCATGGCACCGGCATGGCACCGGCATGGCACCGGCATGGCACCGGCATGGCACGGCATGGCACCGGCATGGCACGGCATGGCACCGGCATGGCACCGGCATGGCACGGCATGGCACCGGCATGGCACGGCATGGCACCGGCATGGCACGGCATGGCACGGCATGGCACCGGCATGGCACCGGCATGGCACGGCATGGCTCCGGCATGGCACCGGCATGGCACCGGCATGGCATGGCATGGCACCGGCATGGCACGGCATGGCACCGGCATGGCACGGCATGGCACCGGCATGGCACGGCATGGCACCGGCATGGCACGGCATGGCACGGCATGGCACGGCATGGCACGGCATGGAATGGCATGGAATGGCATGGAATGGCATGGAATGGCATGGAATGGCATGGAATGGCATGGAATGGCATGGAATGGCATGGAATGGCATGGAATGGCATGGAATGGCATGGAATGGCATGGAATGGCATGGAATGGCATGGAATGGCATGGAATGGCATGGAATGGCATGGAATGGCATGGAATGGCATGGAATGGCATGGCACGGCATGGCACGGCATGGCACGGCATTGAATGGCATGGAATGGCATGGAATGGCATGGAATGGAATGGAATGGCATGGAATGGCATGGAATGGCATGGAATGGCATGGAATGGCATGGAATGGCATGGAATGGCATGGAATGGCATGGAATGGCATGGAATGGCATGGAATGGCATGGAATGGCATGGAATGGCATGGAATGGCATGGAATGGCATGGAATGGCATGGAATGGCATGGAATGGCATGGAATGGCATGGAATGGCATGGAATGGCATGGAATGGCATGGAATGGCATGGAATGGCATGGAATGGCATGGAATGGCATGGAATGGCATGGAATGGCATGGAATGGCATGGAATGGCATGGAATGGCATGTCACCGGCATGGAATGGCATGTCACCGGCATGGAATGGCATGGAATGGCATGGCACCGGCATGGCACGGCATGGCACGGCATGGCACGGAATGGCATGGAATGGCATGGAATGGCATGGAATGGCATGGAATGGCATGGAATGGCATGGAATGGCATGGAATTGCATGGAATGGCATGGAATGGCATGGAATGGCATGGAATGGCATGGAATGGCATGGAATGGCATGGAATGGCATGGAATGGCATGGAATGGCATGGAATGGCATGGAATGGCATGGAATGGCATGGAATGGCATGGAATGGCATGGAATGGCATGGAATGGCATGGAATGGCATGGAATGGCATGGAATGGCATGGAATGGCATGGAATGGCATGGAATGGCATGGAATGGCATGGAATGGCATGGAATGGCATGGAATGGCATGGAATGGCATGGAATGGCATGGAATGGCATGGAATGGCATGGAATGGCATGGAATGGCATGGAATGGCATGGAATGGCATGGAATGGCATGGAATGGCATGGAATGGCATGGAATGGCATGGAATGGCATGGAATGGCATGGAATTGCATGGAATGGCATGGAATGGCATGGAATGGCATGGAATGGCATGGAATGGCATGGAATGGCATGGAATGGCATGGAATGGCATGGAATGGCATGGAATGGCATGGCACCGGCATGGCACGGCATGGCACCGGCATGGCACGGCATGGCACCGGCATGGCACCGGCATGGCACCGGCATGGCACCGGCATGGCACCGGCATGGCACCGGCATGGCACCGGCATGGCACCGGCATGGCACGGCATGGCACCGGCATGGCACGGCATGGCACCGGCATGGCACGGCATGGCACGGCATGGCACGGCATGGCACGGCATGGCACGGCATGGAATGGCATGGAATGGCATGGAATGGCATGGAATGGCATGGAATGGCATGGAATGGCATGGCACGGCATGGCACGGCATGGCACGGCATTGAATGGCATGGAATGGCATGGAATGGCATGGAATGGCCTGGAATTGCATGGAATGGCATGGAATGGCATGGAATGGCATGGAATGGCATGGAATGGCATGGAATGGCATGGAATGGCATGGAATGGCATGGAATGGCATGGCACGGCATGGCACCGGCATGGCACGGCATGGCACCGGCATGGCACCGGCATGGCACGGCATGGCACCGGCATGGCACGGCATGGCACCGGCATGGCACGGCATGGCACCGGCATGGCACGGCATGGCACGGCATGGCACGGCATGGCACGGCATGGCACGGCATGGCACGGCATGGCACGGCATGGCACGGCATGGCACGGCATGGCACGGCATGGCACGGCATGGCACGGCATGGCACGGCATGGCACGGCATGGCACGGCATGGCACGGCATGGCACGGCATGGCACGGCATGGCACGGCATGGCACGGCATGGCACGGCATGGCACGGCATGGCACGGCATGGCACGGCATGGCACGGCATGGCACGGCATGGCACGGCATGGCACGGCATGGCACGGCATGGCACGGCATGGCACGGCATGGAATGGCATGGAATGGCATGGCACCGCATGGCACGGCATGGCACCGCATGGCACGGCATGGCACGGCATTGAATGGCATGGAATGGCATGGAATGGCATGGAATGGCATGGAATGGCATGGAATGGCATGGAATGGCATGGAATGGCATGGAATGGCATGGAATGGCATGGAATGGCATGGAATGGCATGGAATGGCATGGAATGGCATGGAATGGCATGGAATGGCATGGAATGGCATGGAATGGCATGGAATGGCATGGAATGGCATGGAATGGCATGGAATGGCATGGAATGGCATGGAATGGCATGGAATGGCATGGAATGGCATGGAATGGCATGGAATGGCATGGAATGGCATGGAATGGCATGGAATGGCATGGAATGGCATGGAATGGCATGGAATGGCATGGAATGGCATGGAATGGCATGGAATGGCATGGAATGGCATGGAATGGCATGGAATGGCATGGAATGGCATGGAATGGCATGGAATGGCATGGAATGGCATGGAATGGCATGGAATGGCATGGAATGGCATGGCACCGGCATGGCACGGCATGGCACCGGCATGGCACGGCATGGCACCGGCATGGCACCGGCATGGCACCGGCATGGCACCGGCATGGCACCGGCATGGCACCGGCATGGCACCGGCATGGCACCGGCATGGCACCGGCATGGCACCGGCATGGCACCGGCATGGCACCGGCATGGCACCGGCATGGCACGGCATGGCACCGGCATGGCACGGCATGGCACGGCATGGCACGGCATGGCACGGCATGGCACGGCATGGCACGGCATGGCACGGCATGGCACGGCATGGCACGGCATGGCACGGCATGGCACGGCATGGCACGGCATGGCACGGCATGGCACGGCATGGCACGGCATGGCACCGGCATGGCACCGGCATGGCACGGCATGGCACCGGCATGGCACCGGCATGGCACGGCATGGCACCGGCATGGCACGGCATGGCACGGCATGGCACCGGCATGGCACGGCATGGCACCGGCATGGCACGGCATGGCACCGGCATGGCACGGCATGGCTCCGGCATGGCACCGGCATGGCACGGCATGGCACCGGCATGGCACGGCATGGCTCCGGCATGGCACCGGCATGGCACCGGCATGGCACGGCATGGCACCGGCATGGCACGGCATGGCACCGGCATGGCACGGCATGGCACCGGCATGGCACGGCATGGCACCGGCATGGCACGGCATGGCACCGGCATGGCACGGCATGGCACCGGCATGGCACGGCATGGCACGGCATGGCACGGCATGGAATGGCATGGAATGGCATGGAATGGCATGGAATGGCATGGAATGGCATGGAATGGCATGGAATGGCATGGAATGGCATGGAATGGCATGGAATGGCATGGAATGGCATGGAATGGCATGGAATGGCATGGAATGGCATGGAATGGCATGGAATGGCATGGCACGGCATGGCACGGCATTGAATGGCATGGAATGGCATGGAATGGCATGGAATGGAATGGAATGGCATGGAATGGCATGGAATGGCATGGAATGGCATGGAATGGCATGGAATGGCATGGAATGGCATGGAATGGCATGGAATGGCATGGAATGGCATGGAATGGCATGGAATGGCATGGAATGGCATGGAATGGCATGTCACCGGCATGGAATGGCATGTCACCGGCATGGAATGGCATGGAATGGCATGGCACCGGCATGGCACGGCATGGCACGGCATGGCACGGAATGGCATGGAATGGCATGGAATGGCATGGAATGGCATGGAATGGCATGGAATGGCATGGAATGGCATGGAATGGCATGGAATGGCATGGAATGGCATGGAATGGCATGGAATGGCATGGAATGGCATGGAATGGCATGGAATGGCATGGAATGGCATGGAATTGCATGGAATGGCATGGAATGGCATGGAATGGCATGGAATGGCATGGAATGGCATGGAATGGCATGGAATGGCATGGAATGGCATGGAATGGCATGGAATGGCATGGAATGGCATGGAATGGCATGGAATGGCATGGAATGGCATGGAATGGCATGGAATGGCATGGAATGGCATGTCACCGGCATGGAATGGCATGGAATGGCATGGCACCGGCATGGCACGGCATGGCACGGCATGGCATGGAATGGCATGTCACCGGCATGGAATGGCATGGAATGGCATGGAATGGCATGGAATGGCATGGAATGGCATGGAATGACATGGAACGGCATGGAATGGCATGGCACGGCATGGCACCGGCATGGCACGGCATGGCACCGGCATGGCACCGGCATGGCACGGCATGGCACCGGCATGGCACGGCATGGCACCGGCATGGCACGGCATGGCACCGGCATGGCACGGCATGGCACCGGCATGGCACGGCATGGCACCGGCATGGCACGGCATGGCACGGAATGGCATGGAATGGCATGGAATGGCATGGAATGGCATGGAATGGCATGGAATGGCATGGCACCGGCATGGCACCGGCATGGCACGGAATGGCATGGCACGGAATGGCATGGCACGGAATGGCATGGAATGGCATGGAATGGCATGGAATGGCATGGAATGGCATGGAATGGCATGGAATGGCATGGAATGGCATGGAATGGCATGGAATGGCATGGAATGGCATGGAATGGCATGGCACCGGCATGGCACCGGCATGGCACCGGCATGGCACGGCATGGCACGGCATGGCACGGCATGGCACGGCATTGAATGGCATGGAATGGCATGGAATGGCATGGAATGGCATGGAATGGCATGGAATGGCATGGAATGGCATGGAATGGCATGGAATGGCATGGAATGGCATGGAATGGCATGGAATGGCATGGAATGGCATGGAATGGCATGGAATGGCATGGAATGGCATGGAATGGCATGGAATGGCATGGAATGGCATGGAATGGCATGGCACCGCATGGCACGGCATGGCACGGCATTGAATGGCATGGAATGGCATGGAATGGCATGGAATGGCATGGAATGGCATGGAATGGCATGGAATGGCATGGAATGGCATGGAATGGCATGGAATGGCATGGAATGGCATGGAATGGCATGGAATGGCATGGAATGGCATGGAATGGCATGGAATGGCATGGCACCGGCATGGCACCGGCATGGCACCGGCATGGCACCGGCATGGCACCGGCATGGCACCGGCATGGCACCGGCATGGCACCGGCATGGCACCGGCATGGCACCGGCATGGCACCGGCATGGCACCGGCATGGCACGGCATGGCACGGAATGGCATGGAATGGCATGGAATGGCATGGAATGGCATGGAATGGCATGGAATGGCATGGAATGGCATGGAATGGCATGGAATGGCATGGAATGGCATGGAATGGCATGGAATGGCATGGAATGGCATGGAATGGCATGGAATGGCATGGAATGGCATGGAAAGGCATGGAATGGCATGGAATGGCATGGAATGGCATGGAATGGCATGGAATGGCATGGAATGGCATGGCACCGGCATGGAATGGCATGGCACCGGCATGGCACCGGCATGGCACGGCATGGCACCGGCATGGCACGGCATTGAATGGCATGGAATGGCATGGAATGGCATGGAATGGCATGGAATGGCATGGAATGGCATGGAATGGCATGGAATGGCATGGAATGGCATGGAATGGCATGGAATGGCATGGAATGGCATGGAATGGCATGGAATGGCATGGAATGGCATGGAATGGCATGGAATGGCATGGAATGGCATGGAATGGCATGGAATGGCATGGAATGGCATGGAATGGCATGGAATGGCATGGAATGGCATGGAATGGCATGGAATGGCATGGAATGGCATGGAATGGCATGGAATGGCATGGAAAGGCATGGAATGGCATGGAATGGCATGGAATGGCATGGAATGGCATGGAATGGCATGGAATGGCATGGCACCGGCATGGAATGGCATGGCACCGGCATGGCACCGGCATGGCACGGCATGGCACCGGCATGGCACGGCATGGCACCGGCATGGCACGGCATGGCACCGGCATGGCACGGCATGGCACCGGCATGGCACGGCATGGCACCGGCATGGCACCGGCATGGCACCGGCATGGCACCGGCATGGCACGGCATGGCACCGGCATGGCACCGGCATGGCACCGGCATGGCACGGCATGGCACCGGCATGGCACCGGCATGGCACGGCATGGCACCGGCATGGCACGGCATGGCACCGGCATGGCACGGCATGGCACCGGCATGGCACGGCATGGCACCGGCATGGCACGGCATGGCACCGGCATGGCACGGCATGGCACGGCATGGAATGGCATGGAATGGCATGGAATGGCATGGAATGGCATGGAATTGCATGGAATGGCATGGAATTGCATGGAATGGCATGGAATGGCATGGAATAGCATGGCACCGGCATGGAATAGCATGGCACCGGCATGGAATGGCATGGAATGGCATGGCACCGGCATGGCACCGGCATGGCACCGGCATGGCACGGAATGGCACGGCATGGCACGGCATGGCACCGGCATGGCACGGCATGGCACCGGCATGGCACGGAATGGCACGGCATGGCACGGCATGGCACCGGCATGGCACGGCATGGCACCGGCATGGCACGGCATGGCACCGGCATGGCACGGCATGGCACCGGCATGGCACGGCATGGAATGGCATGGAATGGCATGGAATTGCATGGAATGGCATGGAATGGCATGGAATGGCATGGAATGGCATGGAATGGCATGGCCCCGGCATGGAATGGCATGGCCCCGGCATGGAATGGCATGGAATGGCATGGCACGGAATGGCATGGAATGGCATGGCACGGCATGGCACCGGCATGGCACGGCATGGCACCGGCATGGCACGGCATGGCACCGGCATGGCACGGCATGGCACCGGCATGACACGGCATGGCACCGGCATGGCACGGCATGGAATGGCATGGAATGGCATGGAATGGCATGGAATGGCATGGAATGGCATGGAATGGCATGGAATGGCATGGAATGGCATGGAATGGCATGGAATGGCATGGAATGGCATGGAATGGCATGGAATGGCATGGAATGGCATGGAATGGCATGGAATGGCATGGAATTGCATGGAATGGCATGGAATGGCATGGAATGGCATGGCACCGGCATGGAATGGCATGGAATGGCATGGAATGGCATGGCACCGGCATGGCACCGGCATGGCACGGCATGGCACCGGCATGGCACGGCATGGCACCGGCATGGCACGGCATGGCACCGGCATGGCACGGCATGGCACCGGCATGGCACGGCATGGCACCGGCATGGCACGGCATGGCACCGGCATGGCACGGCATGGCACCGGCATGGCACGGCATGGCACGGCATGGCACGGCATGGAATGGCATGGAATGGCATGGAATGGCATGGAATGGCATGGAATGGCATGGAATGGCATGGAATGGCATGGAATGGCATGGAATGGCATGGAATGGCATGGAATGGCATGGAAAGGCATGGAATGGCATGGAATGGCATGGAATGGCATGGAATGGCATGGAATGGCATGGAATGGCATGGAATGGCATGGCACCGGCATGGAATGGCATGGCACCGGCATGGCACCGGCATGGCACGGCACGGCACCGGCATGGCACGGCATGGCACCGGCATGGCACGGCATGGCACCGGCATGGCACGGCATGGCACCGGCATGGCACGGCATGGCACCGGCATGGCACGGCATGGCACCGGCATGGCACGGCATGGCACGGCATGGAATGGCATGGAATGGCATGGAATGGCATGGAATGGCATGGAATGGCATGGAATGGCATGGAATGGCATGGAATGGCATGGAATGGCATGGAATGGCATGGAATGGCATGGAATGGCATGGAATGGCATGGAATGGCATGGAATGGCATGGAATGGCATGGAATGGCATGGAATGGCATGGAATAGCATGGCACCGGCATGGAATAGCATGGCACCGGCATGGAATGGCATGGAATGGCATGGAATGGCATGGCACCGGCATGGCACCGGCATGGCACCGGCATGGCACGGAATGGCACGGCATGGCACGGCATGGCACCGGCATGGCACGGCATGGCACCGGCATGGCACGGCATGGAATGGCATGGAATGGCATGGAATGGCATGGAATGGCATGGAATGGCATGGAATTGCATGGAATGGCATGGAATGGCATGGAATGGCATGGAATGGCATGGAATGGCATGGAATGGCATGGAATGGCATGGAATGGCATGGAATGGCATGGAATGGCATGGAATGGCATGGAATGGCATGGAATGGCATGGAATGGCATGGAATGGCATGGAATGGCATGGAATGGCATGGCCCCGGCATGGAATGGCATGGCCCCGGCATGGAATGGCATGGAATGGCATGGCACGGCATGGCACGGCATGGCACGGCATGGCACCGGCATGGCACGGCATGGCACCGGCATGGCACCGGCATGGCACGGCATGGCACCGGCATGGCACGGCATGGCACCGGCATGGCACGGCATGGCACCGGCATGGCACGGCATGGCACCGGCATGGCACGGCATGGCACCGGCATGGCACGGCATGGCACCGGCATGGCACGGCATGGCACCGGCATGGCACGGCATGGCACCGGCATGGCACGGCATGGCACCGGCATGGCACGGCATGGCACCGGCATGGCACGGCATGGCACCGGCATGGCACGGCATGGCACCGGCATGGCACGGCATGGCACCGGCATGGCACGGCATGGCACCGGCATGGCACGGCATGGCACGGCATGGCACGGCATGGAATGGCATGGAATGGCATGGAATGGCATGGAATGGCATGGAATGGCATGGCACGGCATGGCACGGCATGGCACGGCATTGAATGGCATGGAATGGCATGGAATGGCATGGAATGGCATGGAATGGCATGGAATGGCATGGAATGGCATGGAATGGCATGGAATGGCATGGAATGGCATGGAATGGCATGGAATGGCATGGAATGGCATGGAATGGCATGGCACCGGCATGGCACCGGCATGGCACGGCATGGCACCGGCATGGCACGGCATGGCACCGGAATGGCACGGCATGGCACCGGCATGGCACGGCATGGCACCGGCATGGCACGGCATGGCACCGGCATGGCACGGCATGGCACCGGCATGGCACCGGCATGGCACGGCATGGCACCGGCATGGCACGGCATGGCACGGCATGGCACCGGCATGGCACGGCATGGCACCGGCATGGCACGGCATGGCACCGGCATGGCACGGCATGGCACCGGCATGGCACGGCATGGCACCGGCATGGCACGGCATGGCACCGGCATGGAATGGCATGGAATGGCATGGAATGGCATGGCACCGCATGGCACGGCATGGCACCGCATGGCACGGCATGGCACCGCATGGCACGGCATGGCACGGCATGGCACGGCATTGAATGGCATGGAATGGCATGGAATGGCATGGAATGGCATGGAATGGCATGGAATGGCATGGAATGGCATGGAATGGCATGGAATTGCATGGAATGGCATGGAATGGCATGGAATGGCATGGAATGGCATGGCACCGGCATGGAATGGCATGGAATGGCATGGAATGGCATGGAATGGCATGGAATGGCATGGAATGGCATGGAATGGCATGGAATGGCATGGAATGGCATGGAATGGCATGGAATGGCATGGAATGGCATGGAATGGCATGGAATGGCATGGAATGGCATGGAATGGCATGGAATGGCATGGAATGGCATGGAATGGCATGGAATGGCATGGAATGGCATGGAATGGCATGGAATGGCATGGAATGGCATGGAATGGCATGGAATGGCATGGAATGGCATGGAATGGCATGGAATGGCATGGAATGGCATGGAATGGCATGGAATGGCATGGAATGGCATGGAATGGCATGGAATGGCATGGAATGGCATGGAATGGCATGGCACCGGCATGGCACGGCATGGCACCGGCATGGCACCGGCATGGCACCGGCATGGCACCGGCATGGCACCGGCATGGCACCGGCATGGCACCGGCATGGCACCGGCATGGCACCGGCATGGCACCGGCATGGCACCGGCATGGCACCGGCATGGCACCGGCATGGCACCGGCATGGCACCGGCATGGCACCGGCATGGCACGGCATGGCACCGGCATGGCACGGCATGGCACCGGCATGGCACGGCATGGCACCGGCATGGCACCGGCATGGCACGGCATGGCACGGCATGGCACCGGCATGGCACGGCATGGCACCGGCGTGGCACGGCATGGCACCGGCATGGCACGGCATGGCACCGGCATGGCACGGCATGGCTCCGGCATGGCACCGGCATGGCACCGGCATGGCACGGCATGGCACCGGCATGGCACGGCATGGCACCGGCATGGCACGGCATGGCACCGGCATGGCACGGCATGGCACCGGCATGGCACGGCATGGCACGGCATGGCACGGCATGGAATGGCATGGAATGGCATGGAATGGCATGGAATGGCATGGCACGGCATGGAATGGCATTGAATGGCATGGAATGGCATGGAATGGCATGGAATGGAATGGAATGGCATGGAATGGCATGGAATGGCATGGAATGGCATGGAATGGCATGGAATGGCATGGAATGGCATGGAATGGCATGGAATGGCATGGAATGGCATGGAATGGCATGGAATGGCATGGAATGGCATGGAATGGCATGGAATGGCATGTCACCGGCATGGAATGGCATGTCACCGGCATGGAATGGCATGGAATGGCATGGCACCGGCATGGCACGGCATGGCACGGCATGGCACGGAATGGCATGGAATGGCATGGAATGGCATGGAATGGCATGGAATGGCATGGAATGGCATGGAATGGCATGGAATGGCATGGAATGGCATGGAATGGCATGGAATGGCATGGAATGGCATGGAATGGCATGGAATGGCATGGAATGGCATGGAATGGCATGGAATGGCATGGAATGGCATGGAATGGCATGGAATGGCATGGAATGGCATGGAATGGCATGGAATGGCATGGAATTGCATGGAATGGCATGGAATGGCATGGAATGGCATGGAATGGCATGGAATGGCATGGAATGGCATGGAATGGCATGGAATGGCATGGAATGGCATGGAATGGCATGGAATGGCATGGAATGGCATGTCACCGGCATGGAATGGCATGGAATGGCATGGCACCGGCATGGCACGGCATGGCACGGCATGGCATGGAATGGCATGTCACCGGCATGGAATGGC
Organism: Cryptus armator; assembly: GCA_963971235.1. Classification (NCBI taxonomy): domain Eukaryota; kingdom Metazoa; phylum Arthropoda; class Insecta; order Hymenoptera; family Ichneumonidae; genus Cryptus; species Cryptus armator. Next base: position 997,364 of record CAXARG010000249.1, on the reverse strand, counting down.
ATGGAATGGCATGGAATGGCATGGAATGGCATGGAATGGCATGGAATGACATGGAACGGCATGGAATGGCATGGCACGGCATGGCACCGGCATGGCACGGCATGGCACCGGCATGGCACCGGCATGGCACGGCATGGCACCGGCATGGCACGGCATGGCACCGGCATGGCACGGCATGGCACCGGCATGGCACGGCATGGCACCGGCATGGCACGGCATGGCACGGAATGGCATGGAATGGCATGGAATGGCATGGAATGGCATGGAATGGCATGGAATGGCATGGAATGGCATGGCACCGGCATGGCACCGGCATGGCACGGAATGGCATGGCACGGAATGGCATGGAATAGCATGGAATGGCATGGAATGGCATGGAATGGCATGGAATGGCATGGAATGGCATGGAATGGCATGGAATGGCATGGAATGGCATGGAATGGCATGGCACCGGCATGGCACCGGCATGGCACCGGCATGGCACGGCATGGCACGGCATGGCACGGCATGGCACGGCATTGAATGGCATGGAATGGCATGGAATGGCATGGAATGGCATGGAATGGCATGGAATGGCATGGAATGGCATGGAATGGCATGGAATGGCATGGAATGGCATGGAATGGCATGGAATGGCATGGAATGGCATGGAATGGCATGGAATGGCATGGAATGGCATGGAATGGCATGGAATGGCATGGAATGGCATGGAATGGCATGGAATGGCATGGCACCGCATGGCACGGCATGGCACGGCATTGAATGGCATTGAATGGCATGGAATGGCATGGAATGGCATGGAATGGCATGGAATGGCATGGAATGGCATGGAATGGCATGGAATGGCATGGAATGGCATGGAATGGCATGGAATGGCATGGAATGGCATGGAATGGCATGGAATGGCATGGAATGGCATGGAATGGCATGGAATGGCATGGAATGGCATGGAATGGCATGGAATGGCATGGAATGGCATGGAATGGCATGGAATGGCATGGAATGGCATGGAATGGCATGGAATGGCATGGAATGGCATGGAATGGCATGGAATGGCATGGAATGGCATGGAATGGCATGGAATGGCATGGAATGGCATGGAATGGCATGGAATGGCATGGAATGGCATGGAATGGCATGGAATGGCATGGAATGGCATGGAATGGCATGGAATGGCATGGAATGGCATGGAATGGCATGGAATGGCATGGAATGGCATGGAATGGCATGGAATGGCATGGAATGGCATGGAATGGCATGGAATGGCATGGAATGGCATGGAATGGCATGGAATGGCATGGAATGGCATGGAATGGCATGGAATGGCATGGAATGGCATGGAATGGCATGGAATGGCATGGAATGGCATGGAATGGCATGGAACGGCATGGAATGGCATGGAACGGCATGGAATGGCATGGCACGGCATGGCACGGCATGGCACCGGCATGGCACGGCATGGCACCGGCATGGCACCGGCATGGCACGGCATGGCACCGGCATGGCACGGCATGGCACCGGCATGGCACGGCATGGCACCGGCATGGCACGGCATGGCACCGGCATGGCACGGCATGGCACCGGCATGGCACCGGCATGGCACGGCATGGCACCGGCATGGCACCGGCATGGCACGGCATGGCACCGGCATGGCACCGGCATGGAACGGCATGGCACGGCATGGCACGGCATGGCACGGCATGGCACCGGCATGGCACGGCATGGCACCGGCATGGCACGGCATGGCACGGCATGGCACGGCATGGCACCGGCATGGCACGGCATGGCACCGGCATGGCACGGCATGGCACGGCATGGCACGGCATGGCACGGCATGGCACGGCATGGCACGGCATGGCACGGCATGGCACGGCATGGCACGGCATGGCACGGCATGGCACGGCATGGCACGGCATGGCACGGCATGGCACGGCATGGCACGGCATGGCACGGCATGGCACGGCATTGAATGGCATTGAATGGCATGGAATGGCATTGAATGGCATTGAATGGCATTGAATGGCATGGAATGGCATGGAATGGCATGGCACGGCATGGCACGGCATGGCACGGCATTGAATGGCATGGAATGGCATGGAATGGCATGGAATGGCATGGAATGGCATGGAATGGCATGGAATGGCATGGAATGGCATGGAATGGCATGGAATGGCATGGAATGGCATGGAATGGCATGGAATGGCATGGAATGGCATGGAATGGCATGGAATGGCATGGAATGGCATGGAATGGCATGGAATGGCATGGAATGGCATGGAATGGCATGGAATGGCATGGAATGGCATGGAAAGGCATGGAATGGCATGGAATGGCATGGAATGGCATGGAATGGCATGGAATGGCATGGAATGGCATGGAATGGCATGGCACCGGCATGGAATGGCATGGCACCGGCATGGCACCGGCATGGCACGGCATGGCACCGGCATGGCACGGCATGGCACCGGCATGGCACGGCATGGCACCGGCATGGCACGGCATGGAATGGCATGGAATGGCATGGAATGGCATGGAATGGCATGGAATGGCATGGAATTGCATGGAATGGCATGGAATGGCATGGAATAGCATGGCACCGGCATGGAATAGCATGGCACCGGCATGGAATGGCATGGAATGGCATGGAATGGCATGGCACCGGCATGGCACCGGCATGGCACCGGCATGGCACGGAATGGCACGGCATGGCACGGCATGGCACCGGCATGGCACGGCATGGCACCGGCATGGCACGGCATGGCACCGGCATGGCACGGCATGGAATTGCATGGAATGGCATGGAATGGCATGGAATGGCATGGAATGGCATGGAATGGCATGGAATGGCATGGAATGGCATGGAATGGCATGGAATGGCATGGCCCCGGCATGGAATGGCATGGCCCCGGCATGGAATGGCATGGAATGGCATGGCACCGGCATGGCACGGCATGGCACCGGCATGGCACGGCATGGCACCGGCATGGCACCGGCATGGCACGGCATGGCACCGGCATGGCACGGCATGGCACCGGCATGGCACGGCATGGCACCGGCATGGCACGGCATGGCACCGGCATGGCACGGCATGGCACCGGCATGGCACGGCATGGCACCGGCATGGCACGGCATGGCACCGGCATGGCACGGCATGGCACCGGCATGGCACGGCATGGCACCGGCATGGCACGGCATGGAATGGCATGGAATGGCATGGAATGGCATGGAATGGCATGGAATGGCATGGAATGGCATGGAATGGCATGGAATGGCATGGAATGGCATGGAATGGCATGGAATGGCATGGAATGGCATGGAATGGCATGGAATGGCATGGAATGGCATGGAATTGCATGGAATGGCATGGAATGGCATGGAATGGCATGGCACCGGCATGGAATGGCATGGAATGGCATGGAATGGCATGGCACCGGCATGGCACGGAATGGCACGGCATGGCACGGCATGGCACCGGCATGGCACGGCATGGCACCGGCATGGCACGGCATGGCACCGGCATGGCACCGGCATGGCACGGCATGGCACCGGCATGGCACGGCATGGCACCGGCATGGCACGGCATGGCACCGGCATGGCACGGCATGGCACCGGCATGGCACGGCATGGCACCGGCATGGCACGGCATGGCACCGGCATGGCACGGCATGGCACCGGCATGGCACGGCATGGCACCGGCATGGCACGGCATGGCACCGGCATGGCACGGCATGGCACCGGCATGGCACGGCATGGCACGGCATGGCACGGCATGGAATGGCATGGAATGGCATGGAATGGCATGGAATGGCATGGAATGGCATGGAATGGCATGGAATGGCATGGAATGGCATGGAATGGCATGGAATGGCATGGAATGGCATGGAATGGCATGGAATGGCATGGAATGGCATGGAATGGCATGGAATGGCATGGAATGGCATGGAATGGCATGGAATGGCATGGAATGGCATGGAATGGCATGGAAAGGCATGGAATGGCATGGAATGGCATGGAATGGCATGGAATGGCATGGAATGGCATGGAATGGCATGGAACGGCATGGAATGGCATGGAACGGCATGGAATGGCATGGAACGGCATGGAATGGCATGGCACGGCATGGCACGGCATGGCACCGGCATGGCACGGCATGGCACCGGCATGGCACCGGCATGGCACGGCATGGCACCGGCATGGCACGGCATGGCACCGGCATGGCACGGCATGGCACCGGCATGGCACGGCATGGCACCGGCATGGCACGGCATGGCACCGGCATGGCACCGGCATGGCACGGCATGGCACCGGCATGGCACCGGCATGGCACGGCATGGCACCGGCATGGCACCGGCATGGAACGGCATGGCACGGCATGGCACGGCATGGCACGGCATGGCACCGGCATGGCACGGCATGGCACCGGCATGGCACGGCATGGCACGGCATGGCACGGCATGGCACCGGCATGGCACGGCATGGCACCGGCATGGCACGGCATGGCACGGCATGGCACGGCATGGCACGGCATGGCACGGCATGGCACGGCATGGCACGGCATGGCACGGCATGGCACGGCATGGCACGGCATGGCACGGCATGGCACGGCATGGCACGGCATGGCACGGCATGGCACGGCATGGCACGGCATGGCACGGCATGGCACGGCATGGCACGGCATGGCACGGCATGGCACGGCATGGCACGGCATGGCACGGCATGGCACGGCATGGCACGGCATGGCACGGCATGGCACGGCATGGCACGGCATGGCACGGCATGGCACGGCATGGCACGGCATGGCACGGCATGGCACGGCATGGCACGGCATGGCACGGCATGGCACGGCATTGAATGGCATTGAATGGCATGGAATGGCATTGAATGGCATTGAATGGCATTGAATGGCATGGAATGGCATGGAATGGCATGGCACGGCATGGCACGGCATGGCACGGCATTGAATGGCATGGAATGGCATGGAATGGCATGGAATGGCATGGAATGGCATGGAATGGCATGGAATGGCATGGAATGGCATGGAATGGCATGGAATGGCATGGAATGGCATGGAATGGCATGGAATGGCATGGAATGGCATGGAATGGCATGGAATGGCATGGAATGGCATGGAATGGCATGGAATGGCATGGAATGGCATGGAATGGCATGGAATGGCATGGAATGGCATGGAATGGCATGGAATGGCATGGAATGGCATGGAATGGCATGGAAAGGCATGGAATGGCATGGAATGGCATGGAATGGCATGGAATGGCATGGAATGGCATGGAATGGCATGGAATGGCATGGAATGGCATGGAATGGCATGGCACCGGCATGGAATGGCATGGCACCGGCATGGCACCGGCATGGCACGGCATGGCACCGGCATGGCACGGCATGGCACCGGCATGGCACGGCATGGCACCGGCATGGCACGGCATGGAATGGCATGGAATGGCATGGAATGGCATGGAATGGCATGGAATGGCATGGAATGGCATGGAATTGCATGGAATGGCATGGAATGGCATGGAATAGCATGGCACCGGCATGGAATAGCATGGCACCGGCATGGAATGGCATGGAATGGCATGGCACCGGCATGGCACCGGCATGGCACCGGCATGGCACCGGCATGGCACCGGCATGGCACGGAATGGCACGGCATGGCACGGCATGGCACCGGCATGGCACGGCATGGCACCGGCATGGCACGGCATGGCACCGGCATGGCACGGCATGGAATTGCATGGAATGGCATGGAATGGCATGGAATGGCATGGAATGGCATGGAATGGCATGGAATGGCATGGAATGGCATGGAATGGCATGGAATGGCATGGAATGGCATGGAATGGCATGGCCCCGGCATGGAATGGCATGGCCCCGGCATGGAATGGCATGGAATGGCATGGCACCGGCATGGCACGGCATGGCACCGGCATGGCACGGCATGGCACCGGCATGGCACCGGCATGGCACGGCATGGCACCGGCATGGCACGGCATGGCACCGGCATGGCACGGCATGGCACCGGCATGGCACGGCATGGCACCGGCATGGCACGGCATGGCACCGGCATGGCACGGCATGGCACCGGCATGGCACGGCATGGCACCGGCATGGCACGGCATGGCACCGGCATGGCACGGCATGGCACGGCATGGAATGGCATGGAATGGCATGGAATGGCATGGAATGGCATGGAATGGCATGGAATGGCATGGAATGGCATGGAATTGCATGGAATGGCATGGAATGGCATGGAATAGCATGGCACCGGCATGGAATAGCATGGCACCGGCATGGAATGGCATGGAATGGCATGGCACCGGCATGGCACCGGCATGGCACCGGCATGGCACGGAATGGCACGGCATGGCACGGCATGGCACCGGCATGGCACCGGCATGGCACGGCATGGCACCGGCATGGCACGGAATGGCACGGCATGGCACGGCATGGCACCGGCATGGCACGGCATGGCACCGGCATGGCACGGCATGGCACCGGCATGGCACGGCATGGCACCGGCATGGCACGGCATGGAATGGCATGGAATGGCATGGAATTGCATGGAATGGCATGGAATGGCATGGAATGGCATGGAATGGCATGGAATGGCATGGAATGGCATGGAATGGCATGGCCCCGGCATGGAATGGCATGGCCCCGGCATGGAATGGCATGGAATGGCATGGCACGGCATGGCACCGGCATGGCACGGCATGGCACCGGCATGGCACGGCATGGCACCGGCATGGCACGGCATGGCACCGGCATGACACGGCATGGCACCGGCATGGCACGGCATGGAATGGCATGGAATGGCATGGAATGGCATGGAATGGCATGGAATGGCATGGAATGGCATGGAATGGCATGGAATGGCATGGAATGGCATGGAATGGCATGGAATGGCATGGAATGGCATGGAATTGCATGGAATGGCATGGAATGGCATGGAATGGCATGGCACCGGCATGGAATGGCATGGAATGGCATGGAATGGCATGGCACCGGCATGGCACGGAATGGCACGGCATGGCACGGCATGGCACCGGCATGGCACGGCATGGCACCGGCATGGCACGGCATGGCACCGGCATGGCACCGGCATGGCACGGCATGGCACCGGCATGGCACGGCATGGCACCGGCATGGCACGGCATGGCACCGGCATGGCACGGCATGGCACCGGCATGGCACGGCATGGCACCGGCATGGCACGGCATGGCACCGGCATGGCACGGCATGGCACCGGCATGGCACGGCATGGCACCGGCATGGCACGGCATGGCACCGGCATGGCACGGCATGGCACGGCATGGCACGGCATGGAATGGCATGGAATGGCATGGAATGGCATGGAATGGCATGGAATGGCATGGAATGGCATGGAATGGCATGGAATGGCATGGAATGGCATGGAATGGCATGGAATGGCATGGAATGGCATGGAAAGGCATGGAATGGCATGGAATGGCATGGAATGGCATGGAATGGCATGGAATGGCATGGAATGGCATGGAATGGCATGGCACCGGCATGGAATGGCATGGCACCGGCATGGCACCGGCATGGCACGGCACGGCACCGGCATGGCACGGCATGGCACCGGCATGGCACGGCATGGCACCGGCATGGCACGGCATGGCACCGGCATGGCACGGCATGGCACCGGCATGGCACCGGCATGGCACCGGCATGGCACCGGCATGGCACGGCATGGCACCGGCATGGCACGGCATGGCACCGGCATGGCACCGGCATGGCACGGCATGGCACCGGCATGGCACGGCATGGCACCGGCATGGCACCGGCATGGCACGGCATGGCACCGGCATGGCACGGCATGGCACCGGCATGGCACGGCATGGCACCGGCATGGCACGGCATGGCACGGCATGGAATGGCATGGAATGGCATGGAATGGCATGGAATGGCATGGAATGGCATGGAATGGCATGGAATGGCATGGAATGGCATGGAATGGCATGGAATGGCATGGAATGGCATGGAATGGCATGGAATGGCATGGAATGGCATGGAATGGCATGGAATAGCATGGCACCGGCATGGAATAGCATGGCACCGGCATGGAATGGCATGGAATGGCATGGAATGGCATGGCACCGGCATGGCACCGGCATGGCACCGGCATGGCACGGAATGGCACGGCATGGCACGGCATGGCACCGGCATGGCACGGCATGGCACCGGCATGGCACGGCATGGAATGGCATGGAATGGCATGGAATGGCATGGAATGGCATGGAATGGCATGGAATTGCATGGAATGGCATGGAATGGCATGGAATGGCATGGAATGGCATGGAATGGCATGGAATGGCATGGAATGGCATGGAATGGCATGGAATGGCATGGAATGGCATGGAATGGCATGGAATGGCATGGAATGGCATGGAATGGCATGGAATGGCATGGCCCCGGCATGGAATGGCATGGCCCCGGCATGGAATGGCATGGAATGGCATGGCACGGCATGGCACGGCATGGCACGGCATGGCACCGGCATGGCACGGCATGGCACCGGCATGGCACCGGCATGGCACGGCATGGCACCGGCATGGCACGGCATGGCACCGGCATGGCACGGCATGGCACCGGCATGGCACGGCATGGCACCGGCATGGCACGGCATGGCACCGGCATGGCACGGCATGGCACCGGCATGGCACGGCATGGCACCGGCATGGCACGGCATGGCACCGGCATGGCACGGCATGGCACCGGCATGGCACGGCATGGCACCGGCATGGCACGGCATGGCACCGGCATGGCACGGCATGGCACCGGCATGGCACGGCATGGCACCGGCATGGCACGGCATGGCACCGGCATGGCACGGCATGGCACCGGCATGGCACGGCATGGCACGGCATGGCACGGCATGGAATGGCATGGAATGGCATGGAATGGCATGGAATGGCATGGAATGGCATGGCACGGCATGGCACGGCATGGCACGGCATTGAATGGCATGGAATGGCATGGAATGGCATGGAATGGCATGGAATGGCATGGAATGGCATGGAATGGCATGGAATGGCATGGAATGGCATGGAATGGCATGGAATGGCATGGAATGGCATGGAATGGCATGGCACCGGCATGGCACCGGCATGGCACGGCATGGCACCGGCATGGCACGGCATGGCACCGGAATGGCACGGCATGGCACCGGCATGGCACGGCATGGCACCGGCATGGCACGGCATGGCACCGGCATGGCACGGCATGGCACCGGCATGGCACCGGCATGGCACGGCATGGCACCGGCATGGCACGGCATGGCACGGCATGGCACCGGCATGGCACGGCATGGCACCGGCATGGCACGGCATGGCACCGGCATGGCACGGCATGGCACCGGCATGGCACGGCATGGCACCGGCATGGCACGGCATGGCACGGCATGGAATGGCATGGAATGGCATGGAATGGCATGGCACCGCATGGCACGGCATGGCACCGCATGGCACGGCATGGCACCGCATGGCACGGCATGGCACGGCATGGCACGGCATTGAATGGCATGGAATGGCATGGAATGGCATGGAATGGCATGGAATGGCATGGAATGGCATGGAATGGCATGGAATGGCATGGAATGGCATGGAATTGCATGGAATGGCATGGAATGGCATGGAATGGCATGGAATGGCATGGCACCGGCATGGAATGGCATGGAATGGCATGGAATGGCATGGAATGGCATGGAATGGCATGGAATGGCATGGAATGGCATGGAATGGCATGGAATGGCATGGAATGGCATGGAATGGCATGGAATGGCATGGAATGGCATGGAATGGCATGGAATGGCATGGAATGGCATGGAATGGCATGGAATGGCATGGAATGGCATGGAATGGCATGGAATGGCATGGAATGGCATGGAATGGCATGGAATGGCATGGAATGGCATGGAATGGCATGGAATGGCATGGAATGGCATGGAATGGCATGGAATGGCATGGAATGGCATGGAATGGCATGGAATGGCATGGAATGGCATGGAATGGCATGGAATGGCATGGAATGGCATGGAATGGCATGGAATGGCATGGAATGGCATGGAATGGCATGGAATGGCATGGCACCGGCATGGCACGGCATGGCACCGGCATGGCACCGGCATGGCACCGGCATGGCACCGGCATGGCACCGGCATGGCACCGGCATGGCACCGGCATGGCACCGGCATGGCACCGGCATGGCACCGGCATGGCACCGGCATGGCACCGGCATGGCACCGGCATGGCACCGGCATGGCACGGCATGGCACCGGCATGGCACGGCATGGCACCGGCATGGCACGGCATGGCACCGGCATGGCACCGGCATGGCACGGCATGGCACGGCATGGCACCGGCATGGCACGGCATGGCACCGGCGTGGCACGGCATGGCACCGGCATGGCACGGCATGGCACCGGCATGGCACGGCATGGCTCCGGCATGGCACCGGCATGGCACCGGCATGGCACGGCATGGCACCGGCATGGCACGGCATGGCACCGGCATGGCACGGCATGGCACCGGCATGGCACGGCATGGCACCGGCATGGCACGGCATGGCACGGCATGGCACGGCATGGAATGGCATGGAATGGCATGGAATGGCATGGAATGGCATGGCACGGCATGGAATGGCATTGAATGGCATGGAATGGCATGGAATGGCATGGAATGGAATGGAATGGCATGGAATGGCATGGAATGGCATGGAATGGCATGGAATGGCATGGAATGGCATGGAATGGCATGGAATGGCATGGAATGGCATGGAATGGCATGGAATGGCATGGAATGGCATGGAATGGCATGGAATGGCATGTCACCGGCATGGAATGGCATGGAATGGCATGGAATGGCATGGAATGGCATGGAATGGCATGTCACCGGCATGGAATGGCATGGAATGGCATGGAATGGCATGGAATGGCATGGAATGGCATGGAATGGCATGGAATGGCATGGAATGGCATGGAATGGCATGGAATGGCATGGAATGGCATGGAATGGCATGGAATGGCATGGAATGGCATGGAATGGCATGGAATGGCATGGAATGGCATGGAATGGCATGGAATGGCATGGAATGGCATGGAATGGCATGGAATGGCATGGAATGGCATGGAATGGCATGGAATGGCATGGAATGGCATGGAATGGCATGGAATGGCATGGAATTGCATGGAATGGCATGGAATGGCATGGAATGGCATGGAATGGCATGGAATGGCATGGAATGGCATGGAATGGCATGGAATGGCATGGAATGGCATGGAATGGCATGGAATGGCATGGAATGGCATGTCACCGGCATGGAATGGCATGGAATGGCATGGCACCGGCATGGCACGGCATGGCACGGCATGGCATGGAATGGCATGTCACCGGCATGGAATGGCATGGAATGGCATGGAATGGCATGGAATGGCATGGAATGGCATGGAATGACATGGAACGGCATGGAATGGCATGGCACGGCATGGCACCGGCATGGCACGGCATGGCACCGGCATGGCACCGGCATGGCACGGCATGGCACCGGCATGGCACGGCATGGCACCGGCATGGCACGGCATGGCACCGGCATGGCACGGCATGGCACCGGCATGGCACGGCATGGCACGGAATGGCATGGAATGGCATGGAATGGCATGGAATGGCATGGAATGGCATGGAATGGCATGGAATGGCATGGCACCGGCATGGCACCGGCATGGCACGGAATGGCATGGCACGGAATGGCATGGAATGGCATGGAATGGCATGGAATGGCATGGAATGGCATGGAATGGCATGGAATGGCATGGAATGGCATGGAATGGCATGGAATGGCATGGCACCGGCATGGCACCGGCATGGCACCGGCATGGCACGGCATGGCACGGCATGGCACGGCATGGCACGGCATTGAATGGCATGGAATGGCATGGAATGGCATGGAATGGCATGGAATGGCATGGAATGGCATGGAATGGCATGGAATGGCATGGAATGGCATGGAATGGCATGGAATGGCATGGAATGGCATGGAATGGCATGGAATGGCATGGAATGGCATGGAATGGCATGGAATGGCATGGAATGGCATGGAATGGCATGGAATGGCATGGAATGGCATGGAATGGCATGGCACCGCATGGCACGGCATGGCACGGCATTGAATGGCATTGAATGGCATGGAATGGCATGGAATGGCATGGAATGGCATGGAATGGCATGGAATGGCATGGAATGGCATGGAATGGCATGGAATGGCATGGAATGGCATGGAATGGCATGGAATGGCATGGAATGGCATGGAATGGCATGGAATGGCATGGAATGGCATGGAATGGCATGGAATGGCATGGAATGGCATGGAATGGCATGGAATGGCATGGAATGGCATGGAATGGCATGGAATGGCATGGAATGGCATGGAATGGCATGGAATGGCATGGAATGGCATGGAATGGCATGGAATGGCATGGAATGGCATGGAATGGCATGGAATGGCATGGAATGGCATGGAATGGCATGGAATGGCATGGAATGGCATGGAATGGCATGGAATGGCATGGAATGGCATGGAATGGCATGGAATGGCATGGAATGGCATGGAATGGCATGGAATGGCATGGAATGGCATGGAATGGCATGGAATGGCATGGAATGGCATGGAATGGCATGGAATGGCATGGAATGGCATGGAATGGCATGGAATGGCATGGAATGGCATGGAACGGCATGGAATGGCATGGAACGGCATGGAATGGCATGGCACGGCATGGCACGGCATGGCACCGGCATGGCACGGCATGGCACCGGCATGGCACCGGCATGGCACGGCATGGCACCGGCATGGCACGGCATGGCACCGGCATGGCACGGCATGGCACCGGCATGGCACGGCATGGCACCGGCATGGCACGGCATGGCACCGGCATGGCACCGGCATGGCACGGCATGGCACCGGCATGGCACCGGCATGGCACGGCATGGCACCGGCATGGCACCGGCATGGAACGGCATGGCACGGCATGGCACGGCATGGCACGGCATGGCACCGGCATGGCACGGCATGGCACCGGCATGGCACGGCATGGCACGGCATGGCACGGCATGGCACCGGCATGGCACGGCATGGCACCGGCATGGCACGGCATGGCACGGCATGGCACGGCATGGCACGGCATGGCACGGCATGGCACGGCATGGCACGGCATGGCACGGCATGGCACGGCATGGCACGGCATGGCACGGCATGGCACGGCATGGCACGGCATGGCACGGCATGGCACGGCATGGCACGGCATGGCACGGCATGGCACGGCATGGCACGGCATGGCACGGCATGGCACGGCATGGCACGGCATTGAATGGCATTGAATGGCATGGAATGGCATTGAATGGCATTGAATGGCATTGAATGGCATGGAATGGCATGGAATGGCATGGCACGGCATGGCACGGCATGGCACGGCATTGAATGGCATGGAATGGCATGGAATGGCATGGAATGGCATGGAATGGCATGGAATGGCATGGAATGGCATGGAATGGCATGGAATGGCATGGAATGGCATGGAATGGCATGGAATGGCATGGAATGGCATGGAATGGCATGGAATGGCATGGAATGGCATGGAATGGCATGGAATGGCATGGAAAGGCATGGAATGGCATGGAATGGCATGGAATGGCATGGAATGGCATGGAATGGCATGGAATGGCATGGAATGGCATGGCACCGGCATGGAATGGCATGGCACCGGCATGGCACCGGCATGGCACGGCATGGCACCGGCATGGCACGGCATGGCACCGGCATGGCACGGCATGGCACCGGCATGGCACGGCATGGAATGGCATGGAATGGCATGGAATGGCATGGAATGGCATGGAATGGCATGGAATGGCATGGAATTGCATGGAATGGCATGGAATGGCATGGAATAGCATGGCACCGGCATGGAATAGCATGGCACCGGCATGGAATGGCATGGAATGGCATGGAATGGCATGGCACCGGCATGGCACCGGCATGGCACCGGCATGGCACGGAATGGCACGGCATGGCACGGCATGGCACCGGCATGGCACGGCATGGCACCGGCATGGCACGGCATGGCACCGGCATGGCACGGCATGGAATTGCATGGAATGGCATGGAATGGCATGGAATGGCATGGAATGGCATGGAATGGCATGGAATGGCATGGAATGGCATGGAATGGCATGGAATGGCATGGCCCCGGCATGGAATGGCATGGCCCCGGCATGGAATGGCATGGAATGGCATGGCACCGGCATGGCACGGCATGGCACCGGCATGGCACGGCATGGCACCGGCATGGCACCGGCATGGCACGGCATGGCACCGGCATGGCACGGCATGGCACCGGCATGGCACGGCATGGCACCGGCATGGCACGGCATGGCACCGGCATGGCACGGCATGGCACCGGCATGGCACGGCATGGCACCGGCATGGCACGGCATGGCACCGGCATGGCACGGCATGGCACCGGCATGGCACGGCATGGCACCGGCATGGCACGGCATGGAATGGCATGGAATGGCATGGAATGGCATGGAATGGCATGGAATGGCATGGAATGGCATGGAATGGCATGGAATGGCATGGAATGGCATGGAATGGCATGGAATGGCATGGAATGGCATGGAATGGCATGGAATGGCATGGAATTGCATGGAATGGCATGGAATGGCATGGAATGGCATGGCACCGGCATGGAATGGCATGGAATGGCATGGAATGGCATGGCACCGGCATGGCACGGAATGGCACGGCATGGCACGGCATGGCACCGGCATGGCACGGCATGGCACCGGCATGGCACGGCATGGCACCGGCATGGCACCGGCATGGCACGGCATGGCACCGGCATGGCACGGCATGGCACCGGCATGGCACGGCATGGCACCGGCATGGCACGGCATGGCACCGGCATGGCACGGCATGGCACCGGCATGGCACGGCATGGCACCGGCATGGCACGGCATGGCACCGGCATGGCACCGGCATGGCACGGCATGGCACCGGCATGGCACGGCATGGCACGGCATGGCACGGCATGGAATGGCATGGAATGGCATGGAATGGCATGGAATGGCATGGAATGGCATGGAATGGCATGGAATGGCATGGAATGGCATGGAATGGCATGGAATGGCATGGAATGGCATGGAATGGCATGGAATGGCATGGAATGGCATGGAATGGCATGGAATGGCATGGAATGGCATGGAATGGCATGGAATGGCATGGAATGGCATGGAATGGCATGGAAAGGCATGGAATGGCATGGAATGGCATGGAATGGCATGGAATGGCATGGAATGGCATGGAATGGCATGGAACGGCATGGAATGGCATGGAACGGCATGGAATGGCATGGAACGGCATGGAATGGCATGGCACGGCATGGCACGGCATGGCACCGGCATGGCACGGCATGGCACCGGCATGGCACCGGCATGGCACGGCATGGCACCGGCATGGCACGGCATGGCACCGGCATGGCACGGCATGGCACCGGCATGGCACGGCATGGCACCGGCATGGCACGGCATGGCACCGGCATGGCACCGGCATGGCACGGCATGGCACCGGCATGGCACCGGCATGGCACGGCATGGCACCGGCATGGCACCGGCATGGAACGGCATGGCACGGCATGGCACGGCATGGCACGGCATGGCACCGGCATGGCACGGCATGGCACCGGCATGGCACGGCATGGCACGGCATGGCACGGCATGGCACCGGCATGGCACGGCATGGCACCGGCATGGCACGGCATGGCACCGGCATGGCACGGCATGGCACGGCATGGCACGGCATGGCACGGCATGGCACGGCATGGCACGGCATGGCACGGCATGGCACGGCATGGCACGGCATGGCACGGCATGGCACGGCATGGCACGGCATGGCACGGCATGGCACGGCATGGCACGGCATGGCACGGCATGGCACGGCATGGCACGGCATGGCACGGCATGGCACGGCATGGCACGGCATGGCACGGCATGGCACGGCATGGCACGGCATGGCACGGCATGGCACGGCATGGCACGGCATGGCACGGCATGGCACGGCATGGCACGGCATGGCACGGCATGGCACGGCATGGCACGGCATGGCACGGCATGGCACGGCATGGCACGGCATGGCACGGCATGGCACGGCATGGCACGGCATGGCACGGCATGGCACGGCATGGCACGGCATGGCACGGCATGGCACGGCATTGAATGGCATTGAATGGCATGGAATGGCATTGAATGGCATTGAATGGCATTGAATGGCATGGAATGGCATGGAATGGCATGGCACGGCATGGCACGGCATGGCACGGCATTGAATGGCATGGAATGGCATGGAATGGCATGGAATGGCATGGAATGGCATGGAATGGCATGGAATGGCATGGAATGGCATGGAATGGCATGGAATGGCATGGAATGGCATGGAATGGCATGGAATGGCATGGAATGGCATGGAATGGCATGGAATGGCATGGAATGGCATGGAATGGCATGGAATGGCATGGAATGGCATGGAATGGCATGGAATGGCATGGAATGGCATGGAATGGCATGGAATGGCATGGAATGGCATGGAATGGCATGGAATGGCATGGAAAGGCATGGAATGGCATGGAATGGCATGGAATGGCATGGAATGGCATGGAATGGCATGGAATGGCATGGCACCGGCATGGAATGGCATGGCACCGGCATGGCACCGGCATGGCACGGCATGGCACCGGCATGGCACGGCATGGCACCGGCATGGCACGGCATGGCACCGGCATGGCACGGCATGGAATGGCATGGAATGGCATGGAATGGCATGGAATGGCATGGAATGGCATGGAATGGCATGGAATTGCATGGAATGGCATGGAATGGCATGGAATAGCATGGCACCGGCATGGAATAGCATGGCACCGGCATGGAATGGCATGGAATGGCATGGAATGGCATGGCACCGGCATGGCACCGGCATGGCACCGGCATGGCACCGGCATGGCACCGGCATGGCACGGAATGGCACGGCATGGCACGGCATGGCACCGGCATGGCACGGCATGGCACCGGCATGGCACGGCATGGCACCGGCATGGCACGGCATGGAATTGCATGGAATGGCATGGAATGGCATGGAATGGCATGGAATGGCATGGAATGGCATGGAATGGCATGGAATGGCATGGAATGGCATGGAATGGCATGGAATGGCATGGCCCCGGCATGGAATGGCATGGCCCCGG
Organism: Cryptus armator; assembly: GCA_963971235.1. NCBI lineage: Eukaryota > Metazoa > Arthropoda > Insecta > Hymenoptera > Ichneumonidae > Cryptus > Cryptus armator. The sequence continues at coordinate 980,038 of CAXARG010000249.1, read as the reverse complement.
CATGGAATGGCATGGAATGGCATGGCACCGGCATGGCACGGCATGGCACCGGCATGGCACGGCATGGCACCGGCATGGCACCGGCATGGCACGGCATGGCACCGGCATGGCACGGCATGGCACCGGCATGGCACGGCATGGCACCGGCATGGCACGGCATGGCACCGGCATGGCACGGCATGGCACCGGCATGGCACGGCATGGCACCGGCATGGCACGGCATGGCACCGGCATGGCACGGCATGGCACCGGCATGGCACGGCATGGCACCGGCATGGCACGGCATGGCACCGGCATGGCACGGCATGGAATGGCATGGAATGGCATGGAATGGCATGGAATGGCATGGAATGGCATGGAATGGCATGGAATGGCATGGAATGGCATGGAATGGCATGGAATGGCATGGAATGGCATGGAATGGCATGGAATGGCATGGAATGGCATGGAATGGCATGGAATGGCATGGAATGGCATGGAATTGCATGGAATGGCATGGAATGGCATGGAATGGCATGGCACCGGCATGGAATGGCATGGAATGGCATGGAATGGCATGGCACCGGCATGGCACGGAATGGCACGGCATGGCACGGCATGGCACCGGCATGGCACGGCATGGCACCGGCATGGCACGGCATGGCACCGGCATGGCACGGCATGGCACCGGCATGGCACCGGCATGGCACGGCATGGCACCGGCATGGCACGGCATGGCACCGGCATGGCACGGCATGGCACCGGCATGGCACGGCATGGCACCGGCATGGCACGGCATGGCACCGGCATGGCACGGCATGGCACCGGCATGGCACGGCATGGCACCGGCATGGCACGGCATGGCACCGGCATGGCACGGCATGGCACCGGCATGGCACGGCATGGCACCGGCATGGCACGGCATGGCACGGCATGGCACGGCATGGAATGGCATGGAATGGCATGGAATGGCATGGAATGGCATGGAATGGCATGGAATGGCATGGAATGGCATGGAATGGCATGGAATGGCATGGAATGGCATGGAATGGCATGGAATGGCATGGAATGGCATGGAATGGCATGGAATGGCATGGAATGGCATGGAAAGGCATGGAATGGCATGGAATGGCATGGAATGGCATGGAATGGCATGGAATGGCATGGCACCGGCATGGAATGGCATGGCACCGGCATGGCACCGGCATGGCACGGCATGGCACCGGCATGGCACGGCATGGCACCGGCATGGCACGGCATGGCACCGGCATGGCACGGCATGGCACCGGCATGGCACCGGCATGGCACCGGCATGGCACCGGCATGGCACGGCATGGCACCGGCATGGCACGGCATGGCACCGGCATGGCACGGCATGGCACCGGCATGGCACCGGCATGGCACGGCATGGCACCGGCATGGCACGGCATGGCACCGGCATGGCACGGCATGGCACCGGCATGGCACGGCATGGCACGGCATGGAATGGCATGGAATGGCATGGAATGGCATGGAATGGCATGGAATAGCATGGCACCGGCATGGAATGGCATGGAATGGCATGGAATGGCATGGCACCGGCATGGCACCGGCATGGCACCGGCATGGCACGGAATGGCACGGCATGGCACGGCATGGCACCGGCATGGCACGGCATGGCACCGGCATGGCACGGCATGGAATGGCATGGAATGGCATGGAATGGCATGGAATGGCATGGAATTGCATGGAATGGCATGGAATGGCATGGAATGGCATGGAATGGCATGGAATGGCATGGAATGGCATGGAATGGCATGGAATGGCATGGAATGGCATGGAATGGCATGGAATGGCATGGAATGGCATGGAATGGCATGGAATGGCATGGAATGGCATGGAATGGCATGGCCCCGGCATGGAATGGCATGGAATGGCATGGAATGGCATGGAATGGCATGGCACGGCATGGCACGGCATGGCACGGCATGGCACCGGCATGGCACCGGCATGGCACGGCATGGCACCGGCATGGCACGGCATGGCACCGGCATGGCACGGCATGGCACCGGCATGGCACGGCATGGCACCGGCATGGCACGGCATGGCACCGGCATGGCACGGCATGGCACCGGCATGGCACGGCATGGCACCGGCATGGCACGGCATGGCACCGGCATGGCACGGCATGGCACCGGCATGGCACGGCATGGCACCGGCATGGCACGGCATGGCACCGGCATGGCACGGCATGGCACCGGCATGGCACGGCATGGCACCGGCATGGCACGGCATGGCACCGGCATGGCACGGCATGGCACGGCATGGCACGGCATGGAATGGCATGGAATGGCATGGAATGGCATGGAATGGCATGGAATGGCATGGCACGGCATGGCACGGCATGGCACGGCATTGAATGGCATGGAATGGCATGGAATGGCATGGAATGGCATGGAATGGCATGGAATGGCATGGAATGGCATGGAATGGCATGGAATGGCATGGAATGGCATGGAATGGCATGGAATGGCATGGAATGGCATGGAATGGCATGGAATGGCATGGAATGGCATGGAATGGCATGGCACCGGCATGGCACCGGCATGGCACGGCATGGCACCGGCATGGCACGGCATGGCACCGGAATGGCACGGCATGGCACCGGCATGGCACGGCATGGCACCGGCATGGCACGGCATGGCACCGGCATGGCACGGCATGGCACCGGCATGGCACCGGCATGGCACGGCATGGCACGGCATGGCACCGGCATGGCACGGCATGGCACGGCATGGAATGGCATGGAATGGCATGGAATGGCATGGCACGGCATGGAATGGCATGGAATGGCATGGAATGGCATGGCACCGCATGGCACGGCATGGCACCGCATGGCACGGCATGGCACCGCATGGCACGGCATGGCACGGCATGGCACGGCATTGAATGGCATGGAATGGCATGGAATGGCATGGAATGGCATGGAATGGCATGGAATGGCATGGAATTGCATGGAATGGCATGGAATGGCATGGAATGGCATGGAATGGCATGGCACCGGCATGGAATGGCATGGAATGGCATGGAATGGCATGGAATGGCATGGAATGGCATGGAATGGCATGGAATGGCATGGAATGGCATGGAATGGCATGGAATGGCATGGAATGGCATGGAATGGCATGGAATGGCATGGAATGGCATGGAATGGCATGGAATGGCATGGAATGGCATGGAATGGCATGGAATGGCATGGAATGGCATGGAATGGCATGGAATGGCATGGAATGGCATGGAATGGCATGGAATGGCATGGAATGGCATGGAATGGCATGGAATGGCATGGAATGGCATGGAATGGCATGGAATGGCATGGAATGGCATGGAATGGCATGGAATGGCATGGAATGGCATGGAATGGCATGGAATGGCATGGAATGGCATGGAATGGCATGGCACCGGCATGGCACGGCATGGCACCGGCATGGCACCGGCATGGCACCGGCATGGCACCGGCATGGCACCGGCATGGCACCGGCATGGCACCGGCATGGCACCGGCATGGCACCGGCATGGCACCGGCATGGCACCGGCATGGCACCGGCATGGCACCGGCATGGCACCGGCATGGCACCGGCATGGCACCGGCATGGCACCGGCATGGCACGGCATGGCACCGGCATGGCACGGCATGGCACCGGCATGGCACGGCATGGCACCGGCATGGCACCGGCATGGCACGGCATGGCACCGGCATGGCACGGCATGGCACCGGCATGGCACGGCATGGCACCGGCGTGGCACGGCATGGCACCGGCATGGCACGGCATGGCTCCGGCATGGCACCGGCATGGCACCGGCATGGCACGGCATGGCACCGGCATGGCACGGCATGGCACCGGCATGGCACGGCATGGCACCGGCATGGCACGGCATGGCACCGGCATGGCACCGGCATGGCACGGCATGGCACCGGCATGGCACGGCATGGCACGGCATGGCACGGCATGGAATGGCATGGAATGGCATGGAATGGCATGGAATGGCATGGAATGGCATGGAATGGCATGGAATGGCATGGAATGGCATGGAATGGCATGGAATGGCATGGCACGGCATGGCACGGCATTGAATGGCATGGAATGGCATGGAATGGCATGGAATGGAATGGAATGGCATGGAATGGCATGGAATGGCATGGAATGGCATGGAATGGCATGGAATGGCATGGAATGGCATGGAATGGCATGTCACCGGCATGGAATGGCATGTCACCGGCATGGAATGGCATGGAATGGCATGGCACCGGCATGGCACGGCATGGCACGGCATGGCACGGAATGGCATGGAATGGCATGGAATGGCATGGAATGGCATGGAATGGCATGGAATGGCATGGAATGGCATGGAATGGCATGGAATGGCATGGAATGGCATGGAATGGCATGGAATGGCATGGAATGGCATGGAATGGCATGGAATGGCATGGAATGGCATGGAATGGCATGGAATGGCATGGAATGGCATGGAATGGCATGGAATTGCATGGAATGGCATGGAATGGCATGGAATGGCATGGAATGGCATGGAATGGCATGGAATGGCATGGAATGGCATGGAATGGCATGGAATGGCATGGAATGGCATGGAATGGCATGTCACCGGCATGGAATGGCATGGAATGGCATGGCACCGGCATGGCACGGCATGGCACGGCATGGCATGGAATGGCATGTCACCGGCATGGAATGGCATGGAATGGCATGGAATGGCATGGAATGGCATGGAATGGCATGGAATGACATGGAACGGCATGGAATGGCATGGCACGGCATGGCACCGGCATGGCACGGCATGGCACCGGCATGGCACCGGCATGGCACGGCATGGCACCGGCATGGCACGGCATGGCACCGGCATGGCACGGCATGGCACCGGCATGGCACGGCATGGCACCGGCATGGCACGGCATGGCACGGAATGGCATGGAATGGCATGGAATGGCATGGAATGGCATGGAATGGCATGGAATGGCATGGCACCGGCATGGCACCGGCATGGCACGGAATGGCATGGCACGGAATGGCATGGAATGGCATGGAATGGCATGGAATGGCATGGAATGGCATGGAATGGCATGGAATGGCATGGAATGGCATGGAATGGCATGGAATGGCATGGAATGGCATGGAATGGCATGGAATGGCATGGAATGGCATGGAATGGCATGGAATGGCATGGAATGGCATGGCACCGCATGGCACGGCATGGCACGGCATTGAATGGCATGGAATGGCATGGAATGGCATGGAATGGCATGGAATGGCATGGAATGGCATGGAATGGCATGGAATGGCATGGAATGGCATGGAATGGCATGGAATGGCATGGAATGGCATGGAATGGCATGGAATGGCATGGAATGGCATGGAATGGCATGGAATGGCATGGAATGGCATGGAATGGCATGGAATGGCATGGAATGGCATGGAATGGCATGGAATGGCATGGAATGGCATGGAATGGCATGGAATGGCATGGAATGGCATGGAATGGCATGGAATGGCATGGAATGGCATGGAATGGCATGGAATGGCATGGAATGGCATGGAATGGCATGGAATGGCATGGAATGGCATGGAATGGCATGGAATGGCATGGAATGGCATGGAATGGCATGGAATGGCATGGAATGGCATGGAATGGCATGGAATGGCATGGAATGGCATGGAATGGCATGGAATGGCATGGAATGGCATGGAATGGCATGGAATGGCATGGAATGGCATGGAATGGCATGGAACGGCATGGAATGGCATGGAACGGCATGGAATGGCATGGAACGGCATGGAATGGCATGGCACGGCATGGCACGGCATGGCACCGGCATGGCACGGCATGGCACCGGCATGGCACCGGCATGGCACGGCATGGCACCGGCATGGCACGGCATGGCACCGGCATGGCACGGCATGGCACCGGCATGGCACGGCATGGCACCGGCATGGCACGGCATGGCACCGGCATGGCACGGCATGGCACCGGCATGGCACCGGCATGGCACGGCATGGCACCGGCATGGCACGGCATGGCACGGCATGGCACCGGCATGGCACGGCATGGCACCGGCATGGCACCGGCATGGAACGGCATGGCACGGCATGGCACGGCATGGCACGGCATGGCACCGGCATGGCACGGCATGGCACCGGCATGGCACGGCATGGCACGGCATGGCACGGCATGGCACCGGCATGGCACGGCATGGCACCGGCATGGCACGGCATGGCACGGCATGGCACGGCATGGCACGGCATGGCACGGCATGGCACGGCATGGCACGGCATGGCACGGCATGGCACGGCATGGCACGGCATGGCACGGCATGGCACGGCATGGCACGGCATGGCACGGCATGGCACGGCATGGCACGGCATGGCACGGCATGGCACGGCATGGCACGGCATGGCACGGCATGGCACGGCATGGCACGGCATGGCACGGCATGGCACGGCATGGCACGGCATGGCACGGCATGGCACGGCATGGCACGGCATGGCACGGCATGGCACGGCATGGCACGGCATGGCACGGCATGGCACGGCATGGCACGGCATGGCACGGCATGGCACGGCATGGCACGGCATGGCACGGCATGGCACGGCATGGCACGGCATGGCACGGCATGGCACGGCATGGCACGGCATGGCACGGCATGGCACGGCATGGCACGGCATGGCACGGCATGGCACGGCATGGCACGGCATTGAATGGCATTGAATGGCATGGAATGGCATTGAATGGCATTGAATGGCATTGAATGGCATGGAATGGCATGGAACGGCATGGCACGGCATGGCACGGCATGGCACGGCATTGAATGGCATGGAATGGCATGGAATGGCATGGAATGGCATGGAATGGCATGGAATGGCATGGAATGGCATGGAATGGCATGGAATGGCATGGAATGGCATGGAATGGCATGGAATGGCATGGAATGGCATGGAATGGCATGGAATGGCATGGAATGGCATGGAATGGCATGGAATGGCATGGAATGGCATGGAATGGCATGGAATGGCATGGAAAGGCATGGAATGGCATGGAATGGCATGGAATGGCATGGAATGGCATGGAATGGCATGGAATGGCATGGAATGGCATGGAATGGCATGGCACCGGCATGGAATGGCATGGCACCGGCATGGCACCGGCATGGCACGGCATGGCACCGGCATGGCACGGCATGGCACCGGCATGGCACGGCATGGCACCGGCATGGCACGGCATGGAATGGCATGGAATGGCATGGAATGGCATGGAATGGCATGGAATGGCATGGAATGGCATGGAATGGCATGGAATGGCATGGAATTGCATGGAATGGCATGGAATGGCATGGAATAGCATGGCACCGGCATGGAATAGCATGGCACCGGCATGGAATAGCATGGCACCGGCATGGAATGGCATGGAATGGCATGGAATGGCATGGAATGGCATGGAATGGCATGGCACCGGCATGGCACCGGCATGGCACCGGCATGGCACGGAATGGCACGGCATGGCACGGCATGGCACCGGCATGGCACGGCATGGCACCGGCATGGCACGGCATGGCACCGGCATGGCACGGCATGGAATTGCATGGAATGGCATGGAATGGCATGGAATGGCATGGAATGGCATGGAATGGCATGGAATGGCATGGAATGGCATGGAATGGCATGGAATGGCATGGAATGGCATGGCCCCGGCATGGAATGGCATGGCCCCGGCATGGAATGGCATGGCCCCGGCATGGAATGGCATGGAATGGCATGGCACCGGCATGGCACGGCATGGCACCGGCATGGCACGGCATGGCACCGGCATGGCACGGCATGGCACCGGCATGGCACGGCATGGCACCGGCATGACACGGCATGGCACCGGCATGGCACGGCATGGAATGGCATGGAATGGCATGGAATGGCATGGAATGGCATGGAATGGCATGGAATGGCATGGAATGGCATGGAATGGCATGGAATGGCATGGAATGGCATGGAATGGCATGGAATGGCATGGAATGGCATGGAATGGCATGGAATGGCATGGAATGGCATGGAATGGCATGGAATGGCATGGAATGGCATGGAATGGCATGGAATGGCATGGAATGGCATGGAATGGCATGGAATGGCATGGAATTGCATGGAATGGCATGGCACCGGCATGGAATGGCATGGAATGGCATGGAATGGCATGGCACCGGCATGGCACGGCATGGCACCGGCATGGCACGGCATGGCACCGGCATGGCACGGCATGGCACCGGCATGGCACGGCATGGCACGGCATGGAATGGCATGGAATGGCATGGAATGGCATGGAATGGCATGGAATGGCATGGAATGGCATGGAATGGCATGGAATGGCATGGAATGGCATGGAATGGCATGGAATGGCATGGAATGGCATGGAATTGCATGGAATGGCATGGAATGGCATGGAATAGCATGGCACCGGCATGGAATAGCATGGCACCGGCATGGAATGGCATGGCACCGGCATGGCACCGGCATGGCACCGGCATGGCACCGGCATGGCACGGAATGGCACGGCATGGCACGGCATGGCACCGGCATGGCACGGCATGGCACCGGCATGGCACGGCATGGAATGGCATGGAATGGCATGGAATGGCATGGAATGGCATGGAATGGCATGGAATGGCATGGAATTGCATGGAATGGCATGGAATGGCATGGAATGGCATGGAATGGCATGGCACCGGCATGGAATGGCATGGAATGGCATGGAATGGCATGGAATGGCATGGAATGGCATGGAATGGCATGGAATGGCATGGAATGGCATGGAATGGCATGGAATGGCATGGAATGGCATGGAATGGCATGGAATGGCATGGAATGGCATGGAATGGCATGGAATGGCATGGAATGGCATGGAATGGCATGGAATGGCATGGAATGGCATGGAATGGCATGGAATGGCATGGAATGGCATGGAATGGCATGGAATGGCATGGAATGGCATGGAATGGCATGGAATGGCATGGAATGGCATGGAATGGCATGGAATGGCATGGAATGGCATGGAATGGCATGGAATGGCATGGAATGGCATGGAATGGCATGGAATGGCATGGAATGGCATGGCACCGGCATGGCACGGCATGGCACCGGCATGGCACGGCATGGCACCGGCATGGCACCGGCATGGCACGGCATGGCACCGGCATGGCACGGCATGGCACCGGCATGGCACGGCATGGCACCGGCATGGCACGGCATGGCACCGGCATGGCACGGCATGGCACCGGCATGGCACGGCATGGCACCGGCATGGCACGGCATGGCACGGCATGGAATGGCATGGAATGGCATGGAATGGCATGGAATGGCATGGAATGGCATGGAATGGCATGGAATGGCATGGAATGGCATGGAATAGCATGGCACCGGCATGGAATAGCATGGCACCGGCATGGAATGGCATGGAATGGCATGGAATGGCATGGCACCGGCATGGCACCGGCATGGCACGGAATGGCACGGCATGGCACGGCATGGCACCGGCATGGCACGGCATGGCACCGGCATGGCACGGCATGGCACCGGCATGGCACGGCATGGAATGGCATGGAATGGCATGGAATTGCATGGAATGGCATGGAATGGCATGGAATGGCATGGAATGGCATGGAATGGCATGGAATGGCATGGCCCCGGCATGGAATGGCATGGCCCCGGCATGGAATGGCATGGAATGGCATGGCACGGCATGGCACCGGCATGGCACGGCATGGCACCGGCATGGCACGGCATGGCACCGGCATGGCACGGCATGGCACCGGCATGACACGGCATGGCACCGGCATGGCACGGCATGGAATGGCATGGAATGGCATGGAATGGCATGGAATGGCATGGAATGGCATGGAATGGCATGGAATGGCATGGAATGGCATGGAATGGCATGGAATGGCATGGAATTGCATGGAATGGCATGGAATGGCATGGAATGGCATGGCACCGGCATGGAATGGCATGGAATGGCATGGAATGGCATGGCACCGGCATGGCACGGAATGGCACGGCATGGCACGGCATGGCACCGGCATGGCACGGCATGGCACCGGCATGGCACGGCATGGCACCGGCATGGCACGGCATGGCACCGGCATGGCACGGCATGGAATGGCATGGCACGGCATGGAATGGCATTGAATGGCATTGAATGGCATGGAATGGCATGGAATGGCATGGAATGGCATGGAATGGCATGGCACCGCATGGCACGGCATGGCACGGCATGGCACGGCATGGCACGGCATGGCACGGCATGGCACGGCATTGAATGGCATGGAATGGCATGGAATGGCATGGAATGGCATGGAATGGCATGGAATGGCATGGAATGGCATGGAATGGCATGGAATGGCATGGAATGGCATGGAATGGCATGGAATGGCATGGAATGGCATGGAATGGCATGGAATGGCATGGAATGGCATGGCACCGGCATGGAATGGCATGGAATGGCATGGAATGGCATGGCACCGGCATGGCACCGGCATGGCACCGGCATGGCACCGGCATGGCACGGCATGGCACGGAATGGCATGGAATGGCATGGAATGGCATGGAATGGCATGGAATGGCATGGAATGGCATGGAATGGCATGGAATGGCATGGAGTGGCATGGAATGGCATGGAATGGCATGGAATGGCATGGAATGGCATGGCACCGGCATGGCACCGGCATGGCACCGGCATGGCACCGGCATGGCACGGCATGGCACGGAATGGCATGGCATGGCATGGAATGGCATGGAATGGCATGGAATGGCATGGAATGGCATGGAATGGCATGGAATGGCATGGAATGGCATGGAATGGCATGGAATGGCATGGAATGGCATGGAATGGCATGGAATGGCATGGAATGGCATGGAATGGCATGGAATGGCATGGAATGGCATGGCACCGGCATGGCACCGGCATGGCACCGGCATGGCACCGGCATGGCACCGGCATGGCACCGGCATGGCACCGGCATGGCACCGGCATGGCACCGGCATGGCACCGGCATGGCACCGCATGGCACCGGCATGGCACGGCATGGCACGGCATGGCACGGCATGGCACGGCATGGCACCGGCATGGCACGGCATGGCACCGGCATGGCACGGCATGGCACCGGCATGGCACGGCATGGCACCGGCATGGCACGGCATGGCACCGGCATGGCACGGCATGGCACCGGCATGGCACGGCATGGCACCGGCATGGCACGTCATGGCACCGGCATGGCACGGCATGGCACCGGCATGGCACGGCATGGCACCGGCATGGCACGGCATGGCACCGGCATGGCACGGCATGGCACCGGCATGGCACCGGCATGGCACGGCATGGCACCGGCATGGCACCGGCATGGCACCGGCATGGCACCGGCATGGCACCGGCATGGCACGGCATGGCACCGGCATGGCACGGCATGGCACCGGCATGGCACCGGCATGGCACCGGCATGGCACCGGCATGGCACCGGCATGGCACCGGCATGGCACGGCATGGCACCGGCATGGCACCGGCATGGCACGGCATGGCACCGGCATGGCACGGCATGGCACCGGCATGGCACCGGCATGGCACGGCATGGCACCGGCATGGCACGGCATGGCACCGGCATGGCACGGCATGGCACCGGCATGGCACGGCATGGCACCGGCATGGCACGGCATGGCACGGCATGGAATGGCATGGAATGGCATGGAATGGCATGGAATGGCATGGAATGGCATGGAATGGCATGGAATGGCATGGAATGGCATGGAATGGCATGGAATGGCATGGAATGGCATGGCACGGCATGGCACGGCATTGAATGGCATGGAATGGCATGGAATGGCATGGAATGGCATGGAATGGCATGGAATGGCATGGAATGGCATGGAATGGCATGGAATGGCATGGAATGGCATGGAATGGCATGGAATGGCATGGAATGGCATGGAATGGCATGGAATGGCATGGAATGGCATGGAATGGCATGGAATGGCATGGAATGGCATGGCACCGGCATGGAATGGCATGGAATGGCATGGAATGGCATGGCACCGGCATGGCACCGGCATGGCACCGGCATGGCACCGGCATGGCACGGCATGGCACGGAATGGCATGGAATGGCATGGAATGGCATGGAATGGCATGGAATGGCATGGAATGGCATGGAATGGCATGGAATGGCATGGAGTGGCATGGAATGGCATGGAATGGCATGGAATGGCATGGAATGGCATGGCACCGGCATGGCACCGGCATGGCACCGGCATGGCACGGCATGGCACGGAATGGCATGGCATGGCATGGAATGGCATGGAATGGCATGGAATGGCATGGAATGGCATGGAATGGCATGGCACGGCATGGCACGGCATTGAATGGCATGGAATGGCATGGAATGGCATGGAATGGCATGGAATGGCATGGAATGGCATGGAATGGCATGGAATGGCATGGAATGGCATGGAATGGCATGGAATGGCATGGAATGGCATGGAATGGCATGGAATGGCATGGAATGGCATGGAATGGCATGGAATGGCATGGAATGGCATGGAATGGCATGGAATGGCATGGAATGGCATGGAATGGCATGGAATGGCATGGAATGGCATGGAATGGCATGGAATGGCATGGAATGGCATGGAATGGCATGGAATTGCATGGAATGGCATGGAATGGCATGGAATGGCATGGAATGGCATGGAATGGCATGGAATGGCATGGAATGGCATGGAATGGCATGGAATGGCATGGAATGGCATGGAATGGCATGGAATGGCATGGAATGGCATGGAATGGCATGGAATGGCATGGAATGGCATGGAATGGCATGGAATTGCATGGAATGGCATGGAATGGCATGGAATGGCATGGAATGGCATGGAATGGCATGGAATGGCATGGAATGGCATGGAATGGCATGGAATGGCATGGAATTGCATGGAATGGCATGGAATGGCATGGAATGGCATGGCACCGGCATGGCACCGGCATGGCACCGGCATGGCACCGGCATGGCACCGGCATGGCACGGCATGGCACCGGCATGGCCCCGGCATGGCACGGCATGGCACCGGCATGGCACGGCATGGCTCCGGCATGGCACCGGCATGGCACGGCATGGCACCGGCATGGCACGGCATGGCACGGCATGGCACCGGCATGGCACGGCATGGCACCGGCATGGCACGGCATGGCACCGGCATGGCACGGCATGGCACCGGCATGACACGGCATGGCACCGGCATGGCACGGCATGGAATGGCATGGAATGGCATGGAATGGCATGGAATGGCATGGAATGGCATGGAATGGCATGGAATGGCATGGAATGGCATGGAATGGCATGGAATTGCATGGAATGGCATGGAATGGCATGGAATGGCATGGCACCGGCATGGAATGGCATGGAATGGCATGGAATGGCATGGCACCGGCATGGCACCGGCATGGCACCGGCATGGCACGGAATGGCACGGCATGGCACGGCATGGCACCGGCATGGCACGGCATGGCACCGGCATGGCACGGCATGGCACCGGCATGGCACCGGCATGGCACGGCATGGCACCGGCATGGCACGGCATGGCACCGGCATGGCACGGCATGGCACGACATGGAATGGCATGGCACGGCATGGAATGGCATTGAATGGCATTGAATGGCATGGAATGGCATGGAATGGCATGGAATGGCATGGAATGGCATGGAATGGCATGGCACCGCATGGCACGGCATGGCACGGCATGGCACGGCATGGCACGGCATGGCACGGCATTGAATGGCATGGAATGGCATGGAATGGCATGGAATGGCATGGAATGGCATGGAATGGCATGGAATGGCATGGAATGGCATGGAATGGCATGGAATGGCATGGAATGGCATGGAATGGCATGGAATGGCATGGAATGGCATGGAATGGCATGGAATGGCATGGAATGGCATGGAATGGCATGGAATGGCATGGCACCGGCATGGAATGGCATGGAATGGCATGGAATGGCATGGCACCGGCATGGCACCGGCATGGCACCGGCATGGCACCGGCATGGCACGGCATGGCACGGAATGGCATGGAATGGCATGGAATGGCATGGAATGGCATGGAATGGCATGGAATGGCATGGAATGGCATGGAATGGCATGGAGTGGCATGGAATGGCATGGAATGGCATGGAATGGCATGGAATGGCATGGCACCGGCATGGCACCGGCATGGCACCGGCATGGCACGGCATGGCACGGAATGGCATGGCATGGCATGGAATGGCATGGAATGGCATGGAATGGCATGGAATGGCATGGAATGGCATGGAATGGCATGGAATGGCATGGAATGGCATGGAATGGCATGGAATGGCATGGAATGGCATGGAATGGCATGGAATGGCATGGCACCGGCATGGCACCGGCATGGCACCGGCATGGCACCGGCATGGCACCGGCATGGCACCGGCATGGCACCGGCATGGCACCGGCATGGCACGGCATGGCACCGGCATGGCACGGCATGGCACCGGCATGGCACGGCATGGCACCGGCATGGCACGGCATGGCACCGGCATGGCACGGCATGGCACCGGCATGGCACGGCATGGCACCGGCATGGCACGGCATGGCACCGGCATGGCACGGCATGGCACCGGCATGGCACGGCATGGCACCGGCATGGCACCGGCATGGCACGGCATGGCACCGGCATGGCACGTCATGGCACCGGCATGGCACGTCATGGCACCGGCATGGCACGGCATGGCACCGGCATGGCACGGCATGGCACCGGCATGGCACGGCATGGCACCGGCATGGCACGGCATGGCACCGGCATGGCACGGCATGGCACCGGCATGGCACGGCATGGCACCGGCATGGCACGGCATGGCACCGGCATGGCACGGCATGGCACCGGCATGGCACGGCATGGCACCGGCATGGCACGTCATGGCACCGGCATGGCACGGCATGGCACCGGCATGGCACGGCATGGCACCGGCATGGCACGGCATGGCACCGGCATGGCACGGCATGGCACCGGCATGGCACGGCATGGCACCGGCATGGCACGGCATGGCACGGCATGGAATGGCATTGAATGGCATTGAATGGCATGGAATGGCATGGAATGGCATGGAATGGCATGGAATGGCATGGAATGGCATGGAATGGCATGGAATGGCATGGAATGGCATGGCACGGCATGGCACGGCATTGAATGGCATGGAATGGCATGGAATGGCATGGAATGGCATGGAATGGCATGGAATGGCATGGAATGGCATGGAATGGCATGGAATGGCATGGAATGGCATGGAATGGCATGGAATGGCATGGAATGGCATGGAATGGCATGGAATGGCATGGAATGGCATGGAATGGCATGGAATGGCATGGAATGGCATGGAATGGCATGGAATGGCATGGCACCGGCATGGCACCGGCATGGCACCGGCATGGCACCGGCATGGCACCGGCATGGCACCGGCATGGCACCGGCATGGCACCGGCATGGCACGGCATGGCACCGGCATGGCACGGCATGGCACCGGCATGGCACGGCATGGCACCGGCATGGCACGGCATGGCACCGGCATGGCACGGCATGGCACCGGCATGGCACGGCATGGCACCGGCATGGCACGGCATGGCACCGGCATGGCACGGCATGGCACCGGCATGGCACGGCATGGCACCGGCATGGCACCGGCATGGCACGGCATGGCACCGGCATGGCACGTCATGGCACCGGCATGGCACGTCATGGCACCGGCATGGCACGGCATGGCACCGGCATGGCACGGCATGGCACCGGCATGGCACGGCATGGCACCGGCATGGCACGGCATGGCACCGGCATGGCACGGCATGGCACCGGCATGGCACGGCATGGCACCGGCATGGCACGGCATGGCACCGGCATGGCACGGCATGGCACCGGCATGGCACGGCATGGCACCGGCATGGCACGTCATGGCACCGGCATGGCACGGCATGGCACCGGCATGGCACGGCATGGCACCGGCATGGCACGGCATGGCACCGGCATGGCACGGCATGGCACCGGCATGGCACGGCATGGCACCGGCATGGCACGGCATGGCACGGCATGGAATGGCATTGAATGGCATTGAATGGCATGGAATGGCATGGAATGGCATGGAATGGCATGGAATGGCATGGAATGGCATGGAATGGCATGGAATGGCATGGAATGGCATGGCACGGCATGGCACGGCATTGAATGGCATGGAATGGCATGGAATGGCATGGAATGGCATGGAATGGCATGGAATGGCATGGAATGGCATGGAATGGCATGGAATGGCATGGAATGGCATGGAATGGCATGGAATGGCATGGAATGGCATGGAATGGCATGGAATGGCATGGAATGGCATGGAATGGCATGGAATGGCATGGAATGGCATGGAATGGCATGGAATGGCATGGAATGGCATGGAATGGCATGGAATGGCATGGAATGGCATGGAATGGCATGGAATGGCATGGAATGGCATGGAATTGCATGGAATGGCATGGAATGGCATGGAATGGCATGGAATGGCATGGAATGGCATGGAATGGCATGGAATGGCATGGAATGGCATGGAATGGCATGGAATGGCATGGAATGGCATGGAATGGCATGGAATGGCATGGAATGGCATGGAATGGCATGGAATGGCATGGAATGGCATGGAATGGCATGGAATGGCATGGAATGGCATGGAATGGCATGGAATTGCATGGAATGGCATGGAATGGCATGGAATGGCATGGAATGGCATGGAATGGCATGGAATGGCATGGAATGGCATGGAATGGCATGGAATGGCATGGAATTGCATGGAATGGCATGGAATGGCATGGAATGGCATGGCACCGGCATGGCACCGGCATGGCACCGGCATGGCACCGGCATGGCACCGGCATGGCACGGCATGGCACCGGCATGGCCCCGGCATGGCACGGCATGGCACCGGCATGGCACGGCATGGCTCCGGCATGGCACCGGCATGGCACGGCATGGCACCGGCATGGCACGGCATGGCACGGCATGGCACCGGCATGGCACGGCATGGCACCGGCATGGCACGGCATGGCACCGGCATGGCACGGCATGGCACCGGCATGGCACGGCATGGCACCGGCATGGAATGGCATGGAATGGCATGGAATGGCATGGAATGGCATGGAATGGCATGGAATGGCATGGAATGGCATGGAATGGCATGGAATGGCATGGAATGGCATGGAATGGCATGGAATGGCATGGAATGGCATGGAATGGCATGGAATGGCATGGAATGGCATGGAATGGCATGGAATGGCATGGAATGGCATGGAATGGCATGGCACGGCATTGAATGGCATGGAATGGCATGGCACGGCATTGAATGGCATGGCACGGCATTGAATGGCATGGAATGGCATGGAATGGCATGGAATGGCATGGAATGGCATGGAATGGCATGGAATGGCATGGAATGGCATGGAATGGCATGGAATGGCATGGAATGGCATGGAATGGCATGGAATGGCATGGAATGGCATGGAATGGCATGGAATGGCATGGAATGGCATGGAATGGCATGGAATGGCATGGAATGGCATGGAATGGCATGGAATGGCATGGAATGGCATGGAATGGCATGGAATGGCATGGAATGGCATGGAATGGCATGGAATGGCATGGAATGGCATGGAATGGCATGGAATGGCATGGAATGGCATGGAATGGCATGGAATGGCATGGAATGGCATGGAATGGCATGGCACCGGCATGGAATGGCATGGAATGGCATGGAATGGCATGGAATGGCATGGAATGGCATGGCACCGGCATGGCACCGGCATGGCACCGGCATGGCACCGGCATGGCACCGGCATGGCACCGGCATGGCACGGCATGGCACCGGCATGGCACGGCATGGCACCGGCATGGCACGGCATGGCACCGGCATGGCACGGCATGGCACCGGCATGGCACGGCATGGCACCGGCATGGCACCGGCATGGCACCGGCATGGCACCGGCATGGCACGGCATGGCACCGGCATGGCACCGGCATGGCACGGCATGGCACCGGCATGGCACGGCATGGCACCGGCATGGCACCGGCATGGCACGGCATGGCACCGGCATGGCACGGCATGGCACCGGCATGGCACGGCATGGCACCGGCATGGCACGGCATGGCACCGGCATGGCACGGCATGGCACGGCATGGAATGGCATGGAATGGCATGGAATGGCATGGAATGGCATGGAATGGCATGGAATGGCATGGAATGGCATGGAATTGCATGGAATGGCATGGAATGGCATGGAATAGCATGGCACCGGCATGGAATAGCATGGCACCGGCATGGAATGGCATGGAATGGCATGGAATGGCATGGAATGGCATGGAATGGCATGGAATGGCATGGCACCGGCATGGCACCGGCATGGCACCGGCATGGCACCGGCATGGCACGGAATGGCATGGAATGGCATGGAATGGCATGGAATGGCATGGCACCGGCATGGCACCGGCATGGCACCGGCATGGCACCGGCATGGCACGGCATGGCACCGGCATGGCACGGCATGGCACCGGCATGGCACCGGCATGGCACCGGCATGGCACGGCATGGCACCGGCATGGCACGGCATGGCACGGCATGGCACCGGCATGGCACGGCATGGCACCGGCATGGCACGGCATGGCACCGGCATGGCACGGCATGGCACCGGCATGGCACCGGCATGGCACGGCATGGCACCGGCATGGCACGGCATGGCACCGGCATGGCACGGCATGGCACCGGCATGGCACGGCATGGCACCGGCATGGCACGGCATGGCACCGGCATGGCACGGCATGGCACCGGCATGGCACGGCATGGCACCGGCATGGCACGGCATGGCACCGGCATGGCACGGCATGGCACGGCATGGCACGGCATGGAATGGCATGGAATGGCATGGAATGGCATGGAATGGCATGGAATGGCATGGAATGGCATGGAATGGCATGGAATGGCATGGCACGGCATGGCACGGCATGGCACGGCATGGCACGGCATTGAATGGCATGGAATGGCATGGAATGGCATGGAATGGCATGGAATGGCATGGAATGGCATGGAATGGCATGGAATGGCATGGAATGGCACGGCATGGCACCGGAATGGCACGGCATGGCACCGGCATGGCACGGCATGGCACCGGCATGGCACGGCATGGCACCGGCATGGCACCGGCATGGCACCGGCATGGCACCGGCATGGCACGGCATGGCACCGGCATGGCACGGCATGGCACGGCATGGCACCGGCATGGCACGGCATGGCACCGGCATGGCACCGGCATGGCACGGCATGGCACGGCATGGCACCGGCATGGCACGGCATGGCACCGGCATGGCACGGCATGGCACCGGCATGGCACGGCATGGAATGGCATGGAATGGCATGGAATGGCATGGAATGGCATGGAATGGCATGGAATGGCATGGAATGGCATGGAATTGCATGGAATGGCATGGAATGGCATGGAATGGCATGGAATGGCATGGAATGGCATGGAATGGCATGGAATGGCATGGAATGGCATGGCCCCGGCATGGAATGGCATGGAATGGCATGGAATGGCATGGCACGGCATGGCACCGGCATGGCACGGCATGGCACCGGCATGGCACGGCATGGCACCGGCATGGCACGGCATGGCACCGGCATGGCACGGCATGGCACCGGCATGGCACGGCATGGCACCGGCATGACACGGCATGGCACCGGCATGGCACGGCATGGAATGGCATGGAATGGCATGGAATGGCATGGAATGGCATGGAATGGCATGGAATGGCATGGAATGGCATGGAATGGCATGGAATGGCATGGAATGGCATGGAATTGCATGGAATGGCATGGAATGGCATGGAATGGCATGGCACCGGCATGGCACCGGCATGGCACGGCATGGCACCGGCATGGCACCGGCATGGCACGGCATGGCACCGGCATGGCACGGCATGGCACCGGCATGGCACGGCATGGCACCGGCATGGCACGGCATGGCACGGCATGGCAAGGCATGGCACGGCATGGCACGGCATGGCACGGCATGGCACGGCATGGCACGGCATGGCACGGCATGGCACGGCATGGCACGGCATGGCACGGCATGGCACGGCATGGCACGGCATGGCACGGCATGGCACGGCATGGCACGGCATGGCACGGCATGGAATGGCATGGAATGGCATGGAATGGCATGGCACCGCATGGCACGGCATGGCACCGCATGGCACGGCATGGCACGGCATGGCACGGCATTGAATGGCATGGAATGGCATGGAATGGCATGGAATGGCATGGAATGGCATGGAATGGCATGGAATGGCATGGAATGGCATGGAATTGCATGGAATGGCATGGAATGGCATGGAATGGCATGGAATGGCATGGAATGGCATGGAATGGCATGGAATGGCATGGAATGGCATGGAATTGCATGGAATGGCATGGAATGGCATGGAATGGCATGGAATGGCATGGAATGGCATGGAATGGCATGGAATGGCATGGAATGGCATGGAATGGCATGGAATGGCTTGGAATGGCATGGAATGGCATGGAATGGCATGGAATGGCATGGAATGGCATGGAATGGCATGGAATGGCATGGAATGGCATGGAATGGCATGGAATGGCATGGAATGGCATGGAATGGCATGGAATGGCATGGAATGGCATGGAATGGCATGGAATGGCATGGAATGGCATGGAATGGCATGGAATGGCATGGAATGGCATGGAATGGCATGGAATGGCATGGAATGGCATGGAATGGCATGGAATGGCATGGAATGGCATGGAATGGCATGGCACCGGCATGGCACGGCATGGCACCGGCATGGCACGGCATGGCACCGGCATGGCACCGGCATGGCACCGGCATGGCACCGGCATGGCACCGGCATGGCACCGGCATGGCACCGGCATGGCACCGGCATGGCACGGCATGGCACCGGCATGGCACGGCATGGCACCGGCATGGCACGGCATGGCACCGGCATGGCACGGCATGGCACCGGCATGGCACCGGCATGGCACGGCATGGCACCGGCATGGCACCGGCATGGCACGGCATGGCACCGGCATGGCACGGCATGGCACGGCATGGCACCGGCATGGCACGGCATGGCACCGGCATGGCACGGCATGGCTCCGGCATGGCACCGGCATGGCACCGGCATGGCATGGCATGGCACCGGCATGGCACGGCATGGCACCGGCATGGCACGGCATGGCACCGGCATGGCACGGCATGGCACCGGCATGGCACGGCATGGCACCGGCATGGCACGGCATGGCACCGGCATGGCACGGCATGGAATGGCATGGAATGGCATGGAATGGCATGGAATGGCATGGAATGGCATGGAATGGCATGGAATGGCATGGAATGGCATGGAATGGCATGGAATGGCATGGAATGGCATGGAATGGCATGGAATGGCATGGAATGGCATGGAATGGCATGGAATGGCATGGCACGGCATTGAATGGCATGGAATGGCATGGAATGGCATGGAATGGCATGGAATGGAATGGAATGGCATGGAATGGCATGGAATGGCATGGAATGGCATGGAATGGCATGGAATGGCATGGAATGGCATGGAATGGCATGGAATGGCATGGAATGGCATGGAATGGCATGGAATGGCATGTCACCGGCATGGAATGGCATGGAATGGCATGGCACCGGCATGGAATGGCATGGCACCGGCATGGCACGGAATGGCATGGAATGGCATGGAATGGCATGGAATGGCATGGAATGGCATGGAATGGCATGGAATGGCATGGAATGGCATGGAATGGCATGGAATGGCATGGAATGGCATGGAATGGCATGGAATGGCATGGAATGGCACGGCATGGCACCGGCATGGCACGGCATGGCACCGGCATGGCACGGCATGGCACCGGCATGGCACGGCATGGCACGGCATGGCACGGCATGGCACGGCATGGCACGGCATGGCACGGCATGGCACGGCATGGCACGGCATGGCACGGCATGGCACGGCATGGCACGGCATGGCACGGCATGGCACGGCATGGCACGGCATGGCACGGCATGGCACGGCATGGCACGGCATGGCACGGCATGGCACGGCATGGAATGGCATGGAATGGCATGGCACCGCATGGCACGGCATGGAATGGCATGGAATGGCATGGAATGGCATGGAATGGCATGGAATGGCATGGAATGGCATGGAATGGCATGGAATGGCATGGAATGGCATGGAATGGCATGGATTGGCATGGAATGGCATGGAATGGCATGGAATGGCATGGAATGGCATGGAATGGCATGGAATGGCATGGAATGGCATGGAATGGCATGGAATGGCATGGAATGGCATGGAATGGCATGGAATGGCATGGAATGGCATGGAATTGCATGGAATGGCATGGAATGGCATGGAATGGCATGGAATGGCATGGAATGGCATGGCACCGGCATGGCACCGGCATGGCACCGGCATGGCACCGGCATGGCACGGAATGGCATGGAATGGCATGGAATGGCATGGAATGGCATGGAATGGCATGGAATGGCATGGAATGGCATGGAATGGCATGGCACCGGCATGGCACGGCATGGCACCGGCATGTCACCGGCATGGCACCGGCATGGCACCGGCATGGCACCGGCATGGCACCGGCATGGCACCGGCATGGCACGGAATGGCACGCAATGGCATGGAATGGCATGGAATGGCATGGAATGGCATGGAATGGCATGGAATGGCATGGAATGGCATGGAATGGCATGGAATGGCATGGAATGGCATGGAATGGCATGGAATGGCATGGAATGGCATGGAATGGCATGGAACGGCATGGAACGGCATGGCACGGCATGGCACGGCATGGCACGGCATGGCACGGCATGGCACCGGCATGGCACCGGCATGGCACCGGCATGGCACCGGCATGGCACGGCATGGCACCGGCATGGCACGGCATGGCACCGGCATGGCACGGCATGGCACCGGCATGGCACGGCATGGCACCGGCATGGCACGGCATGGCACCGGCATGGCACGGCATGGCACCGGCATGGCACGGCATGGCACCGGCATGGCACGGCATGGCACCGGCATGGCACCGGCATGGCACGGCATGGCACCGGCATGGAACGGCATGGCACCGGCATGGAACGGCTTGGCACGGCATGGCACGGCATGGCACGGCATGGCACGGCATGGCACCGGCATGGCACGGCATGACACCGGCATGGCACGGCATGGCACCGGCATGGCACGGCATGGCACCGGCATGGCACCGGCATGGCACGGCATGGCACCGGCATGGCACGGCATGGCACCGGCATGGCACGGCATGGAATGGCATTGAATGGCATGGAATGGCATGGAATGGCATGGAATGGCATGGAATGGCATGGAATGGCATGGAATGGCATGGAATGGCATGGAATGGCATGGAATGGCATGGAATGGCATGGAATGGCATGGAATGGCATGGAATGGCATGGAATGGCATGGAATGGCATGGAATGGCATGGAATGGCATGGAATGGCATGGAATGGCATGGAATGGCATGGAATGGCATGGAATGGCATGGAATGGCATGGAATGGCATGGAATGGCATGGAATGGCATGGAATGGCATGGAATGGCATGGAATGGCATGGAATGGCATGGAATGGCATGGAATGGCATGGAATGGCATGGAATGGCATGGAATGGCATGGAATGGCATGGAATGGCATGGAATGGCATGGCACGGCATTGAATGGCATGGAATGGCATGGAATGGCATGGAATGGCATGGAATGGCATGGAATGGCATGGAATGGCATGGAATGGCATGGAATGGCATGGAATGGCATGGAATGGCATGGAATGGCATGGAATGGCATGGAATGGCATGGAATGGCATGGAATGGCATGGAATGGCATGGAATGGCATGGAATGGCATGGAATGGCATGGAATGGCATGGCACGGCATTGAATGGCATGGAATGGCATGGAATGGCATGGAATGGAATGGAATGGAATGGCATGGAATGGCATGGAATGGCATGGAATGGCATGGAATGGCATGGAATGGCATGGAATGGCATGGAATGGCATGGAATGGCATGGAATGGCATGGAATGGCATGGAATGGCATGTCACCGGCATGGAATGGCATGGAATGGCATGGCACCGGCATGGAATGGCATGGCACCGGCATGGCACGGAATGGCATGGCACCGGCATGGCACGGAATGGCATGGAATGGCATGGAATGGCATGGAATGGCATGGAATGGCATGGAATGGCATGGAATGGCATGGAATGGCATGGAATGGCATGGAATGGCACGGCATGGCACCGGCATGGCACGGCATGGCACCGGCATGGCACGGCATGGCACCGGCATGGCACGGCATGGCACGGCATGGCACGGCATGGCACGGCATGGCACGGCATGGCACGGCATGGCACGGCATGGCACGGCATGGCACGGCATGGCACGGCATGGCACGGCATGGCACGGCATGGCACGGCATGGCACGGCATGGCACGGCATGGCACGGCATGGAATGGCATGGAATGGCATGGCACCGCATGGCACGGCATGGAATGGCATGGAATGGCATGGAATGGCATGGAATGGCATGGAATGGCATGGAATGGCATGGAATGGCATGGAATGGCATGGAATGGCATGGAATGGCATGGAATGGCATGGATTGGCATGGAATGGCATGGAATGGCATGGAATGGCATGGAATGGCATGGAATGGCATGGAATGGCATGGAATGGCATGGAATGGCATGGAATGGCATGGAATGGCATGGAATGGCATGGAATGGCATGGAATGGCATGGAATGGCATGGAATTGCATGGAATGGCATGGAATGGCATGGAATGGCATGGAATGGCATGGAATGGCATGGCACCGGCATGGCACCGGCATGGCACCGGCATGGCACCGGCATGGCACGGAATGGCATGGAATGGCATGGAATGGCATGGAATGGCATGGAATGGCATGGAATGGCATGGAATGGCATGGAATGGCATGGCACCGGCATGGCACGGCATGGCACCGGCATGTCACCGGCATGGCACCGGCATGGCACCGGCATGGCACCGGCATGGCACCGGCAT
Organism: Cryptus armator; assembly: GCA_963971235.1. Lineage (NCBI taxonomy): Eukaryota > Metazoa > Arthropoda > Insecta > Hymenoptera > Ichneumonidae > Cryptus > Cryptus armator. The sequence continues at coordinate 954,795 of CAXARG010000249.1, read as the reverse complement.
GGCACCGGCATGGCACGGAATGGCACGCAATGGCATGGAATGGCATGGAATGGCATGGAATGGCATGGAATGGCATGGAATGGCATGGAATGGCATGGAATGGCATGGAATGGCATGGAATGGCATGGAATGGCATGGAATGGCATGGAATGGCATGGAATGGCATGGAACGGCATGGAACGGCATGGCACGGCATGGCACGGCATGGCACGGCATGGCACGGCATGGCACCGGCATGGCACCGGCATGGCACCGGCATGGCACCGGCATGGCACGGCATGGCACCGGCATGGCACCGGCATGGCACGGCATGGCACCGGCATGGCACGGCATGGCACCGGCATGGCACGGCATGGCACCGGCATGGCACGGCATGGCACCGGCATGGCACGGCATGGCACCGGCATGGCACGGCATGGCACCGGCATGGCACGGCATGGCACCGGCATGGCACCGGCATGGCACGGCATGGCACCGGCATGGAACGGCATGGCACCGGCATGGAACGGCTTGGCACGGCATGGCACGGCATGGCACGGCATGGCACGGCATGGCACCGGCATGGCACGGCATGACACCGGCATGGCACGGCATGGCACCGGCATGGCACGGCATGGCACCGGCATGGCACCGGCATGGCACGGCATGGCACCGGCATGGCACGGCATGGCACCGGCATGGCACGGCATGGAATGGCATTGAATGGCATGGAATGGCATGGAATGGCATGGAATGGCATGGAATGGCATGGAATGGCATGGAATGGCATGGAATGGCATGGAATGGCATGGAATGGCATGGAATGGCATGGAATGGCATGGAATGGCATGGAATGGCATGGAATGGCATGGCACGGCATTGAATGGCATGGAATGGCATGGAATGGCATGGAATGGAATGGAATGGCATGGAATGGCATGGAATGGCATGGAATGGCATGGAATGGCATGGAATGGCATGGAATGGCATGGAATGGCATGGAATGGCATGGAATGGCATGGAATGGCATGGAATGGCATGTCACCGGCATGGAATGGCATGGAATGGCATGGCACCGGCATGGAATGGCATGGCACCGGCATGGCACGGAATGGCATGGAATGGCATGGAATGGCATGGAATGGCATGGAATGGCATGGAATGGCATGGAATGGCATGGAATGGCATGGAATGGCATGGAATGGCACGGCATGGCACCGGCATGGCACGGCATGGCACCGGCATGGCACGGCATGGCACCGGCATGGCACGGCATGGCACGGCATGGCACGGCATGGCACGGCATGGCACGGCATGGCACGGCATGGCACGGCATGGCACGGCATGGCACGGCATGGCACGGCATGGCACGGCATGGCACGGCATGGCACGGCATGGAATGGCATGGAATGGCATGGAATGGCATGGCACCGCATGGCACGGCATGGAATGGCATGGAATGGCATGGAATGGCATGGAATGGCATGGAATGGCATGGAATGGCATGGAATGGCATGGAATGGCATGGAATGGCATGGAATGGCATGGATTGGCATGGAATGGCATGGAATGGCATGGAATGGCATGGAATGGCATGGAATGGCATGGAATGGCATGGAATGGCATGGAATGGCATGGAATGGCATGGAATGGCATGGAATGGCATGGAATGGCATGGAATGGCATGGAATGGCATGGAATTGCATGGAATGGCATGGAATGGCATGGAATGGCATGGAATGGCATGGAATGGCATGGCACCGGCATGGCACCGGCATGGCACGGAATGGCATGGAATGGCATGGAATGGCATGGAATGGCATGGAATGGCATGGAATGGCACGGCATGGCACGGCATGGCACCGGCATGGCACCGGCATGGCACCGGCATGGCACCGGCATGGCACGGCATGGCACCGGCATGGCACCGGCATGGCACGGCATGGCACCGGCATGGCACGGCATGGCACCGGCATGGCACGGCATGGCACCGGCATGGCACGGCATGGCACCGGCATGGCACGGCATGGCACCGGCATGGCACGGCATGGCACCGGCATGGCACGGCATGGCACCGGCATGGCACGGCATGGCACCGGCATGGCACCGGCATGGCACGGCATGGCACCGGCATGGAACGGCATGGCACCGGCATGGAACGGCTTGGCACGGCATGGCACGGCATGGCACGGCATGGCACGGCATGGCACCGGCATGGCACGGCATGACACCGGCATGGCACGGCATGGCACCGGCATGGCACGGCATGGCACCGGCATGGCACCGGCATGGCACGGCATGGCACCGGCATGGCACGGCATGGCACCGGCATGGCACGGCATGGAATGGCATTGAATGGCATGGAATGGCATGGAATGGCATGGAATGGCATGGAATGGCATGGAATGGCATGGAATGGCATGGAATGGCATGGAATGGCATGGAATGGCATGGAATGGCATGGAATGGCATGGAATGGCATGGAATGGCATGGAATGGCATGGAATGGCATGGAATGGCATGGAATGGCATGGAATGGCATGGAATGGCATGGAATGGCATGGAATGGCATGGAATGGCATGGAATGGCATGGAATGGCATGGAATGGCATGGAATGGCATGGAATGGCATGGAATGGCATGGAATGGCATGGAATGGCATGGAATGGCATGGAATGGCATGGAATGGCATGGCACGGCATTGAATGGCATGGAATGGCATGGAATGGCATGGAATGGCATGGAATGGCATGGAATGGCATGGAATGGCATGGAATGGCATGGAATGGCATGGAATGGCATGGAATGGCATGGAATGGCATGGAATGGCATGGAATGGCATGGAATGGCATGGAATGGCATGGAATGGCATGGAATGGCATGGAATGGCATGGAATGGCATGGAATGGCATGGAATGGCATGGAATGGCATGGAATGGCATGGAATGGCATGGAATGGCATGGAATGGCATGGAATGGCATGGCACGGCATTGAATGGCATGGAATGGCATGGAATGGCATGGAATGGCATGGAATGGCATGGAATGGCATGGAATGGCATGGAATGGCATGGAATGGCATGGAATGGCATGGAATGGCATGGAATGGCATGGAATGGCATGGAATGGCATGGAATGGCATGGAATGGCATGGAATGGCATGGAATGGCATGGAATGGCATGGAATGGCATGGAATGGCATGGAATGGCATGGCACCGGCATGGCACGGAATGGCATGGAATGGCATGGAATGGCATGGAATGGCATGGAATGGCATGGAATGGCATGGCACCGGCATGGCACCGGCATGGCACGGCATGGCACCGGCATGGCACGGCATGGCACCGGCATGGCACCGGCATGGCACCGGCATGGCACCGGCATGGCACGGCATGGCACCGGCATGGCACGGCATGGCACGGCATGGCACGGCATGGCACGGCATGGCACCGGCATGGCACGGCATGGCACCGGCATGGCACGGCATGGCACCGGCATGGCACGGCATGGCACCGGCATGGCACGGCATGGCACCGGCATGGCACGGCATTGCACCGGCATGGCACGGCATGGCACGGCATGGAATGGCATGGCACGGCATGGAATGGCATTGAATGGCATTGAATGGCATGGAATGGCATGGAATGGCATGGAATGGCATGGCACCGCATGGCACGGCATGGCACGGCATGGCACGGCATGGCACGGCATGGCACGGCATTGAATGGCATGGAATGGCATGGAATGGCATGGAATGGCATGGAATGGCATGGAATGGCATGGAATGGCATGGAATGGCATGGCACCGGCATGGAATGGCATGGAATGGCATGGAATGGCATGGAATGGCATGGAATGGCATGGCACCGGCATGGCACCGGCATGGCACCGGCATGGCACGGCATGGCACCGGCATGGCACGGCATGGCACGGAATGGCATGGAATGGCATGGAATGGCATGGAATGGCATGGAATGGCATGGAATGGCATGGAATGGCATGGAATGGCATGGAATGGCATGGAATGGCATGGAATGGCATGGAATGGCATGGAATGGCATGGAATGGCATGGAATGGCATGGCACCGGCATGGCACCGGCATGGCACCGGCATGGCACGGCATGGCACCGGCATGGCACGGCATGGCACCGGCATGGCACGGCATGGCACCGGCATGGCACGGCATGGCACGGAATGGCATGGAATGGCATGGAATGGCATGGAATGGCATGGAATGGCATGGAATGGCATGGAATGGCATGGAATGGCATGGAATGGCATGGAATGGCATGGAATGGCATGGAATGGCATGGAATGGCATGGAATGGCATGGCACCGGCATGGAATGGCATGGAATGGCATGGAATGGCATGGAATGGCATGGAATGGCATGGCACCGGCATGGCACGGCATGGCACCGGCATGGCACGGCATGGCACCGGCATGGCACGGCATGGCACCGGCATGGCACGGCATGGCACCGGCATGGCACGGCATGGCACCGGCATGGCACGGCATGGCACGGCATGGCACCGGCATGGCACGGCATGGCACGGCATGGCACGGCATTGAATGGCATGGCACGGCATTGAATGGCATGGCACGGCATTGAATGGCATGGAATGGCATGGAATGGCATGGAATGGCATGGAATGGCATGGAATGGCATGGAATGGCATGGAATGGCATGGAATGGCATGGAATGGCATGGAATGGCATGGAATGGCATGGAATGGCATGGAATGGCATGGAATGGCATGGAATGGCATGGAATGGCATGGATTGGCATGGCACCGGCATGGCACGGAATGGCATGGAATGGCATGGAATGGCATGGAATGGCATGGAATGGCATGGAATGGCATGGAATGGCATGGAATGGCATGGCACCGGCATGGCACCGGCATGGCACGGCATGGCACCGGCATGGCACCGGCATGGCACCGGCATGGCACGGCATGGCACCGGCATGGCACGGCATGGCACGGCATGGCACGGCATGGCACCGGCATGGCACGGCATGGCACCGGCATGGCACGGCATGGCACCGGCATGGCACGGCATGGCACCGGCATGGCACGGCATGGCACCGGCATGGCACGGCATGGCACCGGCATGGCACGGCATGGCACCGGCATGGCACGGCATGGCACCGGCATGGCACGGCATGGCACCGGCATGGCACGGCATGGCACCGGCATGGCACGGCATGGCACCGGCATGGCACGGCATGGCACCGGCATGGCACGGCATGGCACCGGCATGGCACGGCATGGCACCGGCATGGCACGGCATGGCACCGGCATGGCACGGCATGGCACCGGCATGGCACGGCATGGCACGGCATGGAATGGCATGGCACGGCATGGAATGGCATTGAATGGCATTGAATGGCATGGAATGGCATGGAATGGCATGGAATGGCATGGAATGGCATGGCACCGCATGGCACGGCATGGCACGGCATGGCACGGCATGGCACGGCATGGCACGGCATTGAATGGCATGGAATGGCATGGAATGGCATGGAATGGCATGGAATGGCATGGAATGGCATGGAATGGCATGGAATGGCATGGAATGGCATGGAATGGCATGGAATGGCATGGAATGGCATGGAATGGCATGGAATGGCATGGAATGGCATGGAATGGCATGGAATGGCATGGAATGGCATGGAATGGCATGGCACCGGCATGGAATGGCATGGAATGGCATGGAATGGCATGGCACCGGCATGGCACCGGCATGGCACCGGCATGGCACGGCATGGCACGGAATGGCATGGAATGGCATGGAATGGCATGGAATGGCATGGAATGGCATGGAATGGCATGGAATGGCATGGAATGGCATGGAGTGGCATGGAATGGCATGGAATGGCATGGAATGGCATGGAATGGCATGGCACCGGCATGGCACGGCATGGCACGGAATGGCATGGCATGGCATGGAATGGCATGGAATGGCATGGAATGGCATGGAATGGCATGGAATGGCATGGAATGGCATGGAATGGCATGGAATGGCATGGAATGGCATGGAATGGCATGGAATGGCATGGAATGGCATGGAATGGCATGGCACCGGCATGGCACCGGCATGGCACCGGCATGGCACCGGCATGGCACCGGCATGGCACCGGCATGGCACCGGCATGGCACCGGCATGGCACCGGCATGGCACCGGCATGGCACCGCATGGCACCGGCATGGCACGGCATGGCACGGCATGGCACGGCATGGCACGGCATGGCACCGGCATGGCACGGCATGGCACCGGCATGGCACGGCATGGCACCGGCATGGCACGGCATGGCACCGGCATGGCACGGCATGGCACCGGCATGGCACGGCATGGCACCGGCATGGCACGTCATGGCACCGGCATGGCACGGCATGGCACCGGCATGGCACGGCATGGCACCGGCATGGCACGGCATGGCACCGGCATGGCACGGCATGGCACCGGCATGGCACGGCATGGCACCGGCATGGCACGGCATGGCACCGGCATGGCACGGCATGGCACCGGCATGGCACGGCATGGCACCGGCATGGCACGTCATGGCACCGGCATGGCACGGCATGGCACCGGCATGGCACGGCATGGCACCGGCATGGCACGGCATGGCACCGGCATGGCACGGCATGGCACCGGCATGGCACGGCATGGCACCGGCATGGCACGGCATGGCACCGGCATGGCACGGCATGGCACCGGCATGGCACGGCATGGCACCGGCATGGCACGGCATGGCACGGCATGGCACGGCATGGCACGGCATGGAATGGCATTGAATGGCATTGAATGGCATGGAATGGCATGGAATGGCATGGAATGGCTTGGAATGGCATGGAATGGCATGGAATGGCATGGAATGGCATGGAATGGCATGGAATGGCATGGAATGGCATGGAATGGCATGGAATGGCATGGAATGGCATGGAATGGCATGGAATGGCATGGAATGGCATGGAATGGCATGGAATGGCATGGAATGGCATGGAATGGCATGGAATGGCATGGAATGGCATGGAATGGCATGGAATGGCATGGAATGGCATGGAATGGCATGGAATGGCATGGAATGGCATGGAATGGCATGGAATGGCATGGAATGGCATGGAATGGCATGGCACCGGCATGGCACGGCATGGCACCGGCATGGCACGGCATGGCACCGGCATGGCACCGGCATGGCACCGGCATGGCACCGGCATGGCACCGGCATGGCACCGGCATGGCACCGGCATGGCACCGGCATGGCACCGGCATGGCACGGCATGGCACCGGCATGGCACGGCATGGCACCGGCATGGCACGGCATGGCACCGGCATGGCACCGGCATGGCACGGCATGGCACCGGCATGGCACGGCATGGCACCGGCATGGCACCGGCATGGCACGGCATGGCACCGGCATGGCACCGGCATGGCACGGCATGGCACCGGCATGGCACGGCATGGCACGGCATGGCACCGGCATGGCACGGCATGGCACCGGCATGGCACGGCATGGCTCCGGCATGGCACCGGCATGGCACCGGCATGGCATGGCATGGCACCGGCATGGCACGGCATGGCACCGGCATGGCACGGCATGGCACCGGCATGGCACGGCATGGCACCGGCATGGCACGGCATGGCACGGCATGGCACGGCATGGAATGGCATGGAATGGCATGGAATGGCATGGAATGGCATGGAATGGCATGGAATGGCATGGAATGGCATGGAATGGCATGGAATGGCATGGAATGGCATGGAATGGCATGGAATGGCATGGAATGGCATGGAATGGCATGGAATGGCATGGAATGGCATGGAATGGCATGGAATGGCATGGAATGGCATGGCACGGCATTGAATGGCATGGAATGGCATGGAATGGCATGGAATGGAATGGAATGGCATGGAATGGCATGGAATGGCATGGAATGGCATGGAATGGCATGGAATGGCATGGAATGGCATGGAATGGCATGTCACCGGCATGGAATGGCATGGAATGGCATGGCACCGGCATGGAATGGCATGGCACCGGCATGGCACGCAATGGCATGGAATGGCATGGAATGGCATGGAATGGCATGGAATGGCATGGAATGGCATGGAATGGCATGGAATGGCATGGAATGGCATGGAATGGCATGGAATGGCATGGAATGGCATGGAATGGCATGGAATGGCACGGCATGGCACCGGCATGGCACGGCATGGCACCGGCATGGCACGGCATGGCACCGGCATGGCACGGCATGGCACGGCATGGCACGGCATGGCACGGCATGGCACGGCATGGCACGGCATGGCACGGCATGGCACGGCATGGCACGGCATGGCACGGCATGGCACGGCATGGCACGGCATGGCACGGCATGGCACGGCATGGCACGGCATGGCACGGCATGGAATGGCATGGAATGGCATGGAATGGCATGGCACCGCATGGCACGGCATGGAATGGCATGGAATGGCATGGAATGGCATGGAATGGCATGGAATGGCATGGAATGGCATGGAATGGCATGGAATGGCATGGAATGGCATGGAATGGCATGGAATGGCATGGAATGGCATGGAATGGCATGGATTGGCATGGAATGGCATGGAATGGCATGGAATGGCATGGAATGGCATGGAATGGCATGGAATGGCATGGAATGGCATGGAATGGCATGGAATGGCATGGAATGGCATGGAATGGCATGGAATGGCATGGAATTGCATGGAATGGCATGGAATGGCATGGAATGGCATGGAATGGCATGGAATGGCATGGCACCGGCATGGCACCGGCATGGCACCGGCATGGCACCGGCATGGCACGGAATGGCATGGAATGGCATGGAATGGCATGGAATGGCATGGAATGGCATGGAATGGCATGGAATGGCATGGCACCGGCATGGCACGGCATGGCACCGGCATGTCACCGGCATGTCACCGGCATGGCACCGGCATGGCACCGGCATGGCACCGGCATGGCACCGGCATGGCACCGGCATGGCACGGAATGGCACGGAATGGCATGGAATGGCATGGAATGGCATGGAATGGCATGGAATGGCATGGAATGGCATGGAATGGCATGGAATGGCATGGAATGGCATGGAATGGCATGGAACGGCATGGAACGGCATGGCACGGCATGGCACGGCATGGCACGGCATGGCACGGCATGGCACCGGCATGGCACCGGCATGGCACCGGCATGGCACCGGCATGGCACGGCATGGCACCGGCATGGCACCGGCATGGCACGGCATGGCACCGGCATGGAACGGCATGGCACCGGCATGGCACGGCATGGCACCGGCATGGCACGGCATGGCACCGGCATGGCACGGCATGGCACCGGCATGGCACGGCATGGCACCGGCATGGCACCGGCATGGCACGGCATGGCACCGGCATGGAACGGCATGGCACCGGCATGGAACGGCTTGGCACGGCATGGCACGGCATGGCACGGCATGGCACGGCATGGCACCGGCATGGCACGGCATGACACCGGCATGGCACGGCATGGCACCGGCATGGCACGGCATGGCACCGGCATGGCACCGGCATGGCACGGCATGGCACCGGCATGGCACGGCATGGCACCGGCATGGCACGGCATGGAATGGCATTGAATGGCATGGAATGGCATGGAATGGCATGGAATGGCATGGAATGGCATGGAATGGCATGGAATTGCATGGAATGGCATGGAATGGCATGGAATGGCATGGAATGGCATGGAATGGCATGGCACCGGCATGGCACCGGCATGGCACCGGCATGGCACCGGCATGGCACGGAATGGCATGGAATGGCATGGAATGGCATGGAATGGCATGGAATGGCATGGAATGGCATGGAATGGCATGGAATGGCATGGCACCGGCATGGCACGGCATGGCACCGGCATGTCACCGGCATGGCACCGGCATGGCACCGGCATGGCACCGGCATGGCACCGGCATGGCACCGGCATGGCACGGAATGGCACGGAATGGCATGGAATGGCATGGAATGGCATGGAATGGCATGGAATGGCATGGAATGGCATGGAATGGCATGGAATGGCATGGAATGGCATGGAATGGCATGGAATGGCATGGAATGGCATGGAATGGCATGGAACGGCATGGAACGGCATGGCACGGCATGGCACGGCATGGCACGGCATGGAATGGCATGGAATGGCATGGAATGGCATGGAATGGCATGGAATGGCATGGAATGGCATGGAATGGCATGGAATGGCATGGAATGGCATGGAATGGCATGGAATGGCATGGAATGGCATGGAATGGCATGGAATGGCATGGAATGGCATGGAATGGCATGGAATGGCATGGAATGGCATGGAATGGCATGGAATGGCATGTCACCGGCATGGAATGGCATGGAATGGCATGGCACCGGCATGGCACGGCATGGCACGGCATGGCATGGAATGGCATGTCACCGGCATGGAATGGCATGGAATGGCATGGAATGGCATGGAATGGCATGGAATGGCATGGAATGACATGGAACGGCATGGAATGGCATGGCACGGCATGGCACCGGCATGGCACGGCATGGCACCGGCATGGCACCGGCATGGCACGGCATGGCACCGGCATGGCACGGCATGGCACCGGCATGGCACGGCATGGCACCGGCATGGCACGGCATGGCACCGGCATGGCACGGCATGGCACCGGCATGGCACGGCATGGCACGGAATGGCATGGAATGGCATGGAATGGCATGGAATGGCATGGAATGGCATGGAATGGCATGGCACCGGCATGGCACCGGCATGGCACGGAATGGCATGGCACGGAATGGCATGGAATGGCATGGAATGGCATGGAATGGCATGGAATGGCATGGAATGGCATGGAATGGCATGGAATGGCATGGAATGGCATGGAATGGCATGGAATGGCATGGAATGGCATGGCACCGGCATGGCACCGGCATGGCACCGGCATGGCACGGCATGGCACGGCATGGCACGGCATGGCACGGCATTGAATGGCATGGAATGGCATGGAATGGCATGGAATGGCATGGAATGGCATGGAATGGCATGGAATGGCATGGAATGGCATGGAATGGCATGGAATGGCATGGAATGGCATGGAATGGCATGGAATGGCATGGAATGGCATGGAATGGCATGGAATGGCATGGCACCGCATGGCACGGCATGGCACGGCATTGAATGGCATTGAATGGCATGGAATGGCATGGAATGGCATGGAATGGCATGGAATGGCATGGAATGGCATGGAATGGCATGGAATGGCATGGAATGGCATGGAATGGCATGGAATGGCATGGAATGGCATGGAATGGCATGGAATGGCATGGAATGGCATGGAATGGCATGGAATGGCATGGAATGGCATGGAATGGCATGGAATGGCATGGAATGGCATGGAATGGCATGGAATGGCATGGAATGGCATGGAATGGCATGGAATGGCATGGAATGGCATGGAATGGCATGGAATGGCATGGAATGGCATGGAATGGCATGGAATGGCATGGAATGGCATGGAATGGCATGGAATGGCATGGAATGGCATGGCACCGGCATGGCACGGCATGGCACCGGCATGTCACCGGCATGGCACCGGCATGGCACCGGCATGGCACCGGCATGGCACCGGCATGGCACCGGCATGGCACGGAATGGCACGGAATGGCATGGAATGGCATGGAATGGCATGGAATGGCATGGAATGGCATGGAATGGCATGGAATGGCATGGAATGGCATGGAATGGCATGGAATGGCATGGAACGGCATGGAACGGCATGGCACGGCATGGCACGGCATGGCACGGCATGGAATGGCATGGAATGGCATGGAATGGCATGGAATGGCATGGAATGGCATGGAATGGCATGGAATGGCATGGAATGGCATGGAATGGCATGGAATGGCATGGCACGGCATGGCACGGCATGGCACGGCATTGAATGGCATGGAATGGCATGGAATGGCATGGAATGGCATGGAATGGCATGGAATGGCATGGAATGGCATGGAATGGCATGGAATGGCATGGAATGGCATGGAATGGCATGGAATGGCATGGCACCGGCATGGCACCGGCATGGCACGGCATGGCACCGGCATGGCACGGCATGGCACCGGAATGGCACGGCATGGCACCGGCATGGCACGGCATGGCACCGGCATGGCACGGCATGGCACCGGCATGGCACGGCATGGCACCGGCATGGCACCGGCATGGCACGGCATGGCACCGGCATGGCACGGCATGGCACGGCATGGCACCGGCATGGCACGGCATGGCACCGGCATGGCACGGCATGGCACCGGCATGGCACCGGCATGGCACGGCATGGCACCGGCATGGCACGGCATGGCACCGGCATGGCACGGCATGGCACGGCATGGCACGGCATGGCACGGCATGGAATGGCATGGAATGGCATGGAATGGCATGGAATGGCATGGAATGGCATGGAATGGCATGGAATGGCATGGAATGGCATGGAATGGCATGGAATGGCATGGAATGGCATGGAATGGCATGGAATGGCATGGAATGGCATGGAATGGCATGGAATGGCATGGAATGGCATGGCACCGGCATGGCACGGCATGGCACCGGCATGTCACCGGCATGGCACCGGCATGGCACCGGCATGGCACCGGCATGGCACCGGCATGGCACCGGCATGGCACGGAATGGCACGGAATGGCATGGAATGGCATGGAATGGCATGGAATGGCATGGAATGGCATGGAATGGCATGGAATGGCATGGAATGGCATGGAATGGCATGGAATGGCATGGAATGGCATGGAACGGCATGGAACGGCATGGCACGGCATGGCACGGCATGGCACGGCATGGAATGGCATGGAATGGCATGGAATGGCATGGAATGGCATGGAATGGCATGGAATGGCATGGAATGGCATGGAATGGCATGGAATGGCATGGAATGGCATGGAATGGCATGGAATGGCATGGAATGGCATGGCACGGCATGGCACGGCATGGCACGGCATTGAATGGCATGGAATGGCATGGAATGGCATGGAATGGCATGGAATGGCATGGAATGGCATGGAATGGCATGGAATGGCATGGAATGGCATGGAATGGCATGGAATGGCATGGAATGGCATGGCACCGGCATGGCACCGGCATGGCACGGCATGGCACCGGCATGGCACGGCATGGCACCGGAATGGCACGGCATGGCACCGGCATGGCACGGCATGGCACCGGCATGGCACGGCATGGCACCGGCATGGCACGGCATGGCACCGGCATGGCACCGGCATGGCACGGCATGGCACCGGCATGGCACGGCATGGCACGGCATGGCACCGGCATGGCACGGCATGGCACCGGCATGGCACGGCATGGCACCGGCATGGCACCGGCATGGCACGGCATGGCACCGGCATGGCACGGCATGGCACCGGCATGGCACGGCATGGCACGGCATGGCACGGCATGGCACGGCATGGAATGGCATGGAATGGCATGGAATGGCATGGCACCGCATGGCACGGCATGGCACCGCATGGCACGGCATGGCACCGCATGGCACGGCATGGCACGGCATGGCACGGCATTGAATGGCATGGAATGGCATGGAATGGCATGGAATGGCATGGAATGGCATGGAATGGCATGGAATGGCATGGAATGGCATGGAATTGCATGGAATGGCATGGAATGGCATGGAATGGCATGGAATGGCATGGCACCGGCATGGAATGGCATGGAATGGCATGGAATGGCATGGAATGGCATGGAATGGCATGGAATGGCATGGAATGGCATGGAATGGCATGGAATGGCATGGAATGGCATGGAATGGCATGGAATGGCATGGAATGGCATGGAATGGCATGGAATGGCATGGAATGGCATGGAATGGCATGGAATGGCATGGAATGGCATGGAATGGCATGGAATGGCATGGAATGGCATGGAATGGCATGGAATGGCATGGAATGGCATGGAATGGCATGGAATGGCATGGAATGGCATGGAATGGCATGGAATGGCATGGAATGGCATGGAATGGCATGGAATGGCATGGAATGGCATGGAATGGCATGGAATGGCATGGAATGGCATGGAATGGCATGGAATGGCATGGAATGGCATGGAATGGCATGGAATGGCATGGAATGGCATGGAATGGCATGGAATGGCATGGAATGGCATGGAATGGCATGGAATGGCATGGAATGGCATGGAATGGCATGGAATGGCATGGCACCGGCATGGCACGGCATGGCACCGGCATGGCACCGGCATGGCACCGGCATGGCACCGGCATGGCACCGGCATGGCACCGGCATGGCACCGGCATGGCACCGGCATGGCACCGGCATGGCACCGGCATGGCACCGGCATGGCACCGGCATGGCACCGGCATGGCACCGGCATGGCACCGGCATGGCACCGGCATGGCACCGGCATGGCACGGCATGGCACCGGCATGGCACGGCATGGCACCGGCATGGCACGGCATGGCACCGGCATGGCACCGGCATGGCACGGCATGGCACCGGCATGGCACGGCATGGCACGGCATGGCACCGGCATGGCACGGCATGGCACCGGCATGGCACGGCATGGCACCGGCATGGCACGGCATGGCTCCGGCATGGCACCGGCATGGCACCGGCATGGCACGGCATGGCACCGGCATGGCACGGCATGGCACCGGCATGGCACGGCATGGCACCGGCATGGCACGGCATGGCACCGGCATGGCACGGCATGGAATGGCATGGAATGGCATGGAATGGCATGGAATGGCATGGCACGGCATGGCACGGCATTGAATGGCATGGAATGGCATGGAATGGCATGGAATGGAATGGAATGGCATGGAATGGCATGGAATGGCATGGAATGGCATGGAATGGCATGGAATGGCATGGAATGGCATGGAATGGCATGGAATGGCATGGAATGGCATGGAATGGCATGTCACCGGCATGGAATGGCATGTCACCGGCATGGAATGGCATGGAATGGCATGGCACCGGCATGGCACGGCATGGCACGGCATGGCACGGCATGGCACGGAATGGCATGGAATGGCATGGAATGGCATGGAATGGCATGGAATGGCATGGAATGGCATGGAATGGCATGGAATGGCATGGAATGGCATGGAATGGCATGGAATGGCATGGAATGGCATGGAATGGCATGGAATGGCATGGAATTGCATGGAATGGCATGGAATGGCATGGAATGGCATGGAATGGCATGGAATGGCATGGAATGGCATGGAATGGCATGGAATGGCATGGAATGGCATGGAATGGCATGGAATGGCATGGAATGGCATGGAATGGCATGGAATGGCATGGAATGGCATGGAATGGCATGGAATGGCATGGAATGGCATGTCACCGGCATGGAATGGCATGGAATGGCATGGCACCGGCATGGCACGGCATGGCACGGCATGGCATGGAATGGCATGTCACCGGCATGGAATGGCATGGAATGGCATGGAATGGCATGGAATGGCATGGAATGGCATGGAATGGCATGGAATGACATGGAACGGCATGGAATGGCATGGCACGGCATGGCACCGGCATGGCACGGCATGGCACCGGCATGGCACCGGCATGGCACGGCATGGCACCGGCATGGCACGGCATGGCACCGGCATGGCACGGCATGGCACCGGCATGGCACGGCATGGCACCGGCATGGCACGGCATGGCACGGAATGGCATGGAATGGCATGGAATGGCATGGAATGGCATGGAATGGCATGGAATGGCATGGCACCGGCATGGCACCGGCATGGCACGGAATGGCATGGCACGGAATGGCATGGAATGGCATGGAATGGCATGGAATGGCATGGAATGGCATGGAATGGCATGGAATGGCATGGAATGGCATGGAATGGCATGGAATGGCATGGAATGGCATGGAATGGCATGGCACCGGCATGGCACCGGCATGGCACCGGCATGGCACGGCATGGCACGGCATGGCACGGCATGGCACGGCATTGAATGGCATGGAATGGCATGGAATGGCATGGAATGGCATGGAATGGCATGGAATGGCATGGAATGGCATGGAATGGCATGGAATGGCATGGAATGGCATGGAATGGCATGGAATGGCATGGAATGGCATGGCACCGGCATGGCACGGCATGGCACCGGCATGGCACCGGCATGGCACCGGCATGGCACCGGCATGGCACCGGCATGGCACCGGCATGGCACCGGCATGGCACCGGCATGGCACCGGCATGGCACCGGCATGGCACCGGCATGGCACCGGCATGGCACCGGCATGGCACCGGCATGGCACCGGCATGGCACCGGCATGGCACCGGCATGGCACGGCATGGCACCGGCATGGCACGGCATGGCACCGGCATGGCACGGCATGGCACCGGCATGGCACCGGCATGGCACGGCATGGCACCGGCATGGCACGGCATGGCACGGCATGGCACCGGCATGGCACGGCATGGCACCGGCATGGCACGGCATGGCACCGGCATGGCACGGCATGGCTCCGGCATGGCACCGGCATGGCACCGGCATGGCACGGCATGGCACCGGCATGGCACGGCATGGCACCGGCATGGCACGGCATGGCACCGGCATGGCACGGCATGGCACCGGCATGGCACGGCATGGAATGGCATGGAATGGCATGGAATGGCATGGAATGGCATGGCACGGCATGGCACGGCATTGAATGGCATGGAATGGCATGGAATGGCATGGAATGGAATGGAATGGCATGGAATGGCATGGAATGGCATGGAATGGCATGGAATGGCATGGAATGGCATGGAATGGCATGGAATGGCATGGAATGGCATGGAATGGCATGGAATGGCATGTCACCGGCATGGAATGGCATGTCACCGGCATGGAATGGCATGGAATGGCATGGCACCGGCATGGCACGGCATGGCACGGCATGGCACGGCATGGCACGGAATGGCATGGAATGGCATGGAATGGCATGGAATGGCATGGAATGGCATGGAATGGCATGGAATGGCATGGAATGGCATGGAATGGCATGGAATGGCATGGAATGGCATGGAATGGCATGGAATGGCATGGAATGGCATGGAATTGCATGGAATGGCATGGAATGGCATGGAATGGCATGGAATGGCATGGAATGGCATGGAATGGCATGGAATGGCATGGAATGGCATGGAATGGCATGGAATGGCATGGAATGGCATGGAATGGCATGGAATGGCATGGAATGGCATGGAATGGCATGGAATGGCATGGAATGGCATGGAATGGCATGTCACCGGCATGGAATGGCATGGAATGGCATGGCACCGGCATGGCACGGCATGGCACGGCATGGCATGGAATGGCATGTCACCGGCATGGAATGGCATGGAATGGCATGGAATGGCATGGAATGGCATGGAATGGCATGGAATGGCATGGAATGACATGGAACGGCATGGAATGGCATGGCACGGCATGGCACCGGCATGGCACGGCATGGCACCGGCATGGCACCGGCATGGCACGGCATGGCACCGGCATGGCACGGCATGGCACCGGCATGGCACGGCATGGCACCGGCATGGCACGGCATGGCACCGGCATGGCACGGCATGGCACGGAATGGCATGGAATGGCATGGAATGGCATGGAATGGCATGGAATGGCATGGAATGGCATGGCACCGGCATGGCACCGGCATGGCACGGAATGGCATGGCACGGAATGGCATGGAATGGCATGGAATGGCATGGAATGGCATGGAATGGCATGGAATGGCATGGAATGGCATGGAATGGCATGGAATGGCATGGAATGGCATGGAATGGCATGGCACCGGCATGGCACCGGCATGGCACCGGCATGGCACGGCATGGCACGGCATGGCACGGCATGGCACGGCATTGAATGGCATGGAATGGCATGGAATGGCATGGAATGGCATGGAATGGCATGGAATGGCATGGAATGGCATGGAATGGCATGGAATGGCATGGAATGGCATGGAATGGCATGGAATGGCATGGAATGGCATGGAATGGCATGGAATGGCATGGAATGGCATGGAATGGCATGGAATGGCATGGAATGGCATGGAATGGCATGGAATGGCATGGAATGGCATGGAATGGCATGGAATGGCATGGAATGGCATGGCACCGCATGGCACGGCATGGCACGGCATTGAATGGCATGGAATGGCATGGAATGGCATGGAATGGCATGGAATGGCATGGAATGGCATGGAATGGCATGGAATGGCATGGAATGGCATGGAATGGCATGGAATGGCATGGAATGGCATGGAATGGCATGGAATGGCATGGCACCGGCATGGCACCGGCATGGCACCGGCATGGCACCGGCATGGCACCGGCATGGCACCGGCATGGCACCGGCATGGCACCGGCATGGCACCGGCATGGCACGGCATGGCACGGAATGGCATGGAATGGCATGGAATGGCATGGAATGGCATGGAATGGCATGGAATGGCATGGCACCGGCATGGCACCGGCATGGCACGGAATGGCATGGCACGGAATGGCATGGAATGGCATGGAATGGCATGGAATGGCATGGAATGGCATGGAATGGCATGGAATGGCATGGAATGGCATGGAATGGCATGGAATGGCATGGAATGGCATGGAATGGCATGGAATGGCATGGAATGGCATGGCACCGGCATGGCACCGGCATGGCACCGGCATGGCACGGCATGGCACGGCATGGCACGGCATGGCACGGCATTGAATGGCATGGAATGGCATGGAATGGCATGGAATGGCATGGAATGGCATGGAATGGCATGGAATGGCATGGAATGGCATGGAATGGCATGGAATGGCATGGAATGGCATGGAATGGCATGGAATGGCATGGAATGGCATGGAATGGCATGGAATGGCATGGAATGGCATGGAATGGCATGGAATGGCATGGAATGGCATGGAATGGCATGGAATGGCATGGCACCGCATGGCACGGCATGGCACGGCATTGAATGGCATTGAATGGCATGGAATGGCATGGAATGGCATGGAATGGCATGGAATGGCATGGAATGGCATGGAATGGCATGGAATGGCATGGAATGGCATGGAATGGCATGGAATGGCATGGAATGGCATGGAATGGCATGGAATGGCATGGAATGGCATGGAATGGCATGGAATGGCATGGAATGGCATGGAATGGCATGGAATGGCATGGAATGGCATGGAATGGCATGGAATGGCATGGAATGGCATGGAATGGCATGGAATGGCATGGAATGGCATGGAATGGCATGGAATGGCATGGAATGGCATGGAATGGCATGGAATGGCATGGAATGGCATGGAATGGCATGGAATGGCATGGAATGGCATGGAATGGCATGGAATGGCATGGAATGGCATGGAATGGCATGGAATGGCATGGAATGGCATGGAATGGCATGGAATGGCATGGAATGGCATGGAATGGCATGGAATGGCATGGAATGGCATGGAATGGCATGGAATGGCATGGAATGGCATGGAATGGCATGGAATGGCATGGAATGGCATGGAATGGCATGGAATGGCATGGAATGGCATGGAATGGCATGGAATGGCATGGAATGGCATGGAATGGCATGGAATGGCATGGAATGGCATGGAATGGCATGGAATGGCATGGAATGGCATGGAATGGCATGGAATGGCATGGAATGGCATGGAATGGCATGGAATGGCATGGAATGGCATGGAATGGCATGGAATGGCATGGAATGGCATGGAATGGCATGGAATGGCATGGAATGGCATGGAATGGCATGGAATGGCATGGAATGGCATGGAATGGCATGGAATGGCATGGAATGGCATGGAATGGCATGGAATGGCATGGAATGGCATGGAATGGCATGGAATGGCATGGAATGGCATGGAATGGCATGGAATGGCATGGAACGGCATGGAATGGCATGGAACGGCATGGAATGGCATGGCACGGCATGGCACGGCATGGCACCGGCATGGCACGGCATGGCACCGGCATGGCACCGGCATGGCACCGGCATGGCACGGCATGGCACCGGCATGGCACGGCATGGCACCGGCATGGCACGGCATGGCACCGGCATGGCACGGCATGGCACCGGCATGGCACGGCATGGCACCGGCATGGCACCGGCATGGCACGGCATGGCACCGGCATGGCACCGGCATGGCACGGCATGGCACCGGCATGGCACCGGCATGGAACGGCATGGCACGGCATGGCACGGCATGGCACGGCATGGCACCGGCATGGCACGGCATGGCACCGGCATGGCACGGCATGGCACGGCATGGCACGGCATGGCACCGGCATGGCACGGCATGGCACCGGCATGGCACGGCATGGCACGGCATGGCACGGCATGGCACGGCATGGCACGGCATGGCACGGCATGGCACGGCATGGCACGGCATGGCACGGCATGGCACGGCATGGCACGGCATGGCACGGCATGGCACGGCATGGCACGGCATGGCACGGCATGGCACGGCATGGCACGGCATGGCACGGCATGGCACGGCATGGCACGGCATGGCACGGCATTGAATGGCATTGAATGGCATGGAATGGCATTGAATGGCATTGAATGGCATTGAATGGCATGGAATGGCATGGAATGGCATGGCACGGCATGGCACGGCATGGCACGGCATTGAATGGCATGGAATGGCATGGAATGGCATGGAATGGCATGGAATGGCATGGAATGGCATGGAATGGCATGGAATGGCATGGAATGGCATGGAATGGCATGGAATGGCATGGAATGGCATGGAATGGCATGGAATGGCATGGAATGGCATGGAATGGCATGGAATGGCATGGAATGGCATGGAATGGCATGGAATGGCATGGAAAGGCATGGAATGGCATGGAATGGCATGGAATGGCATGGAATGGCATGGAATGGCATGGAATGGCATGGAATGGCATGGCACCGGCATGGAATGGCATGGCACCGGCATGGCACCGGCATGGCACGGCATGGCACCGGCATGGCACGGCATGGCACCGGCATGGCACGGCATGGCACCGGCATGGCACGGCATGGAATGGCATGGAATGGCATGGAATGGCATGGAATGGCATGGAATGGCATGGAATTGCATGGAATGGCATGGAATGGCATGGAATAGCATGGCACCGGCATGGAATAGCATGGCACCGGCATGGAATGGCATGGAATGGCATGGAATGGCATGGCACCGGCATGGCACCGGCATGGCACCGGCATGGCACGGAATGGCACGGCATGGCACGGCATGGCACCGGCATGGCACGGCATGGCACCGGCATGGCACGGCATGGCACCGGCATGGCACGGCATGGAATTGCATGGAATGGCATGGAATGGCATGGAATGGCATGGAATGGCATGGAATGGCATGGAATGGCATGGAATGGCATGGAATGGCATGGAATGGCATGGAATGGCATGGAATGGCATGGAATGGCATGGCCCCGGCATGGAATGGCATGGCCCCGGCATGGAATGGCATGGAATGGCATGGCACCGGCATGGCACGGCATGGCACCGGCATGGCACGGCATGGCACCGGCATGGCACCGGCATGGCACGGCATGGCACCGGCATGGCACGGCATGGCACCGGCATGGCACGGCATGGCACCGGCATGGCACGGCATGGCACCGGCATGGCACGGCATGGCACCGGCATGGCACGGCATGGCACCGGCATGGCACGGCATGGCACCGGCATGGCACGGCATGGCACCGGCATGGCACGGCATGGCACCGGCATGGCACGGCATGGAATGGCATGGAATGGCATGGAATGGCATGGAATGGCATGGAATGGCATGGAATGGCATGGAATGGCATGGAATGGCATGGAATGGCATGGAATGGCATGGAATGGCATGGAATGGCATGGAATGGCATGGAATGGCATGGAATGGCATGGAATGGCATGGAATTGCATGGAATGGCATGGAATGGCATGGAATGGCATGGCACCGGCATGGAATGGCATGGAATGGCATGGAATGGCATGGCACCGGCATGGCACGGAATGGCACGGCATGGCACGGCATGGCACCGGCATGGCACGGCATGGCACCGGCATGGCACGGCATGGCACCGGCATGGCACGGCATGGCACCGGCATGGCACGGCATGGAATGGCATGGCACGGCATGGAATGGCATTGAATGGCATTGAATGGCATGGAATGGCATGGAATGGCATGGAATGGCATGGAATGGCATGGCACCGCATGGCACGGCATGGCACGGCATGGCACGGCATGGCACGGCATGGCACGGCATGGCACGGCATTGAATGGCATGGAATGGCATGGAATGGCATGGAATGGCATGGAATGGCATGGAATGGCATGGAATGGCATGGAATGGCATGGAATTGCATGGAATGGCATGGAATGGCATGGAATGGCATGGCACCGGCATGGAATGGCATGGAATGGCATGGAATGGCATGGCACCGGCATGGCACGGAATGGCACGGCATGGCACGGCATGGCACCGGCATGGCACGGCATGGCTCCGGCATGGCACCGGCATGGCACGGAATGGCATGGAATGGCATGGAATGGCATGGAATGGCATGGCACCGGCATGGCACCGGCATGGCACCGGCATGGCACCGGCATGGCACGGCATGGCACGGCATGGCACCGGCATGGCACGGCATGGCACCGGCATGGCACGGCATGGCACCGGCATGGCACGGCATGGAATGGCATGGAATGGCATGGAATGGCATGGAATGGCATGGAATGGCATGGAATGGCATGGAATGGCATGGAATGCCATGGAATGGCATGGAATTGCATGGAATGGCATGGAATGGCATGGAATGGCATGGAATGGCATGGAATGGCATGGAATGGCATGGAATGGCATGGAATGGCATGGCCCCGGCATGGAATGGCATGGAATGGCATGGAATGGCATGGCACGGCATGGCACCGGCATGGCACGGCATGGCACCGGCATGGCACGGCATGGCACCGGCATGGCACGGCATGGCACCGGCATGGCACGGCATGGCACCGGCATGACACGGCATGGCACCGGCATGGCACGGCATGGAATGGCATGGAATGGCATGGAATGGCATGGAATGGCATGGAATGGCATGGAATGGCATGGAATGGCATGGAATGGCATGGAATGGCATGGAATGGCATGGAATTGCATGGAATGGCATGGAATGGCATGGAATGGCATGGCACCGGCATGGAATGGCATGGAATGGCATGGAATGGCATGGCACCGGCATGGCACCGGCATGGCACCGGCATGGCACCGGCATGGCACCGGCATGGCACCGGCATGGCACGGAATGGCACGGCATGGCACGGCATGGCACCGGCATGGCACGGCATGGCACCGGCATGGCACGGCATGGCACCGGCATGGCACCGGCATGGCACGGCATGGCACCGGCATGGCACGGCATGGCACCGGCATGGCACGGCATGGCACGACATGGAATGGCATGGCACGGCATGGAATGGCATTGAATGGCATTGAATGGCATGGAATGGCATGGAATGGCATGGAATGGCATGGAATGGCATGGAATGGCATGGCACCGCATGGCACGGCATGGCACGGCATGGCACGGCATGGCACGGCATGGCACGGCATGGCACGGCATGGCACGGCATTGAATGGCATGGAATGGCATGGAATGGCATGGAATGGCATGGAATGGCATGGAATGGCATGGAATGGCATGGAATGGCATGGAATGGCATGGAATGGCATGGAATGGCATGGAATGGCATGGAATGGCATGGCACCGGCATGGAATGGCATGGAATGGCATGGAATGGCATGGCACCGGCATGGCACCGGCATGGCACCGGCATGGCACCGGCATGGCACGGCATGGCACGGAATGGCATGGAATGGCATGGAATGGCATGGAATGGCATGGAATGGCATGGAATGGCATGGAATGGCATGGAATGGCATGGAGTGGCATGGAATGGCATGGAATGGCATGGAATGGCATGGAATGGCATGGCACCGGCATGGCACCGGCATGGCACCGGCATGGCACGGCATGGCACGGAATGGCATGGCATGGCATGGAATGGCATGGAATGGCATGGAATGGCATGGAATGGCATGGAATGGCATGGAATGGCATGGAATGGCATGGAATGGCATGGAATGGCATGGAATGGCATGGAATGGCATGGAATGGCATGGCACCGGCATGGCACCGGCATGGCACCGGCATGGCACCGGCATGGCACCGGCATGGCACCGGCATGGCACCGGCATGGCACCGGCATGGCACCGGCATGGCACCGGCATGGCACCGGCATGGCACCGGCATGGCACCGGCATGGCACGGCATGGCACGGCATGGCACGGCATGGCACGGCATGGCACCGGCATGGCACGGCATGGCACCGGCATGGCACGGCATGGCACCGGCATGGCACGGCATGGCACCGGCATGGCACGGCATGGCACCGGCATGGCACCGGCATGGCACGGCATGGCACCGGCATGGCACGTCATGGCACCGGCATGGCACGTCATGGCACCGGCATGGCACGGCATGGCACCGGCATGGCACGGCATGGCACCGGCATGGCACGGCATGGCACCGGCATGGCACGGCATGGCACCGGCATGGCACGGCATGGCACCGGCATGGCACGGCATGGCACCGGCATGGCACGGCATGGCACCGGCATGGCACGGCATGGCACCGGCATGGCACGGCATGGCACCGGCATGGCACGGCATGGCACCGGCATGGAATGGCATGGAATGGCATGGAATGGCATGGAATGGCATGGAATGGCATGGAATGGCATGGAATGGCATGGAATGGCATGGAATGGCATGGAATGGCATGGCACGGCATTGAATGGCATGGAATGGCATGGCACGGCATTGAATGGCATGGCACGGCATTGAATGGCATGGAATGGCATGGAATGGCATGGAATGGCATGGAATGGCATGGAATGGCATGGAATGGCATGGAATGGCATGGAATGGCATGGAATGGCATGGAATGGCATGGAATGGCATGGAATGGCATGGAATGGCATGGAATGGC
Source organism: Cryptus armator (assembly GCA_963971235.1). Taxonomy (NCBI): domain Eukaryota; kingdom Metazoa; phylum Arthropoda; class Insecta; order Hymenoptera; family Ichneumonidae; genus Cryptus; species Cryptus armator. The sequence goes on along the minus strand of CAXARG010000249.1, from coordinate 929,680 downwards.
ATGGAATGGCATGGAATGGCATGGAATGGCATGGAATGGCATGGAATGGCATGGAATGGCATGGAATGGCATGGAATGGCATGGAATGGCATGGAATGGCATGGAATGGCATGGAATGGCATGGAATGGCATGGAATGGCATGGAATGGCATGGCACCGGCATGGAATGGCATGGAATGGCATGGAATGGCATGGAATGGCATGGAATGGCATGGCACCGGCATGGCACCGGCATGGCACCGGCATGGCACCGGCATGGCACCGGCATGGCACCGGCATGGCACGGCATGGCACCGGCATGGCACGGCATGGCACCGGCATGGCACGGCATGGCACCGGCATGGCACGGCATGGCACCGGCATGGCACGGCATGGCACCGGCATGGCACCGGCATGGCACCGGCATGGCACCGGCATGGCACGGCATGGCACCGGCATGGCACCGGCATGGCACGGCATGGCACCGGCATGGCACGGCATGGCACCGGCATGGCACCGGCATGGCACGGCATGGCACCGGCATGGCACGGCATGGCACCGGCATGGCACGGCATGGCACCGGCATGGCACGGCATGGCACCGGCATGGCACGGCATGGCACGGCATGGAATGGCATGGAATGGCATGGAATGGCATGGAATGGCATGGAATGGCATGGAATGGCATGGAATGGCATGGAATTGCATGGAATGGCATGGAATGGCATGGAATAGCATGGCACCGGCATGGAATAGCATGGCACCGGCATGGAATGGCATGGAATGGCATGGAATGGCATGGAATGGCATGGAATGGCATGGAATGGCATGGCACCGGCATGGCACCGGCATGGCACCGGCATGGCACCGGCATGGCACGGAATGGCATGGAATGGCATGGAATGGCATGGAATGGCATGGCACCGGCATGGCACCGGCATGGCACGGCATGGCACCGGCATGGCACGGCATGGCACCGGCATGGCACCGGCATGGCACCGGCATGGCACGGCATGGCACCGGCATGGCACGGCATGGCACGGCATGGCACCGGCATGGCACGGCATGGCACCGGCATGGCACGGCATGGCACCGGCATGGCACGGCATGGCACCGGCATGGCACCGGCATGGCACGGCATGGCACCGGCATGGCACCGGCATGGCACGGCATGGCACCGGCATGGCACGGCATGGCACCGGCATGGCACGGCATGGCACCGGCATGGCACGGCATGGCACCGGCATGGCACGGCATGGCACGGCATGGCACGGCATGGCACGGCATGGCACGGCATGGCACGGCATGGCACGGCATGGCACGGCATGGCACGGCATGGCACGGCATGGCACGGCATGGCACGGCATGGAATGGCATGGAATGGCATGGAATGGCATGGCACCGCATGGCACGGCATGGCACCGCATGGCACGGCATGGCACGGCATGGCACGGCATTGAATGGCATGGAATGGCATGGAATGGCATGGAATGGCATGGAATGGCATGGAATGGCATGGAATGGCATGGAATGGCATGGAATGGCATGGAATGGCATGGAATGGCATGGAATGGCATGGAATGGCATGGCACCGGCATGGAATGGCATGGAATGGCATGGAATGGCATGGAATGGCATGGAATGGCATGGCACCGGCATGGCACCGGCATGGCACCGGCATGGCACCGGCATGGCACGGCATGGCACCGGCATGGCACGGCATGGCACCGGCATGGCACGGCATGGCACCGGCATGGCACGGCATGGCACCGGCATGGCACCGGCATGGCACCGGCATGGCACCGGCATGGCACGGCATGGCACCGGCATGGCACCGGCATGGCACGGCATGGCACCGGCATGGCACGGCATGGCACCGGCATGGCACCGGCATGGCACGGCATGGCACCGGCATGGCACGGCATGGCACCGGCATGGCACGGCATGGCACCGGCATGGCACGGCATGGCACCGGCATGGCACGGCATGGCACGGCATGGAATGGCATGGAATGGCATGGAATGGCATGGAATGGCATGGAATGGCATGGAATGGCATGGAATGGCATGGAATGGCATGGAATTGCATGGAATGGCATGGAATGGCATGGAATAGCATGGCACCGGCATGGAATAGCATGGCACCGGCATGGAATGGCATGGAATGGCATGGAATGGCATGGAATGGCATGGAATGGCATGGAATGGCATGGAATGGCATGGAATGGCATGGCACCGGCATGGCACCGGCATGGCACCGGCATGGCACGGAATGGCATGGAATGGCATGGAATGGCATGGAATGGCATGGCACCGGCATGGCACCGGCATGGCACCGGCATGGCACCGGCATGGCACGGCATGGCACGGCATGGCACCGGCATGGCACGGCATGGCACCGGCATGGCACGGCATGGCACCGGCATGGCACGGCATGGAATGGCATGGAATGGCATGGAATGGCATGGAATGGCATGGAATGGCATGGAATGGCATGGAATGGCATGGAATTGCATGGAATGGCATGGAATGGCATGGAATGGCATGGAATGGCATGGAATGGCATGGAATGGCATGGAATGGCATGGAATGGCATGGAATGGCATGGCCCCGGCATGGAATGGCATGGAATGGCATGGAATGGCATGGCACGGCATGGCACCGGCATGGCACGGCATGGCACCGGCATGGCACGGCATGGCACCGGCATGGCACGGCATGGCACCGGCATGGCACGGCATGGCACCGGCATGACACGGCATGGCACCGGCATGGCACGGCATGGAATGGCATGGAATGGCATGGAATGGCATGGAATGGCATGGAATGGCATGGAATGGCATGGAATGGCATGGAATGGCATGGAATGGCATGGAATTGCATGGAATGGCATGGAATGGCATGGAATGGCATGGCACCGGCATGGAATGGCATGGAATGGCATGGAATGGCATGGCACCGGCATGGCACCGGCATGGCACCGGCATGGCACCGGCATGGCACCGGCATGGCACCGGCATGGCACGGAATGGCACGGCATGGCACGGCATGGCACCGGCATGGCACGGCATGGCACCGGCATGGCACGGCATGGCACCGGCATGGCACCGGCATGGCACGGCATGGCACCGGCATGGCACGGCATGGCACCGGCATGGCACGGCATGGCACCGGCATGGCACGGCATGGCACCGGCATGGCACGGCATGGCACCGGCATGGCACGGCATGGCACCGGCATGGCACGGCATGGCACCGGCATGGCACGGCATGGCACCGGCATGGCACGGCATGGCACCGGCATGGCACGGCATGGCACCGGCATGGCACGGCATGGCACCGGCATGGCACGGCATGGCACCGGCATGGCACGGCATGGCACGGCATGGCACGGCATGGAATGGCATGGAATGGCATGGAATGGCATGGAATGGCATGGAATGGCATGGAATGGCATGGAATGGCATGGAATGGCATGGCACGGCATGGCACGGCATGGCACGGCATGGCACGGCATTGAATGGCATGGAATGGCATGGAATGGCATGGAATGGCATGGAATGGCATGGAATGGCATGGAATGGCATGGAATGGCATGGAATGGCATGGAATGGCACGGCATGGCACCGGAATGGCACGGCATGGCACCGGCATGGCACGGCATGGCACCGGCATGGCACGGCATGGCACCGGCATGGCACCGGCATGGCACCGGCATGGCACGGCATGGCACCGGCATGGCACGGCATGGCACGGCATGGCACCGGCATGGCACGGCATGGCACCGGCATGGCACGGCATGGCACCGGCATGGCACCGGCATGGCACGGCATGGCACGGCATGGCACCGGCATGGCACGGCATGGCACCGGCATGGCACGGCATGGCACCGGCATGGCACGGCATGGAATGGCATGGAATGGCATGGAATGGCATGGAATGGCATGGAATGGCATGGAATGGCATGGAATGGCATGGAATTGCATGGAATGGCATGGAATGGCATGGAATGGCATGGAATGGCATGGAATGGCATGGAATGGCATGGAATGGCATGGCCCCGGCATGGAATGGCATGGAATGGCATGGAATGGCATGGCACGGCATGGCACCGGCATGGCACGGCATGGCACCGGCATGGCACGGCATGGCACCGGCATGGCACGGCATGGCACCGGCATGGCACGGCATGGCACCGGCATGACACGGCATGGCACCGGCATGGCACGGCATGGAATGGCATGGAATGGCATGGAATGGCATGGAATGGCATGGAATGGCATGGAATGGCATGGAATGGCATGGAATGGCATGGAATGGCATGGAATGGCATGGAATTGCATGGAATGGCATGGAATGGCATGGAATGGCATGGCACCGGCATGGCACCGGCATGGCACGGCATGGCACCGGCATGGCACGGCATGGCACCGGCATGGCACCGGCATGGCACGGCATGGCACCGGCATGGCACGGCATGGCACCGGCATGGCACGGCATGGCACCGGCATGGCACGGCATGGCACGGCATGGCACGGCATGGCACGGCATGGCACGGCATGGCACGGCATGGCACGGCATGGCACGGCATGGCACGGCATGGAATGGCATGGAATGGCATGGAATGGCATGGCACCGCATGGCACGGCATGGCACCGCATGGCACGGCATGGCACGGCATGGCACGGCATTGAATGGCATGGAATGGCATGGAATGGCATGGAATGGCATGGAATGGCATGGAATGGCATGGAATGGCATGGAATTGCATGGAATGGCATGGAATGGCATGGAATGGCATGGAATGGCATGGAATGGCATGGAATGGCATGGAATGGCATGGAATGGCATGGAATTGCATGGAATGGCATGGAATGGCATGGAATGGCATGGAATGGCATGGAATGGCATGGAATGGCATGGAATGGCATGGAATGGCATGGAATGGCTTGGAATGGCATGGAATGGCATGGAATGGCATGGAATGGCATGGAATGGCATGGAATGGCATGGAATGGCATGGAATGGCATGGAATGGCATGGAATGGCATGGAATGGCATGGAATGGCATGGAATGGCATGGAATGGCATGGAATGGCATGGAATGGCATGGAATGGCATGGAATGGCATGGAATGGCATGGAATGGCATGGAATGGCATGGCACCGGCATGGCACGGCATGGCACCGGCATGGCACGGCATGGCACCGGCATGGCACCGGCATGGCACCGGCATGGCACCGGCATGGCACCGGCATGGCACCGGCATGGCACCGGCATGGCACCGGCATGGCACCGGCATGGCACGGCATGGCACCGGCATGGCACGGCATGGCACCGGCATGGCACGGCATGGCACCGGCATGGCACGGCATGGCACCGGCATGGCACCGGCATGGCACGGCATGGCACCGGCATGGCACCGGCATGGCACGGCATGGCACCGGCATGGCACGGCATGGCACGGCATGGCACGGCATGGCACCGGCATGGCACGGCATGGCACCGGCATGGCACGGCATGGCTCCGGCATGGCACCGGCATGGCACCGGCATGGCATGGCATGGCACCGGCATGGCACGGCATGGCACCGGCATGGCACGGCATGGCACCGGCATGGCACGGCATGGCACCGGCATGGCACCGGCATGGCACGGCATGGCACCGGCATGGCACGGCATGGCACCGGCATGGCACGGCATGGCACGGCATGGCACGGCATGGAATGGCATGGAATGGCATGGAATGGCATGGAATGGCATGGAATGGCATGGAATGGCATGGAATGGCATGGAATGGCATGGAATGGCATGGAATGGCATGGAATGGCATGGAATGGCATGGAATGGCATGGAATGGCATGGAATGGCATGGAATGGCATGGAATGGCATGGAATGGCATGGAATGGCATGGAATGGCATGGAATGGCATGGCACGGCATTGAATGGCATGGAATGGCATGGAATGGCATGGAATGGAATGGAATGGCATGGAATGGCATGGAATGGCATGGAATGGCATGGAATGGCATGGAATGGCATGGAATGGCATGGAATGGCATGGAATGGCATGGAATGGCATGGAATGGCATGGAATGGCATGTCACCGGCATGGAATGGCATGGAATGGCATGGCACCGGCATGGAATGGCATGGCACCGGCATGGCACGGAATGGCATGGAATGGCATGGAATGGCATGGAATGGCATGGAATGGCATGGAATGGCATGGAATGGCATGGAATGGCATGGAATGGCATGGAATGGCATGGAATGGCATGGAATGGCATGGAATGGCATGGAATGGCATGGAATGGCATGGAATGGCATGGAATGGCATGGAATGGCATGGAATGGCACGGCATGGCACCGGCATGGCACGGCATGGCACCGGCATGGCACGGCATGGCACCGGCATGGCACGGCATGGCACGGCATGGCACGGCATGGCACGGCATGGCACGGCATGGCACGGCATGGCACGGCATGGCACGGCATGGCACGGCATGGCACGGCATGGCACGGCATGGCACGGCATGGCACGGCATGGCACGGCATGGCACGGCATGGCACGGCATGGCACGGCATGGCACGGCATGGCACGGCATGGAATGGCATGGAATGGCATGGAATGGCATGGCACCGCATGGCACGGCATGGAATGGCATGGAATGGCATGGAATGGCATGGAATGGCATGGAATGGCATGGAATGGCATGGAATGGCATGGAATGGCATGGAATGGCATGGAATGGCATGGAATGGCATGGAATGGCATGGATTGGCATGGAATGGCATGGAATGGCATGGAATGGCATGGAATGGCATGGAATGGCATGGAATGGCATGGAATGGCATGGAATGGCATGGAATGGCATGGAATGGCATGGAATGGCATGGAATGGCATGGAATGGCATGGAATTGCATGGAATGGCATGGAATGGCATGGAATGGCATGGAATGGCATGGAATGGCATGGCACCGGCATGGCACCGGCATGGCACCGGCATGGCACCGGCATGGCACGGAATGGCATGGAATGGCATGGAATGGCATGGAATGGCATGGAATGGCATGGAATGGCATGGAATGGCATGGAATGGCATGGCACCGGCATGGCACGGCATGGCACCGGCATGTCACCGGCATGGCACCGGCATGGCACCGGCATGGCACCGGCATGGCACCGGCATGGCACCGGCATGGCACGGAATGGCACGGAATGGCATGGAATGGCATGGAATGGCATGGAATGGCATGGAATGGCATGGAATGGCATGGAATGGCATGGAATGGCATGGAATGGCATGGAATGGCATGGAATGGCATGGAATGGCATGGAATGGCATGGAATGGCATGGAACGGCATGGAACGGCATGGCACGGCATGGCACGGCATGGCACGGCATGGCACGGCATGGCACCGGCATGGCACCGGCATGGCACCGGCATGGCACCGGCATGGCACGGCATGGCACCGGCATGGCACCGGCATGGCACGGCATGGCACCGGCATGGCACGGCATGGCACCGGCATGGCACGGCATGGCACCGGCATGGCACGGCATGGCACCGGCATGGCACGGCATGGCACCGGCATGGCACGGCATGGCACCGGCATGGCACGGCATGGCACCGGCATGGCACCGGCATGGCACGGCATGGCACCGGCATGGAACGGCATGGCACCGGCATGGAACGGCTTGGCACGGCATGGCACGGCATGGCACGGCATGGCACGGCATGGCACCGGCATGGCACGGCATGACACCGGCATGGCACGGCATGGCACCGGCATGGCACGGCATGGCACCGGCATGGCACCGGCATGGCACGGCATGGCACCGGCATGGCACGGCATGGCACCGGCATGGCACGGCATGGAATGGCATTGAATGGCATGGAATGGCATGGAATGGCATGGAATGGCATGGAATGGCATGGAATGGCATGGAATGGCATGGAATGGCATGGAATGGCATGGAATGGCATGGAATGGCATGGAATGGCATGGAATGGCATGGAATGGCATGGAATGGCATGGAATGGCATGGAATGGCATGGAATGGCATGGAATGGCATGGAATGGCATGGAATGGCATGGAATGGCATGGAATGGCATGGAATGGCATGGAATGGCATGGAATGGCATGGAATGGCATGGAATGGCATGGAATGGCATGGAATGGCATGGAATGGCATGGAATGGCATGGAATGGCATGGAATGGCATGGAATGGCATGGAATGGCATGGAATGGCATGGAATGGCATGGAATGGCATGGAATGGCATGGCACGGCATTGAATGGCATGGAATGGCATGGAATGGCATGGAATGGCATGGAATGGCATGGAATGGCATGGAATGGCATGGAATGGCATGGAATGGCATGGAATGGCATGGAATGGCATGGAATGGCATGGAATGGCATGGAATGGCATGGAATGGCATGGAATGGCATGGAATGGCATGGAATGGCATGGAATGGCATGGAATGGCATGGAATGGCATGGAATGGCATGGAATGGCATGGAATGGCATGGAATGGCATGGAATGGCATGGAATGGCATGGAATGGCATGGAATGGCATGGAATGGCATGGAATGGCATGGAATGGCATGGAATGGCATGGAATGGCATGGAATGGCATGGAATGGCATGGAATGGCATGGAATGGCATGGAATGGCATGGAATGGCATGGAATGGCATGGAATGGCATGGAATTGCATGGAATGGCATGGAATGGCATGGAATGGCATGGAATGGCATGGCACCGGCATGGCACCGGCATGGCACCGGCATGGCACCGGCATGGCACGGAATGGCATGGAATGGCATGGAATGGCATGGAATGGCATGGAATGGCATGGAATGGCATGGAATGGCATGGAATGGCATGGCACCGGCATGGCACGGCATGGCACGGCATGGCACCGGCATGTCACCGGCATGGCACCGGCATGGCACCGGCATGGCACCGGCATGGCACCGGCATGGCACCGGCATGGCACGGAATGGCACGGAATGGCATGGAATGGCATGGAATGGCATGGAATGGCATGGAATGGCATGGAATGGCATGGAATGGCATGGAATGGCATGGAATGGCATGGAATGGCATGGAATGGCATGGAATGGCATGGAACGGCATGGAACGGCATGGAACGGCATGGCACGGCATGGCACGGCATGGCACGGCATGGCACCGGCATGGCACCGGCATGGCACCGGCATGGCACCGGCATGGCACGGCATGGCACCGGCATGGCACCGGCATGGCACGGCATGGCACCGGCATGGCACGGCATGGCACCGGCATGGCACGGCATGGCACCGGCATGGCACGGCATGGCACCGGCATGGCACGGCATGGCACCGGCATGGCACGGCATGGCACCGGCATGGCACGGCATGGCACCGGCATGGCACCGGCATGGCACGGCATGGCACCGGCATGGAACGGCATGGCACCGGCATGGAACGGCTTGGCACGGCATGGCACGGCATGGCACGGCATGGCACGGCATGGCACCGGCATGGCACGGCATGACACCGGCATGGCACGGCATGGCACCGGCATGGCACGGCATGGCACCGGCATGGCACCGGCATGGCACGGCATGGCACCGGCATGGCACGGCATGGCACCGGCATGGCACGGCATGGAATGGCATTGAATGGCATGGAATGGCATGGAATGGCATGGAATGGCATGGAATGGCATGGAATGGCATGGAATGGCATGGAATGGCATGGAATGGCATGGAATGGCATGGAATGGCATGGAATGGCATGGAATGGCATGGAATGGCATGGAATGGCATGGAATGGCATGGAATGGCATGGAATGGCATGGAATGGCATGGAATGGCATGGAATGGCATGGAATGGCATGGAATGGCATGGAATGGCATGGAATGGCATGGAATGGCATGGAATGGCATGGAATGGCATGGAATGGCATGGAATGGCATGGAATGGCATGGAATGGCATGGAATGGCATGGAATGGCATGGAATGGCATGGAATGGCATGGCACGGCATTGAATGGCATGGAATGGCATGGAATGGCATGGAATGGCATGGAATGGCATGGAATGGCATGGAATGGCATGGAATGGCATGGAATGGCATGGAATGGCATGGAATGTCATGGAATGGCATGGAATGGCATGGAATGGCATGGAATGGCATGGAATGGCATGGAATGGCATGGAATGGCATGGAATGGCATGGAATGGCATGGAATGGCATGGAATGGCATGGAATGGCATGGAATGGCATGGAATGGCATGGAATGGCATGGCACGGCATTGAATGGCATGGAATGGCATGGAATGGCATGGAATGGCATGGAATGGCATGGAATGGCATGGAATGGCATGGAATGGCATGGAATGGCATGGAATGGCATGGAATGGCATGGAATGGCATGGAATGGCATGGAATGGCATGGAATGGCATGGAATGGCATGGAATGGCATGGCACCGGCATGGCACGGAATGGCATGGAATGGCATGGAATGGCATGGAATGGCATGGAATGGCATGGAATGGCATGGCACCGGCATGGCACCGGCATGGCACGGCATGGCACCGGCATGGCACGGCATGGCACCGGCATGGCACCGGCATGGCACCGGCATGGCACCGGCATGGCACGGCATGGCACCGGCATGGCACGGCATGGCACGGCATGGCACGGCATGGCACGGCATGGCACCGGCATGGCACGGCATGGCACCGGCATGGCACGGCATGGCACCGGCATGGCACGGCATGGCACCGGCATGGCACGGCATGGCACCGGCATGGCACGGCATTGCACCGGCATGGCACGGCATGGCACGGCATGGAATGGCATGGCACGGCATGGAATGGCATTGAATGGCATTGAATGGCATGGAATGGCATGGAATGGCATGGAATGGCATGGCACCGCATGGCACGGCATGGCACGGCATGGCACGGCATGGCACGGCATGGCACGGCATTGAATGGCATGGAATGGCATGGAATGGCATGGAATGGCATGGAATGGCATGGAATGGCATGGAATGGCATGGAATGGCATGGAATGGCATGGAATGGCATGGAATGGCATGGAATGGCATGGAATGGCATGGAATGGCATGGAATGGCATGGAATGGCATGGAATGGCATGGCACCGGCATGGAATGGCATGGAATGGCATGGAATGGCATGGAATGGCATGGAATGGCATGGCACCGGCATGGCACCGGCATGGCACCGGCATGGCACGGCATGGCACCGGCATGGCACGGCATGGCACGGAATGGCATGGAATGGCATGGAATGGCATGGAATGGCATGGAATGGCATGGAATGGCATGGAATGGCATGGAATGGCATGGAATGGCATGGAATGGCATGGAATGGCATGGAATGGCATGGAATGGCATGGAATGGCATGGCACCGGCATGGCACCGGCATGGCACCGGCATGGCACGGCATGGCACCGGCATGGCACGGCATGGCACCGGCATGGCACGGCATGGCACCGGCATGGCACGGCATGGCACGGAATGGCATGGAATGGCATGGAATGGCATGGAATGGCATGGAATGGCATGGAATGGCATGGAATGGCATGGAATGGCATGGAATGGCATGGAATGGCATGGAATGGCATGGAATGGCATGGAATGGCATGGAATGGCATGGAATGGCATGGAATGGCATGGAATGGCATGGAATGGCATGGCACCGGCATGGAATGGCATGGAATGGCATGGAATGGCATGGAATGGCATGGCACCGGCATGGCACGGCATGGCACCGGCATGGCACGGCATGGCACCGGCATGGCACGGCATGGCACCGGCATGGCACGGCATGGCACCGGCATGGCACGGCATGGCACCGGCATGGCACGGCATGGCACGGCATGGCACCGGCATGGCACGGCATGGCACGGCATGGCACGGCATTGAATGGCATGGCACGGCATTGAATGGCATGGCACGGCATTGAATGGCATGGAATGGCATGGAATGGCATGGAATGGCATGGAATGGCATGGAATGGCATGGAATGGCATGGAATGGCATGGAATGGCATGGAATGGCATGGAATGGCATGGAATGGCATGGAATGGCATGGAATGGCATGGAATGGCATGGAATGGCATGGAATGGCATGGAATGGCATGGATTGGCATGGCACCGGCATGGCACGGAATGGCATGGAATGGCATGGAATGGCATGGAATGGCATGGAATGGCATGGAATGGCATGGAATGGCATGGAATGGCATGGAATGGCATGGAATGGCATGGAATGGCATGGAATGGCATGGAATGGCATGGCACCGGCATGGCACCGGCATGGCACGGCATGGCACCGGCATGGCACCGGCATGGCACCGGCATGGCACGGCATGGCACCGGCATGGCACGGCATGGCACGGCATGGCACGGCATGGCACCGGCATGGCACGGCATGGCACCGGCATGGCACGGCATGGCACCGGCATGGCACGGCATGGCACCGGCATGGCACGGCATGGCACCGGCATGGCACGGCATGGCACCGGCATGGCACGGCATGGCACCGGCATGGCACGGCATGGCACCGGCATGGCACGGCATGGCACCGGCATGGCACGGCATGGCACCGGCATGGCACGGCATGGCACCGGCATGGCACGGCATGGCACCGGCATGGCACGGCATGGCACCGGCATGGCACGGCATGGCACCGGCATGGCACGGCATGGCACCGGCATGGCACGGCATGGCACCGGCATGGCACGGCATGGCACCGGCATGGCACGGCATGGCACGGCATGGAATGGCATGGCACGGCATGGAATGGCATTGAATGGCATTGAATGGCATGGAATGGCATGGAATGGCATGGAATGGCATGGAATGGCATGGCACCGCATGGCACGGCATGGCACGGCATGGCACGGCATGGCACGGCATGGCACGGCATTGAATGGCATGGAATGGCATGGAATGGCATGGAATGGCATGGAATGGCATGGAATGGCATGGAATGGCATGGAATGGCATGGAATGGCATGGAATGGCATGGAATGGCATGGAATGGCATGGAATGGCATGGAATGGCATGGAATGGCATGGAATGGCATGGAATGGCATGGAATGGCATGGAATGGCATGGAATGGCATGGAATGGCATGGAATGGCATGGAATGGCATGGAATGGCATGGAATGGCATGGAATGGCATGGCACCGGCATGGAATGGCATGGAATGGCATGGAATGGCATGGCACCGGCATGGCACCGGCATGGCACCGGCATGGCACCGGCATGGCACGGCATGGCACGGAATGGCATGGAATGGCATGGAATGGCATGGAATGGCATGGAATGGCATGGAATGGCATGGAATGGCATGGAATGGCATGGAATGGCATGGAGTGGCATGGAATGGCATGGAATGGCATGGAATGGCATGGAATGGCATGGCACCGGCATGGCACCGGCATGGCACCGGCATGGCACGGCATGGCACGGAATGGCATGGCATGGCATGGAATGGCATGGAATGGCATGGAATGGCATGGAATGGCATGGAATGGCATGGAATGGCATGGAATGGCATGGAATGGCATGGAATGGCATGGAATGGCATGGAATGGCATGGAATGGCATGGCACCGGCATGGCACCGGCATGGCACCGGCATGGCACCGGCATGGCACCGGCATGGCACCGGCATGGCACCGGCATGGCACCGGCATGGCACCGGCATGGCACCGGCATGGCACCGGCATGGCACCGGCATGGCACCGGCATGGCACCGCATGGCACCGGCATGGCACGGCATGGCACGGCATGGCACGGCATGGCACGGCATGGCACGGCATGGCACCGGCATGGCACGGCATGGCACCGGCATGGCACGGCATGGCACCGGCATGGCACGGCATGGCACCGGCATGGCACGGCATGGCACCGGCATGGCACGGCATGGCACCGGCATGGCACGTCATGGCACCGGCATGGCACGGCATGGCACCGGCATGGCACGGCATGGCACCGGCATGGCACGGCATGGCACCGGCATGGCACGGCATGGCACCGGCATGGCACGGCATGGCACCGGCATGGCACGGCATGGCACCGGCATGGCACGGCATGGCACCGGCATGGCACGGCATGGCACCGGCATGGCACGTCATGGCACCGGCATGGCACGGCATGGCACCGGCATGGCACGGCATGGCACCGGCATGGCACGGCATGGCACCGGCATGGCACGGCATGGCACCGGCATGGCACGGCATGGCACCGGCATGGCACGGCATGGCACCGGCATGGCACGGCATGGCACCGGCATGGCACGGCATGGCACCGGCATGGCACGGCATGGCACCGGCATGGCACGGCATGGCACGGCATGGCACGGCATGGCACGGCATGGAATGGCATTGAATGGCATTGAATGGCATGGAATGGCATGGAATGGCATGGAATGGCTTGGAATGGCATGGAATGGCATGGAATGGCATGGAATGGCATGGAATGGCATGGAATGGCATGGAATGGCATGGAATGGCATGGAATGGCATGGAATGGCATGGAATGGCATGGAATGGCATGGAATGGCATGGAATGGCATGGAATGGCATGGAATGGCATGGAATGGCATGGAATGGCATGGAATGGCATGGAATGGCATGGAATGGCATGGAATGGCATGGAATGGCATGGAATGGCATGGCACCGGCATGGCACGGCATGGCACCGGCATGGCACGGCATGGCACCGGCATGGCACGGCATGGCACCGGCATGGCACCGGCATGGCACCGGCATGGCACCGGCATGGCACCGGCATGGCACCGGCATGGCACGGCATGGCACCGGCATGGCACGGCATGGCACCGGCATGGCACGGCATGGCACCGGCATGGCACGGCATGGCACCGGCATGGCACCGGCATGGCACGGCATGGCACCGGCATGGCACCGGCATGGCACGGCATGGCACCGGCATGGCACGGCATGGCACCGGCATGGCACCGGCATGGCACGGCATGGCACCGGCATGGCACGGCATGGCTCCGGCATGGCACCGGCATGGCACCGGCATGGCACCGGCATGGCACCGGCATGGCATGGCATGGCACCGGCATGGCACGGCATGGCACCGGCATGGCACGGCATGGCACCGGCATGGCACGGCATGGCACCGGCATGGCACGGCATGGCACCGGCATGGCACGGCATGGCACGGCATGGCACGGCATGGAATGGCATGGAATGGCATGGAATGGCATGGAATGGCATGGAATGGCATGGAATGGCATGGAATGGCATGGAATGGCATGGAATGGCATGGAATGGCATGGAATGGCATGGAATGGCATGGAATGGCATGGAATGGCATGGAATGGCATGGAATGGCATGGAATGGCATGGAATGGCATGGCACGGCATTGAATGGCATGGAATGGCATGGAATGGCATGGAATGGAATGGAATGGCATGGAATGGCATGGAATGGAATGGAATGGCATGGAATGGCATGGAATGGCATGGAATGGCATGGAATGGCATGGAATGGCATGGAATGGCATGGAATGGCATGGAATGGCATGGAATGGCATGGAATGGCATGGAATGGCATGTCACCGGCATGGAATGGCATGGAATGGCATGGCACCGGCATGGAATGGCATGGCACCGGCATGGCACGGAATGGCATGGAATGGCATGGAATGGCATGGAATGGCATGGAATGGCATGGAATGGCATGGAATGGCATGGAATGGCATGGAATGGCATGGAATGGCATGGAATGGCATGGAATGGCACGGCATGGCACCGGCATGGCACGGCATGGCACCGGCATGGCACGGCATGGCACCGGCATGGCACGGCATGGCACGGCATGGCACGGCATGGCACGGCATGGCACGGCATGGCACGGCATGGCACGGCATGGCACGGCATGGCACGGCATGGCACGGCATGGCACGGCATGGCACGGCATGGCACGGCATGGCACGGCATGGCACGGCATGGCACGGCATGGCACGGCATGGAATGGCATGGAATGGCATGGAATGGCATGGCACCGCATGGCACGGCATGGAATGGCATGGAATGGCATGGAATGGCATGGAATGGCATGGAATGGCATGGAATGGCATGGAATGGCATGGAATGGCATGGAATGGCATGGAATGGCATGGATTGGCATGGAATGGCATGGAATGGCATGGAATGGCATGGAATGGCATGGAATGGCATGGAATGGCATGGAATGGCATGGAATGGCATGGAATGGCATGGAATGGCATGGAATTGCATGGAATGGCATGGAATGGCATGGAATGGCATGGAATGGCATGGAATGGCATGGCACCGGCATGGCACCGGCATGGCACCGGCATGGCACCGGCATGGCACGGAATGGCATGGAATGGCATGGAATGGCATGGAATGGCATGGAATGGCATGGAATGGCATGGAATGGCATGGAATGGCATGGAATGGCATGGCACCGGCATGGCACGGCATGGCACCGGCATGTCACCGGCATGGCACCGGCATGGCACCGGCATGGCACCGGCATGGCACCGGCATGGCACCGGCATGGCACGGAATGGCACGGAATGGCATGGAATGGCATGGAATGGCATGGAATGGCATGGAATGGCATGGAATGGCATGGAATGGCATGGAATGGCATGGAATGGCATGGAATGGCATGGAATGGCATGGAATGGCATGGAATGGCATGGAACGGCATGGAACGGCATGGCACGGCATGGCACGGCATGGCACGGCATGGCACGGCATGGCACGGCATGGCACCGGCATGGCACCGGCATGGCACCGGCATGGCACCGGCATGGCACGGCATGGCACCGGCATGGCACCGGCATGGCACGGCATGGCACCGGCATGGAACGGCATGGCACCGGCATGGCACGGCATGGCACCGGCATGGCACGGCATGGCACCGGCATGGCACGGCATGGCACCGGCATGGCACGGCATGGCACCGGCATGGCACCGGCATGGCACGGCATGGCACCGGCATGGAACGGCATGGCACCGGCATGGAACGGCTTGGCACGGCATGGCACGGCATGGCACGGCATGGCACGGCATGGCACCGGCATGGCACGGCATGACACCGGCATGGCACGGCATGGCACCGGCATGGCACGGCATGGCACCGGCATGGCACCGGCATGGCACGGCATGGCACCGGCATGGCACGGCATGGCACCGGCATGGCACGGCATGGAATGGCATTGAATGGCATGGAATGGCATGGAATGGCATGGAATGGCATGGAATGGCATGGAATGGCATGGAATGGCATGGAATGGCATGGAATGGCATGGAATGGCATGGAATGGCATGGAATGGCATGGAATGGCATGGAATGGCATGGAATGGCATGGAATGGCATGGAATGGCATGGAATGGCATGGAATGGCATGGAATGGCATGGAATGGCATGGAATGGCATGGAATGGCATGGAATGGCATGGAATGGCATGGAATGGCATGGAATGGCATGGAATGGCATGGAATGGCATGGAATGGCATGGAATGGCATGGAATGGCATGGAATGGCATGGAATGGCATGGAATGGCATGGAATGGCATGGAATGGCATGGAATGGCATGGAATGGCATGGAATGGCATGGAATGGCATGGAATGGCATGGAATGGCATGGAATGGCATGGAATGGCATGGAATGGCATGGAATGGCATGGAATGGCATGGAATGGCATGGAATGGCATTGAATGGCATGGAAAGGCATGGAATGGCATGGAACGGCATGGAATGGCATGGAACGGCATGGAACGGCATGGCACGGCATGGCACGGCATGGCACGGCATGGCACGGCATGGCACCGGCATGGCACCGGCATGGCACCGGCATGGCACCGGCATGGCACGGCATGGCACCGGCATGGCACCGGCATGGCACGGCATGGCACCGGCATGGCACGGCATGGCACCGGCATGGCACGGCATGGCACCGGCATGGCACGGCATGGCACCGGCATGGCACCGGCATGGCACGGCATGGCACCGGCATGGCACGGCATGGCTCCGGCATGGCACCGGCATGGCACGGCATGGCACCGGCATGGCACGGCATGGCACCGGCATGGCACGGCATGGCACCGGCATGGCACGGCATGGCACCGGCATGGCACGGCATGGCACGGCATGGCACGGCATGGAATGGCATGGAATGGCATGGAATGGCATGGAATGGCATGGAATGGCATGGAATGGCATGGAATGGCATGGAATGGCATGGAATGGCATGGAATGGCATGGCACCGGCATGGCACCGGCATGGCACCGGCATGGCACGGCATGGCACCGGCATGGCACGGCATGGCACGGAATGGCATGGAATGGCATGGAATGGCATGGAATGGCATGGAATGGCATGGAATGGCATGGAATGGCATGGAATGGCATGGAATGGCATGGAATGGCATGGAATGGCATGGAATGGCATGGAATGGCATGGAATGGCATGGCACCGGCATGGCACCGGCATGGCACCGGCATGGCACGGCATGGCACCGGCATGGCACGGCATGGCACGGAATGGCATGGAATGGCATGGAATGGCATGGAATGGCATGGAATGGCATGGAATGGCATGGAATGGCATGGAATGGCATGGAATGGCATGGAATGGCATGGAATGGCATGGAATGGCATGGAATGGCATGGAATGGCATGGAATGGCATGGAATGGCATGGAATGGCATGGAATGGCATGGAATGGCATGGAATGGCATGGAATGGCATGGAATGGCATGGAATGGCATGGAATGGCATGGAATGGCATGGAATGGCATGGAATGGCATGGAATGGCATGGAATGGCATGGCACCGGCATGGAATGGCATGGAATGGCATGGAATGGCATGGCACCGGCATGGCACGGCATGGCACCGGCATGGCACGGCATGGCACCGGCATGGCACGGCATGGCACCGGCATGGCACGGCATGGCACCGGCATGGCACGGCATGGCACCGGCATGGCACGGCATGGCACGGCATGGCACCGGCATGGCACGGCATGGCACGGCATGGCACGGCATTGAATGGCATGGCACGGCATTGAATGGCATGGAATGGCATGGAATGGCATGGAATGGCATGGAATGGCATGGAATGGCATGGAATGGCATGGAATGGCATGGAATGGCATGGAATGGCATGGAATGGCATGGAATGGCATGGAATGGCATGGAATGGCATGGAATGGCATGGATTGGCATGGCACCGGCATGGCACGGAATGGCATGGAATGGCATGGAATGGCATGGAATGGCATGGAATGGCATGGAATGGCATGGAATGGCATGGAATGGCATGGAATGGCATGGAATGGCATGGAATGGCATGGAATGGCATGGCACCGGCATGGCACCGGCATGGCACGGCATGGCACCGGCATGGCACCGGCATGGCACCGGCATGGCACGGCATGGCACCGGCATGGCACGGCATGGCACGGCATGGCACGGCATGGCACCGGCATGGCACGGCATGGCACCGGCATGGCACGGCATGGCACCGGCATGGCACGGCATGGCACCGGCATGGCACGGCATGGCACCGGCATGGCACGGCATGGCACCGGCATGGCACGGCATGGCACCGGCATGGCACGGCATGGCACCGGCATGGCACGGCATGGCACCGGCATGGCACGGCATGGCACCGGCATGGCACGGCATGGCACCGGCATGGCACGGCATGGCACCGGCATGGCACGGCATGGCACCGGCATGGCACGGCATGGCACCGGCATGGCACGGCATGGCACCGGCATGGCACGGCATGGCACCGGCATGGCACGGCATGGCACCGGCATGGCACGGCATGGCACGGCATGGAATGGCATGGCACGGCATGGCACGGCATGGAATGGCATGGCACGGCATGGAATGGCATTGAATGGCATTGAATGGCATGGAATGGCATGGAATGGCATGGCACCGCATGGCACGGCATGGCACGGCATGGCACGGCATGGCACGGCATGGCACGGCATGGCACGGCATTGAATGGCATGGAATGGCATGGAATGGCATGGAATGGCATGGAATGGCATGGAATGGCATGGAATGGCATGGAATGGCATGGAATGGCATGGAATGGCATGGAATGGCATGGAATGGCATGGAATGGCATGGAATGGCATGGAATGGCATGGAATGGCATGGAATGGCATGGAATGGCATGGAATGGCATGGAATGGCATGGAATGGCATGGAATGGCATGGAATGGCATGGAATGGCATGGAATGGCATGGAATGGCATGGAATGGCATGGAATGGCATGGAATGGCATGGAATGGCATGGAATGGCATGGAATGGCATGGCACCGGCATGGCACCGGCATGGCACCGGCATGGCACCGGCATGGCACCGGCATGGCACCGGCATGGCACCGGCATGGCACCGGCATGGCACCGGCATGGCACCGGCATGGCACCGGCATGGCACCGGCATGGCACCGGCATGGCACCGCATGGCACCGGCATGGCACGGCATGGCACGCCATGGCACCGGCATGGCACGGCATGGCACCGGCATGGCACGGCATGGCACCGGCATGGCACGGCATGGCACCGGCATGGCACGGCATGGCACCGGCATGGCACGGCATGGCACCGGCATGGCACGGCATGGCACCGGCATGGCACGGCATGGCACCGGCATGGCACGGCATGGCACCGGCATGGCACGGCATGGCACCGGCATGGCACGGCATGGCACCGGCATGGCACGGCATGGCACCGGCATGGCACGGCATGGCACCGGCATGGCACGGCATGGCACCGGCATGGCACGGCATGGCACCGGCATGGCACGGCATGGCACGGCATGGAATGGCATGGCACGGCATGGAATGGCATTGAATGGCATTGAATGGCATGGAATGGCATGGAATGGCATGGAATGGCATGGCACCGGCATGGAATGGCATGGAATGGCATGGAATGGCATGGAATGGCATGGAATGGCATGGCACCGGCATGGCACCGGCATGGCACCGGCATGGCACGGCATGGCACCGGCATGGCACGGCATGGCACGGAATGGCATGGAATGGCATGGAATGGCATGGAATGGCATGGAATGGCATGGAATGGCATGGAATGGCATGGAATGGCATGGAATGGCATGGAATGGCATGGAATGGCATGGAATGGCATGGAATGGCATGGAATGGCATGGCACCGGCATGGCACCGGCATGGCACCGGCATGGCACCGGCATGGCACCGGCATGGCACCGGCATGGCACCGGCATGGCACGGCATGGCACCGGCATGGCACGGCATGGCACGGAATGGCATGGAATGGCATGGAATGGCATGGAATGGCATGGAATGGCATGGAATGGCATGGAATGGCATGGAATGGCATGGAATGGCATGGAATGGCATGGCACCGGCATGGAATGGCATGGAATGGCATGGAATGGCATGGCACCGGCATGGCACGGCATGGCACCGGCATGGCACGGCATGGCACCGGCATGGCACGGCATGGCACCGGCATGGCACGGCATGGCACCGGCATGGCACGGCATGGCACCGGCATGGCACGGCATGGCACGGCATGGCACCGGCATGGCACGGCATGGCACGGCATGGCACGGCATTGAATGGCATGGCACGGCATTGAATGGCATGGAATGGCATGGAATGGCATGGAATGGCATGGAATGGCATGGAATGGCATGGAATGGCATGGAATGGCATGGAATGGCATGGAATGGCATGGAATGGCATGGAATGGCATGGAATGGCATGGAATGGCATGGAATGGCATGGAATGGCATGGATTGGCATGGCACCGGCATGGCACGGAATGGCATGGAATGGCATGGAATGGCATGGAATGGCATGGAATGGCATGGAATGGCATGGAATGGCATGGAATGGCATGGAATGGCATGGAATGGCATGGAATGGCATGGAATGGCATGGAATGGCATGGCACCGGCATGGCACCGGCATGGCACGGCATGGCACCGGCATGGCACCGGCATGGCACCGGCATGGCACGGCATGGCACCGGCATGGCACGGCATGGCACGGCATGGCACGGCATGGAATGGCATTGAATGGCATTGAATGGCATGGAATGGCATGGAATGGCATGGAATGGCATGGAATGGCATGGAATGGCATGGAATGGCATGGAATGGCATGGCACGGCATGGCACGGCATTGAATGGCATGGAATGGCATGGAATGGCATGGAATGGCATGGAATGGCATGGAATGGCATGGAATGGCATGGAATGGCATGGAATGGCATGGAATGACATGGAATGGCATGGAATGGCATGGAATGGCATGGAATGGCATGGAATGGCATGGAATGGCATGGAATGGCATGGAATGGCATGGAATTGCATGGAATGGCATGGAATGGCATGGAATGGCATGGAATGGCATGGAATGGCATGGAATGGCATGGAATGGCATGGAATGGCATGGAATGGCATGGAATGGCATGGAATGGCATGGAATGGCATGGAATGGCATGGAATTGCATGGAATGGCATGGAATTGCATGGAATGGCATGGAATGGCATGGAATGGCATGGAATGGCATGGAATGGCATGGAATGGCATGGAATGGCATGGCACCGGCATGGCACCGGCATGGCACCGGCATGGCACCGGCATGGCACCGGCATGGCACCGGCATGGCACCGGCATGGCACCGGCATGGCACGGCATGGCACCGGCATGGCACCGGCATGGCACGGCATGGCACCGGCATGGCACGGCATGGCTCCGGCATGGCACCGGCATGGCACGGCATGGCACCGGCATGGCACGGCATGGCACGGCATGGCACCGGCATGGCACGGCATGGCACCGGCATGGCACGGCATGGCACCGGCATGGCACGGCATGGCACCGGCATGGAATGGCATGGAATGGCATGGAATGGCATGGAATGGCATGGAATGGCATGGAATGGCATGGAATGGCATGGAATGGCATGGCACGGCATTGAATGGCATGGAATGGCATGGCACGGCATTGAATGGCATGGCACGGCATTGAATGGCATGGAATGGCATGGAATGGCATGGAATGGCATGGAATGGCATGGAATGGCATGGAATGGCATGGAATGGCATGGAATGGCATGGAATGGCATGGAATGGCATGGAATGGCATGGAATGGCATGGAATGGCATGGAATGGCATGGAATGGCATGGAATGGCATGGAATGGCATGGAATGGCATGGAATGGCATGGAATGGCATGGAATGGCATGGAATGGCATGGAATGGCATGGAATGGCATGGAATGGCATGGAATGGCATGGAATGGCATGGAATGGCATGGAATGGCATGGAATGGCATGGAATGGCATGGAATGGCATGGAATGGCATGGAATGGCATGGAATGGCATGGAATGGCATGGAATGGCATGGAATGGCATGGCACCGGCATGGAATGGCATGGAATGGCATGGAATGGCATGGAATGGCATGGCACCGGCATGGCACCGGCATGGCACCGGCATGGCACGGCATGGCACCGGCATGGCACGGCATGGCACCGGCATGGCACGGCATGGCACCGGCATGGCACGGCGTGGCACCGGCATGGCACCGGCATGGCACCGGCATGGCACCGGCATGGCACGGCATGGCACCGGCATGGCACCGGCATGGCACGGCATGGCACCGGCATGGCACGGCATGGCACCGGCATGGCACCGGCATGGCACGGCATGGCACCGGCATGGCACGGCATGGCACCGGCATGGCACGGCATGGCACCGGCATGGCACGGCATGGCACCGGCATGGCACGGCATGGCACGGCATGGAATGGCATGGAATGGCATGGAATGGCATGGAATGGCATGGAATGGCATGGAATGGCATGGAATGGCATGGAATTGCATGGAATGGCATGGAATGGCATGGAATAGCATGGCACCGGCATGGAATAGCATGGCACCGGCATGGAATGGCATGGAATGGCATGGAATGGCATGGAATGGCATGGCACCGGCATGGCACCGGCATGGCACCGGCATGGCACGGAATGGCATGGAATGGCATGGAATGGCATGGAATGGCATGGAATGGCATGGCACCGGCATGGCACCGGCATGGCACCGGCATGGCACCGGCATGGCACGGCATGGCACGGCATGGCACCGGCATGGCACGGCATGGCACCGGCATGGCACGGCATGGCACCGGCATGGCACGGCATGGAATGGCATGGAATGGCATGGAATGGCATGGAATGGCATGGAATGGCATGGAATGGCATGGAATGGCATGGAATGCCATGGAATGGCATGGAATGGCATGGAATTGCATGGAATGGCATGGAATGGCATGGAATGGCATGGAATGGCATGGAATGGCATGGAATGGCATGGAATGGCATGGAATGGCATGGAATGGCATGGAATGGCATGGAATGGCATGGAATGGCATGGAATGGCATGGAATGGCATGGAATGGCATGGCCCCGGCATGGAATGGCATGGAATGGCATGGAATGGCATGGCACGGCATGGCACCGGCATGGCACGGCATGGCACCGGCATGGCACGGCATGGCACCGGCATGGCACGGCATGGCACAGGCATGGCACGGCATGGCACCGGCATGACACGGCATGGCACCGGCATGGCACGGCATGGAATGGCATGGAATGGCATGGAATGGCATGGAATGGCATGGAATGGCATGGAATGGCATGGAATGGCATGGAATGGCATGGAATGGCATGGAATGGCATGGAATGGCATGGAATGGCATGGAATTGCATGGAATGGCATGGAATGGCATGGAATGGCATGGCACCGGCATGGAATGGCATGGAATGGCATGGAATGGCATGGCACCGGCATGGCACCGGCATGGCACCGGCATGGCACCGGCATGGCACCGGCATGGCACGGAATGGCACGGCATGGCACGGCATGGCACCGGCATGGCACGGCATGGCACCGGCATGGCACGGCATGGCACCGGCATGGCACCGGCATGGCACGGCATGGCACCGGCATGGCACGGCATGGCACCGGCATGGCACGGCATGGCACCGGCATGGCACGGCATGGCACCGGCATGGCACGGCATGGCACCGGCATGGCACGGCATGGTACGGCATGGCACCGGCATGGCACGGCATGGCACCGGCATGGCACGGCATGGCACCGGCATGGCACGGCATGGCACCGGCATGGCACGGCATGGCACCGGCATGGCACGGCATGGCACCGGCATGGCACGGCATGGCACCGGCATGGCACGGCATGGCACCGGCATGGCACGGCATGGCACCGGCATGGCACGGCATGGCACGGCATGGCACGGCATGGAATGGCATGGAATGGCATGGAATGGCATGGAATGGCATGGAATGGCATGGAATGGCATGGAATGGCATGGCACGGCATGGCACGGCATGGCACGGCATGGCACGGCATTGAATGGCATGGAATGGCATGGAATGGCATGGAATGGCATGGAATGGCATGGAATGGCATGGAATGGCATGGAATGGCATGGAATGGCATGGAATGGCCTGGAATTGCATGGAATGGCATGGAATGGCATGGAATGGCATGGAATGGCATGGAATGGCATGGAATGGCATGGAATGGCATGGAATGGCACGGCATGGCACCGGAATGGCACGGCATGGCACCGGCATGGCACGGCATGGCACCGGCATGGCACGGCATGGCACCGGCATGGCACGGCATGGCACCGGCATGGCACGGCATGGCACCGGCATGGCACGGCATGGCACCGGCATGGCACCGGCATGGCACCGGCATGGCACGGCATGGCACCGGCATGGCACGGCATGGCACGGCATGGCACCGGCATGGCACGGCATGGCACCGGCATGGCACGGCATGGCACCGGCATGGCACCGGCATGGCACGGCATGGCACCGGCATGGCACGGCATGGCACCGGCATGGCACGGCATGGCACCGGCATGGCACGGCATGGCACCGGCATGGCACGGCATGGCACGGCATGGCACGGCATGGCACGGCATGGCACGGCATGGCACGGCATGGCACGGCATGGCACCGGCATGGCACGGCATGGCACCGGCATGGCACCGGCATGGCACGGCATGGCACCGGCATGGAACGGCATGGCACCGGCATGGAACGGCTTGGCACGGCATGGCACGGCATGGCACGGCATGGCACGGCATGGCACCGGCATGGCACGGCATGACACCGGCATGGCACGGCATGGCACCGGCATGGCACGGCATGGCACCGGCATGGCACCGGCATGGCACGGCATGGCACCGGCATGGCACGGCATGGCACCGGCATGGCACGGCATGGAATGGCATTGAATGGCATGGAATGGCATGGAATGGCATGGAATGGCATGGAATGGCATGGAATGGCATGGAATGGCATGGAATGGCATGGAATGGCATGGAATGGCATGGAATGGCATGGAATGGCATGGAATGGCATGGAATGGCATGGAATGGCATGGAATGGCATGGAATGGCATGGAATGGCATGGAATGGCATGGAATGGCATGGAATGGCATGGAATGGCATGGAATGGCATGGAATGGCATGGAATGGCATGGAATGGCATGGAATGGCATGGAATGGCATGGAATGGCATGGAATGGCATGGAATGGCATGGAATGGCATGGAATGGCATGGAATGGCATGGAATGGCATGGAATGGCATGGAATGGCATGGAATGGCATGGAATGGCATGGCACGGCATTGAATGGCATGGAATGGCATGGAATGGCATGGAATGGCATGGAATGGCATGGAATGGCATGGAATGGCATGGAATGGCATGGAATGGCATGGAATGGCATGGAATGGCATGGAATGGCATGGAATGGCATGGAATGGCATGGAATGGCATGGAATGGCATGGAATGGCATGGAATGGCATGGAATGGCATGGAATGGCATGGAATGGCATGGAATGGCATGGAATGGCATGGAATGGCATGGAATGGCATGGAATGGCATGGAATGGCATGGAATGGCATGGAATGGCATGGAATGGCATGGAATGGCATGGAATGGCATGGAATGGCATGGAATGGCATGGAATGGCATGGAATGGCATGGAATGGCATGGAATGGCATGGAATGGCATGGAATGGCATGGAATGGCATGGAATGGCATGGAATTGCATGGAATGGCATGGAATGGCATGGAATGGCATGGAATGGCATGGCACCGGCATGGCACCGGCATGGCACCGGCATGGCACCGGCATGGCACGGAATGGCATGGAATGGCATGGAATGGCATGGAATGGCATGGAATGGCATGGAATGGCATGGAATGGCATGGAATGGCATGGCACCGGCATGGCACGGCATGGCACCGGCATGTCACCGGCATGGCACCGGCATGGCACCGGCATGGCACCGGCATGGCACCGGCATGGCACCGGCATGGCACGGAATGGCACGGAATGGCATGGAATGGCATGGAATGGCATGGAATGGCATGGAATGGCATGGAATGGCATGGAATGGCATGGAATGGCATGGAATGGCATGGAATGGCATGGAATGGCATGGAATGGCATGGAATGGCATGGAACGGCATGGAACGGCATGGAACGGCATGGCACGGCATGGCACGGCATGGCACGGCATGGCACCGGCATGGCACCGGCATGGCACCGGCATGGCACCGGCATGGCACGGCATGGCACCGGCATGGCACCGGCATGGCACGGCATGGCACCGGCATGGCACGGCATGGCACCGGCATGGCACGGCATGGCACCGGCATGGCACGGCATGGCACCGGCATGGCACGGCATGGCACCGGCATGGCACGGCATGGCACCGGCATGGCACGGCATGGCACCGGCATGGCACCGGCATGGCACGGCATGGCACCGGCATGGAACGGCATGGCACCGGCATGGAACGGCTTGGCACGGCATGGCACGGCATGGCACGGCATGGCACGGCATGGCACCGGCATGGCACGGCATGACACCGGCATGGCACGGCATGGCACCGGCATGGCACGGCATGGCACCGGCATGGCACCGGCATGGCACGGCATGGCACCGGCATGGCACGGCATGGCACCGGCATGGCACGGCATGGAATGGCATTGAATGGCATGGAATGGCATGGAATGGCATGGAATGGCATGGAATGGCATGGAATGGCATGGAATGGCATGGAATGGCATGGAATGGCATGGAATGGCATGGAATGGCATGGAATGGCATGGAATGGCATGGAATGGCATGGAATGGCATGGAATGGCATGGAATGGCATGGAATGGCATGGAATGGCATGGAATGGCATGGAATGGCATGGAATGGCATGGAATGGCATGGAATGGCATGGAATGGCATGGAATGGCATGGAATGGCATGGAATGGCATGGAATGGCATGGAATGGCATGGAATGGCATGGAATGGCATGGAATGGCATGGAATGGCATGGAATGGCATGGAATGGCATGGCACGGCATTGAATGGCATGGAATGGCATGGAATGGCATGGAATGGCATGGAATGGCATGGAATGGCATGGAATGGCATGGAATGGCATGGAATGGCATGGAATGGCATGGAATGTCATGGAATGGCATGGAATGGCATGGAATGGCATGGAATGGCATGGAATGGCATGGAATGGCATGGAATGGCATGGAATGGCATGGAATGGCATGGAATGGCATGGAATGGCATGGAATGGCATGGAATGGCATGGAATGGCATGGCACGGCATTGAATGGCATGGAATGGCATGGAATGGCATGGAATGGCATGGAATGGCATGGAATGGCATGGAATGGCATGGAATGGCATGGAATGGCATGGAATGGCATGGAATGGCATGGAATGGCATGGAATGGCATGGAATGGCATGGAATGGCATGGAATGGCATGGAATGGCATGGCACCGGCATGGCACGGAATGGCATGGAATGGCATGGAATGGCATGGAATGGCATGGAATGGCATGGAATGGCATGGCACCGGCATGGCACCGGCATGGCACGGCATGGCACCGGCATGGCACGGCATGGCACCGGCATGGCACCGGCATGGCACCGGCATGGCACCGGCATGGCACGGCATGGCACCGGCATGGCACGGCATGGCACGGCATGGCACGGCATGGCACGGCATGGCACCGGCATGGCACGGCATGGCACCGGCATGGCACGGCATGGCACCGGCATGGCACGGCATGGCACCGGCATGGCACGGCATGGCACCGGCATGGCACGGCATTGCACCGGCATGGCACGGCATGGCACGGCATGGAATGGCATGGCACGGCATGGAATGGCATTGAATGGCATTGAATGGCATGGAATGGCATGGAATGGCATGGAATGGCATGGCACCGCATGGCACGGCATGGCACGGCATGGCACGGCATGGCACGGCATGGCACGGCATTGAATGGCATGGAATGGCATGGAATGGCATGGAATGGCATGGAATGGCATGGAATGGCATGGAATGGCATGGAATGGCATGGAATGGCATGGAATGGCATGGAATGGCATGGAATGGCATGGAATGGCATGGAATGGCATGGAATGGCATGGAATGGCATGGAATGGCATGGCACCGGCATGGAATGGCATGGAATGGCATGGAATGGCATGGAATGGCATGGAATGGCATGGCACCGGCATGGCACCGGCATGGCACCGGCATGGCACGGCATGGCACCGGCATGGCACGGCATGGCACGGAATGGCATGGAATGGCATGGAATGGCATGGAATGGCATGGAATGGCATGGAATGGCATGGAATGGCATGGAATGGCATGGAATGGCATGGAATGGCATGGAATGGCATGGAATGGCATGGAATGGCATGGAATGGCATGGCACCGGCATGGCACCGGCATGGCACCGGCATGGCACGGCATGGCACCGGCATGGCACGGCATGGCACCGGCATGGCACGGCATGGCACCGGCATGGCACGGCATGGCACGGAATGGCATGGAATGGCATGGAATGGCATGGAATGGCATGGAATGGCATGGAATGGCATGGAATGGCATGGAATGGCATGGAATGGCATGGAATGGCATGGAATGGCATGGAATGGCATGGAATGGCATGGAATGGCATGGAATGGCATGGAATGGCATGGAATGGCATGGCACCGGCATGGAATGGCATGGAATGGCATGGAATGGCATGGCACCGGCATGGCACGGCATGGCACCGGCATGGCACGGCATGGCACCGGCATGGCACGGCATGGCACCGGCATGGCACGGCATGGCACCGGCATGGCACGGCATGGCACCGGCATGGCACGGCATGGCACGGCATGGCACCGGCATGGCACGGCATGGCACGGCATGGCACGGCATTGAATGGCATGGCACGGCATTGAATGGCATGGCACGGCATTGAATGGCATGGAATGGCATGGAATGGCATGGAATGGCATGGAATGGCATGGAATGGCATGGAATGGCATGGAATGGCATGGAATGGCATGGAATGGCATGGAATGGCATGGAATGGCATGGAATGGCATGGAATGGCATGGAATGGCATGGATTGGCATGGCACCGGCATGGCACGGAATGGCATGGAATGGCATGGAATGGCATGGAATGGCATGGAATGGCATGGAATGGCATGGAATGGCATGGAATGGCATGGAATGGCATGGAATGGCATGGAATGGCATGGAATGGCATGGAATGGCATGGCACCGGCATGGCACCGGCATGGCACGGCATGGCACCGGCATGGCACCGGCATGGCACCGGCATGGCACGGCATGGCACCGGCATGGCACGGCATGGCACGGCATGGCACGGCATGGCACCGGCATGGCACGGCATGGCACCGGCATGGCACGGCATGGCACCGGCATGGCACGGCATGGCACCGGCATGGCACGGCATGGCACCGGCATGGCACGGCATGGCACCGGCATGGCACGGCATGGCACCGGCATGGCACGGCATGGCACCGGCATGGCACGGCATGGCACCGGCATGGCACGGCATGGCACCGGCATGGCACGGCATGGCACCGGCATGGCACGGCATGGCACCGGCATGGCACGGCATGGCACCGGCATGGCACGGCATGGCACCGGCATGGCACGGCATGGCACCGGCATGGCACGGCATGGCACCGGCATGGCACGGCATGGCACCGGCATGGCACGGCATGGCACGGCATGAAATGGCATGGCACGGCATGGAATGGCATTGAATGGCATTGAATGGCATGGAATGGCATGGAATGGCATGGAATGGCATGGAATGGCATGGCACCGCATGGCACGGCATGGCACGGCATGGCACGGCATGGCACGGCATGGCACGGCATTGAATGGCATGGAATGGCATGGAATGGCATGGAATGGCATGGAATGGCATGGAATGGCATGGAATGGCATGGAATGGCATGGAATGGCATGGAATGGCATGGAATGGCATGGAATGGCATGGAATGGCATGGAATGGCATGGAATGGCATGGAATGGCATGGAATGGCATGGAATGGCATGGAATGGCATGGAATGGCATGGAATGGCATGGAATGGCATGGAATGGCATGGAATGGCATGGCACCGGCATGGAATGGCATGGAATGGCATGGAATGGCATGGCACCGGCATGGCACCGGCATGGCACCGGCATGGCACCGGCATGGCACGGCATGGCACGGAATGGCATGGAATGGCATGGAATGGCATGGAATGGCATGGAATGGCATGGAATGGCATGGAATGGCATGGAATGGCATGGAATGGCATGGAGTGGCATGGAATGGCATGGAATGGCATGGAATGGCATGGAATGGCATGGCACCGGCATGGCACCGGCATGGCACCGGCATGGCACGGAATGGCATGGCATGGCATGGAATGGCATGGAATGGCATGGAATGGCATGGAATGGCATGGAATGGCATGGAATGGCATGGAATGGCATGGAATGGCATGGAATGGCATGGAATGGCATGGAATGGCATGGAATGGCATGGCACCGGCATGGCACCGGCATGGCACCGGCATGGCACCGGCATGGCACCGGCATGGCACCGGCATGGCACCGGCATGGCACCGGCATGGCACCGGCATGGCACCGGCATGGCACCGGCATGGCACCGGCATGGCACCGGCATGGCACCGCATGGCACCGGCATGGCACGGCATGGCACGGCATGGCACGGCATGGCACGGCATGGCACGGCATGGCACCGGCATGGCACGGCATGGCACCGGCATGGCACGGCATGGCACCGGCATGGCACGGCATGGCACCGGCATGGCACGGCATGGCACCGGCATGGCACGGCATGGCACCGGCATGGCACGTCATGGCACCGGCATGGCACGGCATGGCACCGGCATGGCACGGCATGGCACCGGCATGGCACGGCATGGCACCGGCATGGCACGGCATGGCACCGGCATGGCACGGCATGGCACCGGCATGGCACGGCATGGCACCGGCATGGCACGGCATGGCACCGGCATGGCACGGCATGGCACCGGCATGGCACGTCATGGCACCGGCATGGCACGGCATGGCACCGGCATGGCACGGCATGGCACCGGCATGGCACGGCATGGCACCGGCATGGCACGGCATGGCACCGGCATGGCACGGCATGGCACCGGCATGGCACGGCATGGCACCGGCATGGCACGGCATGGCACCGGCATGGCACGGCATGGCACCGGCATGGCACGGCATGGCACCGGCATGGCACGGCATGGCACCGGCATGGCACGGCATGGCACGGCATGGCACGGCATGGCACGGCATGGAATGGCATTGAATGGCATTGAATGGCATGGAATGGCATGGAATGGCATGGAATGGCTTGGAATGGCATGGAATGGCATGGAATGGCATGGAATGGCATGGAATGGCATGGAATGGCATGGAATGGCATGGAATGGCATGGAATGGCATGGAATGGCATGGAATGGCATGGAATGGCATGGAATGGCATGGAATGGCATGGAATGGCATGGAATGGCATGGAATGGCATGGAATGGCATGGAATGGCATGGAATGGCATGGAATGGCATGGAATGGCATGGAATGGCATGGAATGGCATGGCACCGGCATGGCACGGCATGGCACCGGCATGGCACGGCATGGCACCGGCATGGCACGGCATGGCACCGGCATGGCACCGGCATGGCACCGGCATGGCACCGGCATGGCACCGGCATGGCACCGGCATGGCACCGGCATGGCACCGGCATGGCACGGCATGGCACCGGCATGGCACGGCATGGCACCGGCATGGCACGGCATGGCACCGGCATGGCACGGCATGGCACCGGCATGGCACCGGCATGGCACGGCATGGCACCGGCATGGCACCGGCATGGCACGGCATGGCACCGGCATGGCACGGCATGGCACCGGCATGGCACCGGCATGGCACGGCATGGCACCGGCATGGCACGGCATGGCTCCGGCATGGCACCGGCATGGCACCGGCATGGCACCGGCATGGCACCGGCATGGCATGGCATGGCACCGGCATGGCACGGCATGGCACCGGCATGGCACGGCATGGCACCGGCATGGCACGGCATGGCACCGGCATGGCACGGCATGGCACCGGCATGGCACGGCATGGCACGGCATGGCACGGCATGGAATGGCATGGAATGGCATGGAATGGCATGGAATGGCATGGAATGGCATGGAATGGCATGGAATGGCATGGAATGGCATGGAATGGCATGGAATGGCATGGAATGGCATGGAATGGCATGGAATGGCATGGAATGGCATGGAATGGCATGGAATGGCATGGAATGGCATGGCACGGCATTGAATGGCATGGAATGGCATGGAATGGCATGGAATGGAATGGAATGGCATGGAATGGCATGGAATGGAATGGAATGGCATGGAATGGCATGGAATGGCATGGAATGGCATGGAATGGCATGGAATGGCATGGAATGGCATGGAATGGCATGGAATGGCATGGAATGGCATGGAATGGCATGGAATGGCATGTCACCGGCATGGAATGGCATGGAATGGCATGGCACCGGCATGGAATGGCATGGCACCGGCATGGCACGGAATGGCATGGAATGGCATGGAATGGCATGGAATGGCATGGAATGGCATGGAATGGCATGGAATGGCATGGAATGGCATGGAATGGCATGGAATGGCATGGAATGGCACGGCATGGCACCGGCATGGCACGGCATGGCACCGGCATGGCACGGCATGGCACCGGCATGGCACGGCATGGCACGGCATGGCACGGCATGGCACGGCATGGCACGGCATGGCACGGCATGGCACGGCATGGCACGGCATGGCACGGCATGGCACGGCATGGCACGGCATGGCACGGCATGGCACGGCATGGCACGGCATGGAATGGCATGGAATGGCATGGAATGGCATGGCACCGCATGGCACGGCATGGAATGGCATGGAATGGCATGGAATGGCATGGAATGGCATGGAATGGCATGGAATGGCATGGAATGGCATGGAATGGCATGGAATGGCATGGAATGGCATGGATTGGCATGGAATGGCATGGAATGGCATGGAATGGCATGGAATGGCATGGAATGGCATGGAATGGCATGGAATGGCATGGAATGGCATGGAATGGCATGGAATGGCATGGAATGGCATGGAATGGCATGGAATTGCATGGAATGGCATGGAATGGCATGGAATGGCATGGAATGGCATGGAATGGCATGGCACCGGCATGGCACCGGCATGGCACCGGCATGGCACCGGCATGGCACGGAATGGCATGGAATGGCATGGAATGGCATGGAATGGCATGGAATGGCATGGAATGGCATGGAATGGCATGGCACCGGCATGGCACGGCATGGCACCGGCATGTCACCGGCATGGCACCGGCATGGCACCGGCATGGCACCGGCATGGCACCGGCATGGCACCGGCATGGCACGGAATGGCACGGAATGGCATGGAATGGCATGGAATGGCATGGAATGGCATGGAATGGCATGGAATGGCATGGAATGGCATGGAATGGCATGGAATGGCATGGAATGGCATGGAATGGCATGGAATGGCATGGAATGGCATGGAATGGCATGGAATGGCATGGAATGGCATGGAACGGCATGGAACGGCATGGCACGGCATGGCACGGCATGGCACGGCATGGCACGGCATGGCACGGCATGGCACCGGCATGGCACCGGCATGGCACCGGCATGGCACCGGCATGGCACGGCATGGCACCGGCATGGCACCGGCATGGCACGGCATGGCACCGGCATGGAACGGCATGGCACCGGCATGGCACGGCATGGCACCGGCATGGCACGGCATGGCACCGGCATGGCACGGCATGGCACCGGCATGGCACGGCATGGCACCGGCATGGCACCGGCATGGCACGGCATGGCACCGGCATGGAACGGCATGGCACCGGCATGGAACGGCTTGGCACGGCATGGCACGGCATGGCACGGCATGGCACGGCATGGCACCGGCATGGCACGGCATGACACCGGCATGGCACGGCATGGCACCGGCATGGCACGGCATGGCACCGGCATGGCACCGGCATGGCACGGCATGGCACCGGCATGGCACGGCATGGCACCGGCATGGCACGGCATGGAATGGCATTGAATGGCATGGAATGGCATGGAATGGCATGGAATGGCATGGAATGGCATGGAATGGCATGGAATGGCATGGAATGGCATGGAATGGCATGGAATGGCATGGAATGGCATGGAATGGCATGGAATGGCATGGAATGGCATGGAATGGCATGGAATGGCATGGAATGGCATGGAATGGCATGGAATGGCATGGAATGGCATGGAATGGCATGGAATGGCATGGAATGGCATGGAATGGCATGGAATGGCATGGAATGGCATGGAATGGCATGGAATGGCATGGAATGGCATGGAATGGCATGGAATGGCATGGAATGGCATGGAATGGCATGGAATGGCATGGAATGGCATGGAATGGCATGGAATGGCATGGAATGGCATGGAATGGCATGGAATGGCATGGAATGGCATGGAATGGCATGGAATGGCATGGAATGGCATGGAATGGCATGGAATGGCATGGAATGGCATGGAATGGCATGGAATGGCATGGAATGGCATGGAATGGCATGGAATGGCATGGAATGGCATTGAATGGCATGGAAAGGCATGGAATGGCATGGAACGGCATGGAATGGCATGGAACGGCATGGAACGGCATGGCACGGCATGGCACGGCATGGCACGGCATGGCACGGCATGGCACCGGCATGGCACCGGCATGGCACCGGCATGGCACCGGCATGGCACGGCATGGCACCGGCATGGCACCGGCATGGCACGGCATGGCACCGGCATGGCACGGCATGGCACCGGCATGGCACGGCATGGCACCGGCATGGCACGGCATGGCACCGGCATGGCACCGGCATGGCACGGCATGGCACCGGCATGGCACGGCATGGCTCCGGCATGGCACCGGCATGGCACGGCATGGCACCGGCATGGCACGGCATGGCACCGGCATGGCACGGCATGGCACCGGCATGGCACGGCATGGCACCGGCATGGCACGGCATGGCACGGCATGGCACGGCATGGAATGGCATGGAATGGCATGGAATGGCATGGAATGGCATGGAATGGCATGGAATGGCATGGAATGGCATGGAATGGCATGGAATGGCATGGAATGGCATGGAATGGCATGGAATGGCATGGAATGGCATGGAATGGCATGGAATGGCATGGAATGGCATGGAATGGCATGGAATGGCATGGAATGGCATGGAATGGCATGGAATGGCATGGAATGGCATGGAATGGCATGGAATGGCATGGAATGGCATGGAATGGCATGGAATGGCATGGAATGGCATGGAATGGCATGGAATGGCATGGAATGGCATGGAATGGCATGGAATGGCATGGAATGGCATGGAATGGCATGGAATGGCATGGAATGGCATGGAATGGCATGGAATGGCATGGAATGGCATGGAATGGCATGGAATGGCATGGAATGGCATGGCACGGCATTGAATGGCATGGAATGGCATGGAATGGCATGGAATGGCATGGAATGGCATGGAATGGCATGGAATGGCATGGAATGGCATGGAATGGCATGGAATGGCATGGAATGGCATGGAATGGCATGGAATGGCATGGAATGGCATGGAATGGCATGGAATGGCATGGAATGGCATGGAATGGCATGGAATGGCATGGAATGGCATGGAATGGCATGGAATGGCATGGCACGGCATTGAATGGCATGGAATGGCATGGAATGGCATGGAATGGCATGGAATGGCATGGAATGGCATGGAATGGCATGGAATGGCATGGAATGGCATGGAATGGCATGGAATGGCATGGAATGGCATGGAATGGCATGGAATGGCATGGAATGGCATGGAATGGCATGGAATGGCATGGAATGGCATGGAATGGCATGGAATGGCATGGAATGGCATGGAATGGCATGGAATGGCATGGCACCGGCATGGCACGGAATGGCATGGAATGGCATGGAATGGCATGGAATGGCATGGAATGGCATGGAATGGCATGGCACCGGCATGGCACCGGCATGGCACGGCATGGCACCGGCATGGCACGGCATGGCACCGGCATGGCACCGGCATGGCACCGGCATGGCACCGGCATGGCACGGCATGGCACCGGCATGGCACGGCATGGCACGGCATGGCACGGCATGGCACGGCATGGCACGGCATGGCACGGCATGGCACGGCATGGCACCGGCATGGCACGGCATGGCACCGGCATGGCACGGCATGGCACCGGCATGGCACGGCATGGCACCGGCATGGCACGGCATGGCACCGGCATGGCACGGCATGGCACCGGCATGGCACGGCATGGCACGGCATGGAATGGCATGGCACGGCATGGAATGGCATTGAATGGCATTGAATGGCATGGAATGGCATGGAATGGCATGGAATGGCATGGCACCGGCATGGAATGGCATGGAATGGCATGGAATGGCATGGAATGGCATGGAATGGCATGGCACCGGCATGGCACCGGCATGGCACCGGCATGGCACGGCATGGCACCGGCATGGCACGGCATGGCACGGAATGGCATGGAATGGCATGGAATGGCATGGAATGGCATGGAATGGCATGGAATGGCATGGAATGGCATGGAATGGCATGGAATGGCATGGAATGGCATGGAATGGCATGGAATGGCATGGAATGGCATGGCACCGGCATGGCACCGGCATGGCACCGGCATGGCACGGCATGGCACCGGCATGGCACGGCATGGCACGGAATGGCATGGAATGGCATGGAATGGCATGGAATGGCATGGAATGGCATGGAATGGCATGGAATGGCATGGAATGGCATGGAATGGCATGGAATGGCATGGAATGGCATGGAATGGCATGGAATGGCATGGAATGGCATGGAATGGCATGGAATGGCATGGAATGGCATGGAATGGCATGGAATGGCATGGAATGGCATGGAATGGCATGGAATGGCATGGAATGGCATGGAATGGCATGGAATGGCATGGAATGGCATGGAATGGCATGGAATGGCATGGAATGGCATGGAATGGCATGGCACCGGCATGGAATGGCATGGAATGGCATGGAATGGCATGGCACCGGCATGGCACGGCATGGCACCGGCATGGCACGGCATGGCACCGGCATGGCACGGCATGGCACCGGCATGGCACGGCATGGCACCGGCATGGCACGGCATGGCACCGGCATGGCACGGCATGGCACGGCATGGCACCGGCATGGCACGGCATGGCACGGCATGGCACGGCATTGAATGGCATGGCACGGCATTGAATGGCATGGAATGGCATGGAATGGCATGGAATGGCATGGAATGGCATGGAATGGCATGGAATGGCATGGAATGGCATGGAATGGCATGGAATGGCATGGAATGGCATGGAATGGCATGGAATGGCATGGAATGGCATGGAATGGCATGGATTGGCATGGCACCGGCATGGCACGGAATGGCATGGAATGGCATGGAATGGCATGGAATGGCATGGAATGGCATGGAATGGCATGGAATGGCATGGAATGGCATGGAATGGCATGGAATGGCATGGAATGGCATGGAATGGCATGGCACCGGCATGGCACCGGCATGGCACGGCATGGCACCGGCATGGCACCGGCATGGCACCGGCATGGCACGGCATGGCACCGGCATGGCACGGCATGGCACGGCATGGCACGGCATGGCACCGGCATGGCACGGCATGGCACCGGCATGGCACGGCATGGCACCGGCATGGCACGGCATGGCACCGGCATGGCACGGCATGGCACCGGCATGGCACGGCATGGCACCGGCATGGCACGGCATGGCACCGGCATGGCACGGCATGGCACCGGCATGGCACGGCATGGCACCGGCATGGCACGGCATGGCACCGGCATGGCACGGCATGGCACCGGCATGGCACGGCATGGCACCGGCATGGCACGGCATGGCACCGGCATGGCACGGCATGGCACCGGCATGGCACGGCATGGCACCGGCATGGCACGGCATGGCACGGCATGGAATGGCATGGCACGGCATGGCACGGCATGGAATGGCATGGCACGGCATGGAATGGCATTGAATGGCATTGAATGGCATGGAATGGCATGGAATGGCATGGCACCGCATGGCACGGCATGGCACGGCATGGCACGGCATGGCACGGCATGGCACGGCATGGCACGGCATTGAATGGCATGGAATGGCATGGAATGGCATGGAATGGCATGGAATGGCATGGAATGGCATGGAATGGCATGGAATGGCATGGAATGGCATGGAATGGCATGGAATGGCATGGAATGGCATGGAATGGCATGGAATGGCATGGAATGGCATGGAATGGCATGGAATGGCATGGAATGGCATGGAATGGCATGGAATGGCATGGAATGGCATGGAATGGCATGGAATGGCATGGAATGGCATGGAATGGCATGGAATGGCATGGAATGGCATGGAATGGCATGGAATGGCATGGAATGGCATGGAATGGCATGGCACCGGCATGGCACCGGCATGGCACCGGCATGGCACCGGCATGGCACCGGCATGGCACCGGCATGGCACCGGCATGGCACCGGCATGGCACCGGCATGGCACCGGCATGGCACCGGCATGGCACCGGCATGGCACCGGCATGGCACCGCATGGCACCGGCATGGCACGGCATGGCACGGCATGGCACCGGCATGGCACGGCATGGCACCGGCATGGCACGGCATGGCACCGGCATGGCACGGCATGGCACCGGCATGGCACGGCATGGCACCGGCATGGCACGGCATGGCACCGGCATGGCACGGCATGGCACCGGCATGGCACGGCATGGCACCGGCATGGCACGGCATGGCACCGGCATGGCACGGCATGGCACCGGCATGGCACGGCATGGCACCGGCATGGCACGGCATGGCACCGGCATGGCACGGCATGGCACCGGCATGGCACGGCATGGCACCGGCATGGCACGGCATGGCACGGCATGGAATGGCATGGCACGGCATGGAATGGCATTGAATGGCATTGAATGGCATGGAATGGCATGGAATGGCATGGAATGGCATGGCACCGGCATGGAATGGCATGGAATGGCATGGAATGGCATGGAATGGCATGGAATGGCATGGCACCGGCATGGCACCGGCATGGCACCGGCATGGCACGGCATGGCACCGGCATGGCACGGCATGGCACGGAATGGCATGGAATGGCATGGAATGGCATGGAATGGCATGGAATGGCATGGAATGGCATGGAATGGCATGGAATGGCATGGAATGGCA
Source organism: Cryptus armator (assembly GCA_963971235.1). Lineage (NCBI taxonomy): Eukaryota > Metazoa > Arthropoda > Insecta > Hymenoptera > Ichneumonidae > Cryptus > Cryptus armator. Next base: position 888,763 of record CAXARG010000249.1, on the reverse strand, counting down.
TGGAATGGCATGGAATGGCATGGAATGGCATGGAATGGCATGGCACCGGCATGGCACCGGCATGGCACCGGCATGGCACCGGCATGGCACCGGCATGGCACCGGCATGGCACCGGCATGGCACGGCATGGCACCGGCATGGCACGGCATGGCACGGAATGGCATGGAATGGCATGGAATGGCATGGAATGGCATGGAATGGCATGGAATGGCATGGAATGGCATGGAATGGCATGGAATGGCATGGAATGGCATGGCACCGGCATGGAATGGCATGGAATGGCATGGAATGGCATGGCACCGGCATGGCACGGCATGGCACCGGCATGGCACGGCATGGCACCGGCATGGCACGGCATGGCACCGGCATGGCACGGCATGGCACCGGCATGGCACGGCATGGCACCGGCATGGCACGGCATGGCACGGCATGGCACCGGCATGGCACGGCATGGCACGGCATGGCACGGCATTGAATGGCATGGCACGGCATTGAATGGCATGGAATGGCATGGAATGGCATGGAATGGCATGGAATGGCATGGAATGGCATGGAATGGCATGGAATGGCATGGAATGGCATGGAATGGCATGGAATGGCATGGAATGGCATGGAATGGCATGGAATGGCATGGAATGGCATGGATTGGCATGGCACCGGCATGGCACGGAATGGCATGGAATGGCATGGAATGGCATGGAATGGCATGGAATGGCATGGAATGGCATGGAATGGCATGGAATGGCATGGAATGGCATGGAATGGCATGGAATGGCATGGAATGGCATGGCACCGGCATGGCACCGGCATGGCACGGCATGGCACCGGCATGGCACCGGCATGGCACCGGCATGGCACGGCATGGCACCGGCATGGCACGGCATGGCACGGCATGGCACGGCATGGAATGGCATTGAATGGCATTGAATGGCATGGAATGGCATGGAATGGCATGGAATGGCATGGAATGGCATGGAATGGCATGGAATGGCATGGAATGGCATGGCACGGCATGGCACGGCATTGAATGGCATGGAATGGCATGGAATGGCATGGAATGGCATGGAATGGCATGGAATGGCATGGAATGGCATGGAATGGCATGGAATGGCATGGAATGACATGGAATGGCATGGAATGGCATGGAATGGCATGGAATGGCATGGAATGGCATGGAATGGCATGGAATGGCATGGAATGGCATGGAATTGCATGGAATGGCATGGAATGGCATGGAATGGCATGGAATGGCATGGAATGGCATGGAATGGCATGGAATGGCATGGAATGGCATGGAATGGCATGGAATGGCATGGAATGGCATGGAATGGCATGGAATTGCATGGAATGGCATGGAATTGCATGGAATGGCATGGAATGGCATGGAATGGCATGGAATGGCATGGAATGGCATGGAATGGCATGGAATGGCATGGCACCGGCATGGCACCGGCATGGCACCGGCATGGCACCGGCATGGCACCGGCATGGCACCGGCATGGCACCGGCATGGCACCGGCATGGCACGGCATGGCACCGGCATGGCACCGGCATGGCACGGCATGGCACCGGCATGGCACGGCATGGCTCCGGCATGGCACCGGCATGGCACGGCATGGCACCGGCATGGCACGGCATGGCACGGCATGGCACCGGCATGGCACGGCATGGCACCGGCATGGCACGGCATGGCACCGGCATGGCACGGCATGGCACCGGCATGGCACGGCATGGCACCGGCATGGAATGGCATGGAATGGCATGGAATGGCATGGAATGGCATGGAATGGCATGGAATGGCATGGAATGGCATGGAATGGCATGGCACGGCATTGAATGGCATGGAATGGCATGGCACGGCATTGAATGGCATGGCACGGCATTGAATGGCATGGAATGGCATGGAATGGCATGGAATGGCATGGAATGGCATGGAATGGCATGGAATGGCATGGAATGGCATGGAATGGCATGGAATGGCATGGAATGGCATGGAATGGCATGGAATGGCATGGAATGGCATGGAATGGCATGGAATGGCATGGAATGGCATGGAATGGCATGGAATGGCATGGAATGGCATGGAATGGCATGGAATGGCATGGAATGGCATGGAATGGCATGGAATGGCATGGAATGGCATGGAATGGCATGGAATGGCATGGAATGGCATGGAATGGCATGGAATGGCATGGAATGGCATGGAATGGCATGGAATGGCATGGAATGGCATGGAATGGCATGGAATGGCATGGAATGGCATGGAATGGCATGGAATGGCATGGAATGGCATGGCACCGGCATGGAATGGCATGGAATGGCATGGAATGGCATGGCACCGGCATGGCACCGGCATGGCACCGGCATGGCACGGCATGGCACCGGCATGGCACGGCATGGCACCGGCATGGCACGGCATGGCACCGGCATGGCACGGCGTGGCACCGGCATGGCACCGGCATGGCACCGGCATGGCACCGGCATGGCACGGCATGGCACCGGCATGGCACCGGCATGGCACGGCATGGCACCGGCATGGCACGGCATGGCACCGGCATGGCACCGGCATGGCACGGCATGGCACCGGCATGGCACGGCATGGCACCGGCATGGCACGGCATGGCACCGGCATGGCACGGCATGGCACCGGCATGGCACGGCATGGCACGGCATGGAATGGCATGGAATGGCATGGAATGGCATGGAATGGCATGGAATGGCATGGAATGGCATGGAATGGCATGGAATTGCATGGAATGGCATGGAATGGCATGGAATAGCATGGCACCGGCATGGAATAGCATGGCACCGGCATGGAATGGCATGGAATGGCATGGAATGGCATGGAATGGCATGGCACCGGCATGGCACCGGCATGGCACCGGCATGGCACGGAATGGCATGGAATGGCATGGAATGGCATGGAATGGCATGGAATGGCATGGCACCGGCATGGCACCGGCATGGCACCGGCATGGCACCGGCATGGCACGGCATGGCACGGCATGGCACCGGCATGGCACGGCATGGCACCGGCATGGCACGGCATGGCACCGGCATGGCACGGCATGGAATGGCATGGAATGGCATGGAATGGCATGGAATGGCATGGAATGGCATGGAATGGCATGGAATGGCATGGAATGCCATGGAATGGCATGGAATGGCATGGAATTGCATGGAATGGCATGGAATGGCATGGAATGGCATGGAATGGCATGGAATGGCATGGAATGGCATGGAATGGCATGGAATGGCATGGAATGGCATGGAATGGCATGGAATGGCATGGAATGGCATGGAATGGCATGGAATGGCATGGAATGGCATGGCCCCGGCATGGAATGGCATGGAATGGCATGGAATGGCATGGCACGGCATGGCACCGGCATGGCACGGCATGGCACCGGCATGGCACGGCATGGCACCGGCATGGCACGGCATGGCACAGGCATGGCACGGCATGGCACCGGCATGACACGGCATGGCACCGGCATGGCACGGCATGGAATGGCATGGAATGGCATGGAATGGCATGGAATGGCATGGAATGGCATGGAATGGCATGGAATGGCATGGAATGGCATGGAATGGCATGGAATGGCATGGAATGGCATGGAATGGCATGGAATTGCATGGAATGGCATGGAATGGCATGGAATGGCATGGCACCGGCATGGAATGGCATGGAATGGCATGGAATGGCATGGCACCGGCATGGCACCGGCATGGCACCGGCATGGCACCGGCATGGCACCGGCATGGCACGGAATGGCACGGCATGGCACGGCATGGCACCGGCATGGCACGGCATGGCACCGGCATGGCACGGCATGGCACCGGCATGGCACCGGCATGGCACGGCATGGCACCGGCATGGCACGGCATGGCACCGGCATGGCACGGCATGGCACCGGCATGGCACGGCATGGCACCGGCATGGCACGGCATGGCACCGGCATGGCACGGCATGGTACGGCATGGCACCGGCATGGCACGGCATGGCACCGGCATGGCACGGCATGGCACCGGCATGGCACGGCATGGCACCGGCATGGCACGGCATGGCACCGGCATGGCACGGCATGGCACCGGCATGGCACGGCATGGCACCGGCATGGCACGGCATGGCACCGGCATGGCACGGCATGGCACCGGCATGGCACGGCATGGCACGGCATGGCACGGCATGGAATGGCATGGAATGGCATGGAATGGCATGGAATGGCATGGAATGGCATGGCACGGCATGGCACGGCATGGCACGGCATGGCACGGCATTGAATGGCATGGAATGGCATGGAATGGCATGGAATGGCATGGAATGGCATGGAATGGCATGGAATGGCATGGAATGGCATGGAATGGCATGGAATGGCCTGGAATTGCATGGAATGGCATGGAATGGCATGGAATGGCATGGAATGGCATGGAATGGCATGGAATGGCATGGAATGGCATGGAATGGCACGGCATGGCACCGGAATGGCACGGCATGGCACCGGCATGGCACGGCATGGCACCGGCATGGCACGGCATGGCACCGGCATGGCACGGCATGGCACCGGCATGGCACGGCATGGCACCGGCATGGCACGGCATGGCACCGGCATGGCACCGGCATGGCACCGGCATGGCACGGCATGGCACCGGCATGGCACGGCATGGCACGGCATGGCACCGGCATGGCACGGCATGGCACCGGCATGGCACGGCATGGCACCGGCATGGCACCGGCATGGCACGGCATGGCACCGGCATGGCACGGCATGGCACCGGCATGGCACGGCATGGCACCGGCATGGCACGGCATGGCACCGGCATGGCACGGCATGGCACGGCATGGCACGGCATGGCACGGCATGGCACGGCATGGCACGGCATGGCACGGCATGGCACGGCATGGCACGGCATGGCACGGCATGGCACGGCATGGCACGGCATGGCACGGCATGGCACGGCATGGAATGGCATGGAATGGCATGGAATGGCATGGCACCGCATGGCACGGCATGGCACCGCATGGCACGGCATGGCACGGCATGGCACGGCATTGAATGGCATGGAATGGCATGGAATGGCATGGAATGGCATGGAATGGCATGGAATGGCATGGAATGGCATGGAATTGCATGGAATGGCATGGAATGGCATGGAATGGCATGGAATGGCATGGAATGGCATGGAATGGCATGGAATGGCATGGAATGGCATGGAATGGCATGGAATTGCATGGAATGGCATGGAATGGCATGGAATGGCATGGAATGGCATGGAATGGCATGGAATGGCATGGAATGGCATGGAATGGCATGGAATGGCATGGAATGGCATGGAATGCATGGAATGGCATGGAATGGCATGGAATGGCATGGAATGGCATGGAATGGCATGGAATGGCATGGAATGGCATGGAATGGCATGGAATGGCATGGAATGGCATGGAATGGCATGGAATGGCATGGAATGGCATGGAATGGCATGGAATGGCATGGAATGGCATGGAATGGCATGGAATGGCATGGAATGGCATGGAATGGCATGGAATGGCATGGAATGGCATGGAATGGCATGGAATGGCATGGAATGGCATGGAATGGCATGGAATGGCATGGAATGGCATGGAATGGCATGGAATGGCATGGAATGGCATGGAATGGCATGGAATGGCATGGAATGGCATGGAATGGCATGGAATGGCATGGAATGGCATGGCACCGGCATGGCACGGCATGGCACCGGCATGGCACGGCATGGCACCGGCATGGCACGGCATGGCACCGGCATGGCACCGGCATGGCACCGGCATGGCACCGGCATGGCACCGGCATGGCACCGGCATGGCACCGGCATGGCACCGGCATGGCACGGCATGGCACCGGCATGGCACGGCATGGCACCGGCATGGCACGGCATGGCACCGGCATGGCACCGGCATGGCACGGCATGGCACCGGCATGGCACGGCATGGCACGGCATGGCACCGGCATGGCACGGCATGGCACCGGCATGGCACGGCATGGCTCCGGCATGGCACCGGCATGGCACCGGCATGGCATGGCATGGCACCGGCATGGCACGGCATGGCACCGGCATGGCACGGCATGGCACCGGCATGGCACGGCATGGCACCGGCATGGCACGGCATGGCACCGGCATGGCACGGCATGGCACGGCATGGCACGGCATGGAATGGCATGGAATGGCATGGAATGGCATGGAATGGCATGGAATGGCATGGAATGGCATGGAATGGCATGGAATGGCATGGAATGGCATGGAATGGCATGGAATGGCATGGAATGGCATGGAATGGCATGGAATGGCATGGAATGGCATGGAATGGCATGGAATGGCATGGAATGGCATGGAATGGCATGGAATGGCATGGAATGGCATGGAATGGCATGGAATGGCATGGAATGGCATGGAATGGCATGGAATGGCATGGAATGGCATGGCACGGCATTGAATGGCATGGAATGGCATGGAATGGCATGGAATGGAATGGAATGGCATGGAATGGCATGGAATGGCATGGAATGGCATGGAATGGCATGGAATGGCATGGAATGGCATGGAATGGCATGGAATGGCATGGAATGGCATGGAATGGCATGGAATGGCATGGAATGGCATGGAATGGCATGGAATGGCATGGAATGGCATGGAATGGCATGTCACCGGCATGGAATGGCATGGAATGGCATGGCACCGGCATGGAATGGCATGGCACCGGCATGGCACGGAATGGCATGGAATGGCATGGAATGGCATGGAATGGCATGGAATGGCATGGAATGGCATGGAATGGCATGGAATGGCATGGAATGGCATGGAATGGCATGGAATGGCATGGAATGGCACGGCATGGCACCGGCATGGCACGGCATGGCACCGGCATGGCACGGCATGGCACCGGCATGGCACGGCATGGCACGGCATGGCACGGCATGGCACGGCATGGCACGGCATGGCACGGCATGGCACGGCATGGCACGGCATGGCACGGCACGGCATGGCACGGCATGGCACGGCATGGCACGGCATGGCACGGCATGGCACGGCATGGCACGGCATGGCACGGCATGGAATGGCATGGAATGGCATGGAATGGCATGGCACCGAATGGCACGGCATGGAATGGCATGGAATGGCATGGAATGGCATGGAATGGCATGGAATGGCATGGAATGGCATGGAATGGCATGGAATGGCATGGAATGGCATGGAATGGCATGGAATGGCATGGAATGGCATGGAATGGCATGGAATGGCATGGAATGGCATGGCACGGCATTGAATGGCATGGAATGGCATGGCACGGCATTGAATGGCATGGCACGGCATTGAATGGCATGGAATGGCATGGAATGGCATGGAATGGCATGGAATGGCATGGAATGGCATGGAATGGCATGGAATGGCATGGAATGGCATGGAATGGCATGGAATGGCATGGAATGGCATGGAATGGCATGGAATGGCATGGAATGGCATGGAATGGCATGGAATGGCATGGAATGGCATGGAATGGCATGGAATGGCATGGAATGGCATGGAATGGCATGGAATGGCATGGAATGGCATGGAATGGCATGGAATGGCATGGAATGGCATGGAATGGCATGGAATGGCATGGAATGGCATGGAATGGCATGGAATGGCATGGAATGGCATGGAATGGCATGGAATGGCATGGCACCGGCATGGAATGGCATGGAATGGCATGGAATGGCATGGAATGGCATGGCACCGGCATGGCACCGGCATGGCACCGGCATGGCACCGGCATGGCACGGCATGGCACCGGCATGGCACGGCATGGCACCGGCATGGCACGGCATGGCACCGGCATGGCACCGGCATGGCACCGGCATGGCACCGGCATGGCACGGCATGGCACCGGCATGGCACCGGCATGGCACGGCATGGCACCGGCATGGCACGGCATGGCACCGGCATGGCACCGGCATGGCACGGCATGGCACCGGCATGGCACGGCATGGCACCGGCATGGCACGGCATGGCACCGGCATGGCACGGCATGGCACCGGCATGGCACGGCATGGCACGGCATGGAATGGCATGGAATGGCATGGAATGGCATGGCACGGCATTGAATGGCATGGAATGGCATGGAATGGCATGGAATGGAATGGAATGGCATGGAATGGCATGGAATGGCATGGAATGGCATGGAATGGCATGGAATGGCATGGAATGGCATGGAATGGCATGGAATGGCATGGAATGGCATGGAATGGCATGGAATGGCATGGAATGGCATGGAATGGCATGTCACCGGCATGGAATGGCATGGAATGGCATGGCACCGGCTGGCACCGGCATGGAATGGCATGGCACCGGCATGGAATGGCATGGCACCGGCATGGCACCGGCATGGCACGGAATGGCATGGAATGGCATGGAATGGCATGGAATGGCATGGAATGGCATGGAATGGCATGGAATGGCATGGAATGGCATGGAATGGCATGGAATGGCATGGAATGGCATGGAATGGCACGGCATGGCACCGGCATGGCACGGCATGGCACCGGCATGGCACGGCATGGCACCGGCATGGCACGGCATGGCACGGCATGGCACGGCATGGCACGGCATGGCACGGCATGGCACGGCATGGCACGGCACGGCATGGCACGGCATGGCACGGCATGGCACGGCATGGCACGGCATGGCACGGCATGGCACGGCATGGCACGGCATGGAATGGCATGGAATGGCATGGAATGGCATGGCACCGCATGGCACGGCATGGAATGGCATGGAATGGCATGGAATGGCATGGAATGGCATGGAATGGCATGGAATGGCATGGAATGGCATGGAATGGCATGGAATGGCATGGAATGGCATGGAATGGCATGGAATGGCATGGAATGGCATGGAATGGCATGGAATGGCATGGAATGGCATGGAATGGCATGGAATGGCATGGAATGGCATGGAATGGCATGGAATGGCATGGAATGGCATGGCACGGCATTGAATGGCATGGAATGGCATGGCACGGCATTGAATGGCATGGCACGGCATTGAATGGCATGGAATGGCATGGAATGGCATGGAATGGCATGGAATGGCATGGAATGGCATGGAATGGCATGGAATGGCATGGAATGGCATGGAATGGCATGGAATGGCATGGAATGGCATGGAATGGCATGGAATGGCATGGAATGGCATGGAATGGCATGGAATGGCATGGAATGGCATGGAATGGCATGGAATGGCATGGAATGGCATGGAATGGCATGGCACCGGCATGGAATGGCATGGCACCGGCATGGAATGGCATGGCACCGGCATGGCACCGGCATGGCACGGCATGGCACCGGCATGGCACGGCATGGCACCGGCATGGCACGGCATGGCACCGGCATGGCACCGGCATGGCACCGGCATGGCACCGGCATGGCACGGCATGGCACCGGCATGGCACCGGCATGGCACGGCATGGCACCGGCATGGCACGGCATGGCACCGGCATGGCACGGCATGGCACCGGCATGGCACCGGCATGGCACGGCATGGCACCGGCATGGCACGGCATGGCACCGGCATGGCACGGCATGGCACCGGCATGGCACGGCATGGCACGGCATGGAATGGCATGGAATGGCATGGAATGGCATGGAATGGCATGGAATGGCATGGCACCGGCATGGCACCGGCATGGCACCGGCATGGCACGGAATGGCATGGAATGGCATGGAATGGCATGGAATGGCATGGCACCGGCATGGCACCGGCATGGCACCGGCATGGCACCGGCATGGCACCGGCATGGCACCGGCATGGCACCGGCATGGCACCGGCATGGCACCGGCATGGCACCGGCATGGCACGGCATGGCACCGGCATGGCACCGGCATGGCACCGGCATGGCACGGCATGGCACCGGCATGGCACGGCATGGCACCGGCATGGCACGGCATGGCACGGCATGGCACGGCATGGCACCGGCATGGCACGGCATGGCACCGGCATGGCACGGCATGGCACCGGCATGGCACGGCATGGCACCGGCATGGCACGGCATGGCACCGGCATGGCACGGCATGGCACCGGCATGGCACGGCATGGCACCGGCATGGCACGGCATGGCACCGGCATGGCACGGCATGGCACCGGCATGGCACGGCATGGCACCGGCATGGCACGGCATGGCACCGGCATGGCACGGCATGGCACCGGCATGGCACGGCATGGCACCGGCATGGCACGGCATGGCACCGGCATGGCACGGCATGGCACCGGCATGGCACGGCATGGCACCGGCATGGCACGGCATGGCACCGGCATGGCACGGCATGGCACCGGCATGGCACGGCATGGCACCGGCATGGCACGGCATGGCACCGGCATGGCACGGCATGGCACGGCATGGAATGGCATGGCACGGCATGGAATGGCATTGAATGGCATTGAATGGCATGGAATGGCATGGAATGGCATGGCACCGCATGGCACGGCATGGCACCGCATGGCACGGCATGGCACGGCATGGCACGGCATTGAATGGCATGGAATGGCATGGAATGGCATGGAATGGCATGGAATGGCATGGAATGGCATGGAATGGCATGGAATGGCATGGAATGGCATGGAATGGCATGGAATGGCATGGAATGGCATGGAATGGCATGGAATGGCATGGAATGGCATGGAATGGCATGGAATGGCATGGAATGGCATGGCACCGGCATGGAATGGCATGGAATGGCATGGCACCGGCATGGCACCGGCATGGCACCGGCATGGCACCGGCATGGCACGGCATGGCACGGAATGGCATGGAATGGCATGGAATGGCATGGAATGGCATGGAATGGCATGGAATGGCATGGAATGGCATGGAATGGCATGGAATGGCATGGAGTGGCATGGAATGGCATGGAATGGCATGGAATGGCATGGAATGGCATGGCACCGGCATGGCACCGGCATGGCACCGGCATGGCACGGCATGGCACGGAATGGCATGGCATGGCATGGAATGGCATGGAATGGCATGGAATGGCATGGAATGGCATGGAATGGCATGGAATGGCATGGAATGGCATGGAATGGCATGGAATGGCATGGAATGGCATGGAATGGCATGGAATGGCATGGAATGGCATGGAATGGCATGGAATGGCATGGCACTGGCATGGCACCGGCATGGCACCGGCATGGCACCGGCATGGCACCGGCATGGCACCGGCATGGCACCGGCATGGCACCGGCATGGCACCGGCATGGCACCGGCATGGCACCGGCATGGCACCGGCATGGCACCGGCATGGCACCGGCATGGCACCGGCATGGCACCGGCATGGCACGGCATGGCACCGGCATGGCACGGCATGGCACGGCATGGCACCGGCATGGCACGGCATGGCACCGGCATGGCACGGCATGGCACCGGCATGGCACGGCATGGCACCGGCATGGCACGGCATGGCACCGGCATGGCACGGCATGGCACCGGCATGGCACGGCATGGCACCGGCATGGCACGGCATGGCACCGGCATGGCACGTCATGGCACCGGCATGGCACGGCATGGCACCGGCATGGCACGGCATGGCACCGGCATGGCACGGCATGGCACCGGCATGGCACGGCATGGCACCGGCATGGCACGGCATGGCACCGGCATGGCACCGGCATGGCACGGCATGGCACCGGCATGGCACGGCATGGCACCGGCATGGCACGTCATGGCACCGGCATGGCACGGCATGGCACCGGCATGGCACGGCATGGCACCGGCATGGCACGGCATGGCACCGGCATGGCACGGCATGGCACCGGCATGGCACGGCATGGCACCGGCATGGCACGGCATGGCACCGGCATGGCACGGCATGGCACCGGCATGGCACGGCATGGCACCGGCATGGCACGGCATGGCACGGCATGGCACGGCATGGCACGGCATGGAATGGCATTGAATGGCATTGAATGGCATGGAATGGCATGGAATGGCATGGAATGGCATGGAATGGCATGGAATGGCATGGCACGGCATGGCACGGCATTGAATGGCATGGAATGGCATGGAATGGCATGGAATGGCATGGAATGGCATGGAATGGCATGGAATGGCATGGAATGGCATGGAATGGCATGGAATGGCATGGAATGGCATGGAATGGCATGGAATGGCATGGAATGGCATGGAATGGCATGGAATGGCATGGAATGGCATGGAATGGCATGGAATGGCATGGAATGGCATGGAATGGCATGGAATGGCATGGAATGGCATGGAATGGCATGGAATGGCATGGAATGGCATGGAATGGCATGGAATGGCATGGAATGGCATGGAATGGCATGGAATGGCATGGAATGGCATGGAATTGCATGGAATGGCATGGAATTGCATGGAATGGCATGGAATGGCATGGAATGGCATGGAATGGCATGGCACCGGCATGGCACCGGCATGGCACCGGCATGGCACCGGCATGGCACCGGCATGGCACCGGCATGGCACCGGCATGGCACCGGCATGGCACCGGCATGGCACGGCATGGCACCGGCATGGCACCGGCATGGCACGGCATGGCACCGGCATGGCACGGCATGGCTCCGGCATGGCACCGGCATGGCACGGCATGGCACCGGCATGGCACGGCATGGCACGGCATGGCACCGGCATGGCACGGCATGGCACCGGCATGGCACGGCATGGCACCGGCATGGCACGGCATGGCACCGGCATGGCACGGCATGGCACCGGCATGGCACGGCATGGCACCGGCATGGAATGGCATGGAATGGCATGGAATGGCATGGAATGGCATGGAATGGCATGGAATGGCATGGCACGGCATTGAATGGCATGGAATGGCATGGCACGGCATTGAATGGCATGGCACGGCATTGAATGGCATGGCACGGCATTGAATGGCATGGAATGGCATGGAATGGCATGGAATGGCATGGAATGGCATGGAATGGCATGGAATGGCATGGAATGGCATGGAATGGCATGGAATGGCATGGAATGGCATGGAATGGCATGGAATGGCATGGAATGGCATGGAATGGCATGGAATGGCATGGAATGGCATGGAATGGCATGGAATGGCATGGCACCGGCATGGAATGGCATGGAATGGCATGGAATGGCATGGAATGGCATGGAATGGCATGGAATGGCATGGAATGGCATGGAATGGCATGGAATGGCATGGAATGGCATGGCACCGGCATGGCACCGGCATGGCACCGGCATGGCACGGCATGGCACCGGCATGGCACGGCATGGCACCGGCATGGCACGGCATGGCACCGGCATGGCACGGCATGGCACCGGCATGGCACCGGCATGGCACCGGCATGGCACCGGCATGGCACGGCATGGCACCGGCATGGCACCGGCATGGCACGGCATGGCACCGGCATGGCACGGCATGGCACCGGCATGGCACCGGCATGGCACGGCATGGCACCGGCATGGCACGGCATGGCACCGGCATGGCACGGCATGGCACCGGCATGGCACGGCATGGCACCGGCATGGCACGGCATGGCACCGGCATGGCACGGCATGGCACGGCATGGAATGGCATGGAATGGCATGGAATGGCATGGAATGGCATGGAATGGCATGGAATGGCATGGAATGGCATGGAATGGCATGGAATTGCATGGAATGGCATGGAATGGCATGGAATAGCATGGCACCGGCATGGAATAGCATGGCACCGGCATGGAATGGCATGGAATGGCATGGAATGGCATGGAATGGCATGGAATGGCATGGAATGGCATGGAATGGCATGGCACCGGCATGGCACCGGCATGGCACCGGCATGGCACGGAATGGCATGGAATGGCATGGAATGGCATGGCACCGGCATGGCACCGGCATGGCACCGGCATGGCACCGGCATGGCACGGCATGGCACGGCATGGCACCGGCATGGCACGGCATGGCACCGGCATGGCACGGCATGGAATGGCATGGAATGGCATGGAATGGCATGGAATGGCATGGAATGGCATGGAATGGCATGGAATGGCATGGAATGGCATGGAATGCCATGGAATGGCATGGAATTGCATGGAATGGCATGGAATGGCATGGAATGGCATGGAATGGCATGGAATGGCATGGAATGGCATGGAATGGCATGGAATGGCATGGAATGGCATGGAATGGCATGGCCCCGGCATGGAATGGCATGGAATGGCATGGAATGGCATGGCACGGCATGGCACCGGCATGGCACGGCATGGCACCGGCATGGCACGGCATGGCACCGGCATGGCACGGCATGGCACCGGCATGGCACGGCATGGCACCGGCATGGCACGGCATGGCACCGGCATGACACGGCATGGCACCGGCATGGCACGGCATGGAATGGCATGGAATGGCATGGAATGGCATGGAATGGCATGGAATGGCATGGAATGGCATGGAATGGCATGGAATGGCATGGAATGGCATGGAATTGCATGGAATGGCATGGAATGGCATGGAATGGCATGGCACCGGCATGGAATGGCATGGAATGGCATGGAATGGCATGGCACCGGCATGGCACCGGCATGGCACCGGCATGGCACCGGCATGGCACCGGCATGGCACGGCATGGCACCGGCATGGCACGGCATGGCACCGGCATGGCACGGCATGGCACCGGCATGGCACGGCATGGCACCGGCATGGCACGGCATGGCACCGGCATGGCACGGCATGGCACCGGCATGGCACGGCATGGCACCGGCATGGCACGGCATGGCACCGGCATGGCACGGCATGGCACCGGCATGGCACGGCATGGCACGGCATGGCACGGCATGGCACGGCATGGAATGGCATGGAATGGCATGGAATGGCATGGAATGGCATGGAATGGCATGGAATGGCATGGAATGGCATGGAATGGCATGGAATGGCATGGAATGGCATGGCACGGCATGGCACGGCATGGCACGGCATGGCACGGCATTGAATGGCATGGAATGGCATGGAATGGCATGGAATGGCATGGAATGGCATGGAATGGCATGGAATGGCATGGAATGGCCTGGAATTGCATGGAATGGCATGGAATGGCATGGAATGGCATGGAATGGCATGGAATGGCATGGAATGGCACGGCATGGCACGGGAATGGCACGGCATGGCACCGGCATGGCACGGCATGGCACCGGCATGGCACGGCATGGCACCGGCATGGCACGGCATGGCACCGGCATGGCACCGGCATGGCACCGGCATGGCACGGCATGGCACCGGCATGGCACGGCATGGCACGGCATGGCACCGGCATGGCACGGCATGGCACCGGCATGGCACGGCATGGCACCGGCATGGCACCGGCATGGCACGGCATGGCACCGGCATGGCACGGCATGGCACCGGCATGGCACGGCATGGCACCGGCATGGCACGGCATGGCACGGCATGGCACGGCATGGCACGGCATGGCACGGCATGGCACGGCATGGCACGGCATGGCACGGCATGGCACCGGCATGGAATGGCATGGAATGGCATGGAATGGCATGGAATGGCATGGCACGGCATTGAATGGCATGGAATGGCATGGCACGGCATTGAATGGCATGGCACGGCATTGAATGGCATGGAATGGCATGGAATGGCATGGAATGGCATGGAATGGCATGGAATGGCATGGAATGGCATGGAATGGCATGGAATGGCATGGAATGGCATGGAATGGCATGGAATGCCATGGAATGGCATGGAATGGCATGGAATGGCATGGAATGGCATGGAATGGCATGGAATGGCATGGAATGGCATGGAATTGCATGGAATGGCATGGAATGGCATGGAATGGCATGGCACCGGCATGGAATGGCATGGAATGGCATGGAATGGCATGGCACCGGCATGGCACCGGCATGGCACCGGCATGGCACCGGCATGGCACGGAATGGCACGGCATGGCACGGCATGGCACCGGCATGGCACGGCATGGCACCGGCATGGCACGGCATGGCACCGGCATGGCACGGCATGGCACCGGCATGGCACCGGCATGGCACGGCATGGCACCGGCATGGCACGGCATGGCACCGGCATGGCACGGCATGGCACCGGCATGGCACGGCATGGCACCGGCATGGCACGGCATGGCACCGGCATGGCACGGCATGGCACCGGCATGGCACGGCATGGCACGGCATGGAATGGCATGGAATGGCATGGAATGGCATGGAATGGCATGGAATGGCATGGAATGGCATGGAATGGCATGGCACGGCATGGCACGGCATGGCACGGCATGGCACGGCATTGAATGGCATGGAATGGCATGGAATGGCATGGAATGGCATGGAATGGCATGGAATGGCATGGAATGGCATGGAATGGCCTGGAATTGCATGGAATGGCATGGAATGGCATGGAATGGCATGGAATGGCATGGAATGGCATGGAATGGCATGGAATGGCACGGCATGGCACCGGAATGGCACGGCATGGCACCGGCATGGCACGGCATGGCACCGGCATGGCACGGCATGGCACCGGCATGGCACGGCATGGCACCGGCATGGCACCGGCATGGCACCGGCATGGCACGGCATGGCACCGGCATGGCACGGCATGGCACGGCATGGCACCGGCATGGCACGGCATGGCACCGGCATGGCACGGCATGGCACCGGCATGGCACGGCATGGCACCGGCATGGCACGGCATGGCACCGGCATGGCACCGGCATGGCACGGCATGGCACCGGCATGGCACGGCATGGCACCGGCATGGCACGGCATGGCACCGGCATGGCACGGCATGGCACGGCATGGCACCGGCATGGCACGGCATGGCACCGGCATGGCACGGCATGGCACCGGCATGGCACCGGCATGGCACGGCATGGCACCGGCATGGCACGGCATGGCACCGGCATGGCACGGCATGGCACCGGCATGGCACCGGCATCGCACGGCATGGCACCGGCATGGCACGGCATGGCACGGCATGGCACCGGCATGGCACGGCATGGCACCGGCATGGCACGGCATGGCTCCGGCATGGCACCGGCATGGCACTGGCATGGCATGGCATGGCACCGGCATGGCACGGCATGGCACCGGCATGGCACGGCATGGCACCGGCATGGCACGGCATGGCACCGGCATGGCACGGCATGGCACCGGCATGGCACGGCATGGCACCGGCATGGCACGGCATGGCACGGCATGGCACGGCATGGAATGGCATGGAATGGCATGGAATGGCATGGAATGGCATGGAATGGCATGGAATGGCATGGAATGGCATGGAATGGCATGGAATGGCATGGAATGGCATGGAATGGCATGGAATGGCATGGAATGGCATGGAATGGCATGGAATGGCATGGAATGGCATGGAATGGCATGGAATGGCATGGAATGGCATGGAATGGCATGGAATGGCATGGAATGGCATGGAATGGCATGGAATGGCATGGCACGGCATTGAATGGCATGGAATGGCATGGAATGGCATGGAATGGAATGGAATGGCATGGAATGGCATGGAATGGCATGGAATGGCATGGAATGGCATGGAATGGCATGGAATGGCATGGAATGGCATGGAATGGCATGGAATGGCATGTCACCGGCATGGAATGGCATGTCACCGGCATGGAATGGCATGGAATGGCATGGCACCGGCATGGAATGGCATGGCACCGGCATGGCACGGAATGGCATGGAATGGCATGGAATGGCATGGAATGGCATGGAATGGCATGGAATGGCATGGAATGGCATGGAATGGCATGGAATGGCATGGAATGGCATGGAATGGCATGGAATGGCATGGAATGGCACGGCATGGCACCGGCATGGCACGGCATGGCACCGGCATGGCACGGCATGGCACCGGCATGGCACGGCATGGCACCGGCATGGCACGGCATGGCACGGCATGGCACGGCATGGCACGGCATGGCACGGCATGGCACGGCATGGCACGGCATGGCACGGCATGGCACGGCATGGCACGGCATGGCACGGCATGGCACGGCATGGCACGGCATGGCACGGCATGGAATGGCATGGAATGGCATGGAATGGCATGGAATGGCATGGCACCGCATGGCACGGCATGGAATGGCATGGAATGGCATGGAATGGCATGGAATGGCATGGAATGGCATGGAATGGCATGGAATGGCATGGAATGGCATGGAATGGCATGGAATGGCATGGCACGGCATTGAATGGCATGGAATGGCATGGAATGGCATGGAATGGCATGGAATGGCATGGAATGGCATGGAATGGCATGGACTGGCATGGAATGGCATGGAATGGCATGGAATGGCATGGAATGGCATGGAATGGCATGGAATGGCATGGAATGGCATGGAATGGCATGGAATGGCATGGAATGGCATGGAATGGCATGGAATGGCATGGAATGGCATGGAATGGCATGGAATGGCATGGAATGGCATGGCACCGGCATGGCACGGAATGGCATGGAATGGCATGGAATGGCACGGCATGGCACCGGAATGGCACGGCATGGCACCGGCATGGCACGGCATGGCACCGGCATGGCACGGCATGGCACCGGCATGGCACCGGCATGGCACCGGCATGGCACCGGCATGGCACCGGCATGGCACGGCATGGCACGGCATGGCACCGGCATGGCACGGCATGGCACCGGCATGGCACCGGCATGGCACGGCATGGCACCGGCATGGCACCGGCATGGCACGGCATGGCACCGGCATGGCACGGCATGGCACCGGCATGGCACGGCATGGCACGGCATGGCACGGCATGGCACGGCATGGCACGGCATGGCACGGCATGGCACGGCATGGCACGGCATGGCACGGCATGGCACGGCATGGCACGGCATGGCACGGCATGGAATGGCATGGAATGGCATGGAATGGCATGGAATGGCATGGCACCGCATGGCACGGCATGGCACCGCATGGCACGGCATGGCACGGCATGGCACGGCATTGAATGGCATGGAATGGCATGGAATGGCATGGAATGGCATGGAATGGCATGGAATGGCATGGAATGGCATGGAATGGCATGGAATGGCATGGAATTGCATGGAATGGCATGGAATGGCATGGAATGGCATGGAATGGCATGGAATGGCATGGAATGGCATGGAATGGCATGGAATGGCATGGAATGGCATGGAATGGCATGGAATGGCATGGAATGGCATGGAATGGCATGGAATGGCATGGAATGGCATGGAATTGCATGGAATGGCATGGAATGGCATGGAATGGCATGGAATGGCATGGAATGGCATGGAATGGCATGGAATGGCATGGAATGGCATGGAATGGCATGGAATGGCATGGAATGGCATGGAATGGCATGGAATGGCATGGAATGGCATGGAATGGCATGGAATGGCATGGAATGGCATGGAATGGCATGGAATGGCATGGAATGGCATGGAATGGCATGGAATGGCATGGAATGGCATGGAATGGCATGGAATGGCATGGCACCGGCATGGCACCGGCATGGCACGGCATGGCACCGGCATGGAATGGCATGGCACCGGCATGGCACGGCATGGCACGGCATGGCACGGAATGGCATGGAATGGCATGGAATGGCATGGAATGGCATGGAATGGCATGGAATGGCATGGAATGGCATGGAATGGCATGGAATGGCATGGAATGGCATGGAATGGCATGGAATGGCATGGAATGGCATGGAATGGCATGGAATGGCATGGAATGGCATGGAATGGCATGGAATGGCATGGAATGGCATGGAATGGCATGGAATGGCATGGAATGGCATGGAATGGCATGGAATGGCATGGAATGGCATGGAATGGCATGGAATGGCATGGAATGGCATGGAATGGCATGGAATGGCATGGAATGGCATGGAATGGCATGGCACCGGCATGGCACGGCATGGCACCGGCATGGCACCGGCATGGCACCGGCATGGCACCGGCATGGCACCGGCATGGCACCGGCATGGCACCGGCATGGCACCGGCATGGCACCGGCATGGCACCGGCATGGCACCGGCATGGCACCGGCATGGCACGGCATGGCACCGGCATGGCACGGCATGGCACCGGCATGGCACCGGCATGGCACGGCATGGCACCGGCATGGCACGGCATGGCACCGGCATGGCACGGCATGGCACGGCATGGCACCGGCATGGCACGGCATGGCACCGGCATGGCACGGCATGGCTCCGGCATGGCACCGGCATGGCACCGGCATGGCATGGCATGGCACCGGCATGGCATGGCATGGCACCGGCATGGCACGGCATGGCACCGGCATGGCACCGGCATGGCACGGCATGCCACCGGCATGGCACGGCATGGAATGGCATGGAATGGCATGGAATGGCATGGAATGGCATGGAATGGCATGGAATGGCATGGAATGGCATGGAATGGCATGGAATGGCATGGAATGGCATGGAATGGCATGGAATGGCATGGAATGGCATGGAATGGCATGGAATGGCATGGAATGGCATGGAATGGCATGGAATGGCATGGAATGGCATGGAATGGCATGGAATGGCATGGAATGGCATGGAATGGCATGGAATGGCATGGAATGGCATGGCACGGCATTGAATGGCATGGAATGGCATGGAATGGCATGGAATGGAATGGAATGGCATGGAATGGCATGGAATGGCATGGAATGGCATGGAATGGCATGGAATGGCATGGAATGGCATGGAATGGCATGTCACCGGCATGGAATGGCATGGAATGGCATGGCACCGGCATGGAATGGCATGGCACCGGCATGGCACGGAATGGCATGGAATGGCATGGAATGGCATGGAATGGCATGGAATGGCATGGAATGGCATGGAATGGCATGGAATGGCATGGAATGGCATGGAATGGCATGGAATGGCATGGAATGGCATGGAATGGCATGGAATGGCATGGAATGGCATGGAATGGCATGGAATGGCATGGAATGGCATGGAATGGCATGGAATGGCATGGAATGGCATGGAATGGCATGGAATGGCATGGAATGGCATGGAATGGCATGGAATGGCATGGAATGGCATGGAATGGCATGGAATGGCATGGAATGGCATGGAATGGCATGGAATGGCATGGAATGGCATGGAATGGCATGGAATGGCATGGCACCGGCATGGCACCGGCATGGCACGGCATGGCACCGGCATGGAATGGCATGGCACCGGCATGGCACGGCATGGCACGGCATGGCACGGAATGGCATGGAATGGCATGGAATGGCATGGAATGGCATGGAATGGCATGGAATGGCATGGAATGGCATGGAATGGCATGGAATGGCATGGAATGGCATGGAATGGCATGGAATGGCATGGAATGGCATGGAATGGCATGGAGTGGCATGGAATGGCATGGAATGGCATGGCACGGCATTGAATGGCATGGAATGGCATGGAATGGCATGGAATGGCATGGAATGGCATGGAATGGCATGGAATGGCATGGAATGGCATGGAATGGCATGGAATGGCATGGAATGGCATGGAATGGCATGGAATGGCATGGCACCGGCATGGCACGGAATGGCATGGAATGGCATGGAATGGCATGGAATGGCATGGAATGGCATGGAATGGCATGGAATGGCATGGAATGGCATGGAATGGCATGGAATGGCATGGAATGGCATGGAATGGCATGGAATGGCATGGAATGGCATGGAATGGCATGGAATGGCATGGAATGGCATGGAATGGCATGGAATGGCATGGAATGGCATGGAATGGCATGGAATGGCATGGAATGGCATGGAATGGCATGGAATGGCATGGAATGGCATGGAATGGCATGGAATGGCATGGAATGGCATGGAATGGCATGGAATGGCATGGAATGGCATGGAATGGCATGGAATGGCATGGAATGGCATGGAATGGCATGGAATGGCATGGAATGGCATGTCACCGGCATGGAATGGCATGTCACCGGCATGGAATGGCATGTCACCGGCATGGAATGGCATGGAATGGCATGGCACCGGCATGGCACGGCATGGCACGGCATGGCACGGAATGGCATGGAATGGCATGGAATGGCATGGAATGGCATGGAATGGCATGGAATGGCATGGAATGGCATGGAATGGCATGGAATGGCATGGAATGGCATGGAACGGCATGGAATGGCATGGCACGGCATTGAATGGCATGGAATGGCATGGAATGGCATGGAATGGCATGGAATGGCATGGAATGGCATGGAATGGCATGGAATGGCATGGAATGGCATGGAATGGCATGGAATGGCATGGAATGGCATGGAATGGCATGGAATGGCATGGAATGGCATGGAATGGCATGGAATGGCATGGAATGGCATGGAATGGCATGGAATGGCATGGAATGGCATGGAATGGCATGGAATGGCATGGAATGGCATGGAATGGCATGGAATGGCATGGAATGGCATGGAATGGCATGGAATGGCATGGCACCGGCATGGCACGGAATGGCATGGAATGGCATGGAATGGCATGGAATGGCATGGAATGGCATGGAATGGCATGGAATGGCATGGCACCGGCATGGCACCGGCATGGCACCGGCATGGCACGGCATGGCACCGGCATGGCACGGCATGGCACCGGCATGGCACCGGCATGGCACCGGCATGGCACGGCATGGCACCGGCATGGCACGGCATGGCACGGCGTGGCACGGCATGGCACGGCATGGCACGGCATGGCACCGGCATGGCACGGCATGGCACCGGCATGGCACGGCATGGCACCGGCATGGCACGGCATGGCACCGGCATGGCACGGCATGGCACCGGCATGGCACGGCATGGCACGGCATGGCACCGGCATGGCACGGCATGGCACCGGCATGGCACGGCATGGCACCGGCATGGCACGGCATGGCACCGGCATGGCACGGCATGGCACGGCATGGAATGGCATGGCACGGCATGGAATGGCATTGAATGGCATTGAATGGCATGGAATGGCATGGAATGGCATGGAACGGCATGGCACCGCATGGCACGGCATGGCACGGCATGGCACGGCATGGCACGGCATTGAATGGCATGGAATGGCATGGAATGGCATGGAATGGCATGGAATGGCATGGAATGGCATGGAATGGCATGGAATGGCATGGAATGGCATGGAATGGCATGGAATGGCATGGAATGGCATGGAATGGCATGGAATGGCATGGAATGGCATGGAATGGCATGGAATGGCATGGAATGGCATGGAATGGCATGGCACCGGCATGGCACGGCATGGCACCGGCATGGCACCGGCATGGCACCGGCATGGCACCGGCATGGCACCGGCATGGCACCGGCATGGCACCGGCATGGCACGGCATGGCACCGGCATGGCACGGCATGGCACCGGCATGGCACGGCATGGCACCGGCATGGCACGGCATGGCACCGGCATGGCACGGCATGGCACCGGCATGGCACCGGCATGGCACGGCATGGCACCGGCATGGCACGGCATGGCACCGGCATGGCACGGCATGGCACGGCATGGCACCGGCATGGCACGGCATGGCTCCGGCATGGCACCGGCATGGCACCGGCATGGCATGGCATGGCACCGGCATGGCATGGCATGGCACCGGCATGGCACGGCATGGCACCGGCATGGCACGGCATGGCACCGGCATGGCACGGCATGGCACCGGCATGGCACGGCATGGCACGGCATGGCACGGCATGGAATGGCATGGAATGGCATGGAATGGCATGGAATGGCATGGAATGGCATGGAATGGCATGGAATGGCATGGAATGGCATGGAATGGCATGGAATGGCATGGAATGGCATGGCACGGCATTGAATGGCATGGAATGGCATGGAATGGCATGGAATGGAATGGAATGGCATGGAATGGCATGGAATGGCATGGAATGGCATGGAATGGCATGGAATGGCATGGAATGGCATGGAATGGCATGGAATGGCATGGAATGGCATGGAATGGCATGGAATGGCATGGAATGGCATGGAATGGCATGTCACCGGCATGGAATGGCATGTCACCGGCATGGAATGGCATGGAATGGCATGGCACCGGCATGGAATGGCATGGCACCGGCATGGCACGGAATGGCATGGAATGGCATGGAATGGCATGGAATGGCATGGAATGGCATGGAATGGCATGGAATGGCATGGAATGGCATGGAATGGCATGGAATGGCATGGAATGGCATGGAATGGCATGGAATGGCATGGAATGGCATGGAATGGCATGGAATGGCATGGAATGGCATGGAATGGCATGGAATGGCATGGAATGGCATGGAATGGCATGGAATGGCATGGAATGGCATGGAATGGCATGGAATGGCATGGAATGGCATGGAATGGCATGGAATGGCATGGCACCGGCATGGCACCGGCATGGCACGGCATGGCACCGGCATGGAATGGCATGGCACCGGCATGGCACGGCATGGCACGGCATGGCACGGAATGGCATGGAATGGCATGGAATGGCATGGAATGGCATGGAATGGCATGGAATGGCATGGAATGGCATGGAATGGCATGGAATGGCATGGAATGGCATGGAATGGCATGGAATGGCATGGAATGGCATGGAATGGCATGGAATGGCATGGAATGGCATGGCACGGCATTGAATGGCATGGAATGGCATGGAATGGCATGGAATGGCATGGAATGGCATGGAATGGCATGGAATGGCATGGAATGGCATGGAATGGCATGGAATGGCATGGAATGGCATGGAATGGCATGGAATGGCATGGAATGGCATGGAATGGCATGGAATGGCATGGCACCGGCATGGCACGGAATGGCATGGAATGGCATGGAATGGCATGGAATGGCATGGAATGGCATGGAATGGCATGGAATGGCATGGAATGGCATGGAATGGCATGGAATGGCATGGAATGGCATGGAATGGCATGGAATGGCATGGAATGGCATGGAATGGCATGGAATGGCATGGAATGGCACGGAATGGCATGGAATGGCATGGAATGGCATGGAATGGCATGGAATGGCATGGAATGGCATGGAATGGCATGGAATGGCATGGAATGGCATGTCACCGGCATGGAATGGTATGGAATGGCATGTCACCGGCATGGAATGGCATGGAATGGCATGGCACCGGCATGGCACGGCATGGCACGGCATGGCACGGAATGGCATGGAATGGCATGGAATGGCATGGAATGGCATGGAATGGCATGGAATGGCATGGAATGGCATGGAATGGCATGGAACGGCATGGAATGGCATGGCACGGCATTGAATGGCATGGAATGGCATGGAATGGCATGGAATGGCATGGAATGGCATGGAATGGCATGGAATGGCATGGAATGGCATGGAATGGCATGGAATGGCATGGAATGGCATGGAATGGCATGGAATGGCATGGAATGGCATGGAATGGCATGGAATGGCATGGAATGGCATGGAATGGCATGGAATGGCATGGAATGGCATGGAATGGCATGGAATGGCATGGAATGGCATGGAATGGCATGGAATGGCATGGAATGGCATGGAATGGCATGGAATGGCATGGAATGGCATGGAATGGCATGGAATGGCATGGAATGGCATGGAATGGCATGGAATGGCATGGAATGGCATGGAATGGCATGGAATGGCATGGAATGGCATGGAATGGCATGGAATGGCATGGAATGGCATGGAATGGCATGGAATGGCATGGAATGGCATGGAATGGCATGGAATGGCATGGAATGGCATGGAATGGCATGGAATGGCATGGAATGGCATGGAATGGCATGGAATGGCATGGAATGGCATGGAATGGCATGGAATGGCATGGAATGGCATGGAATGGCATGGAATGGCATGGAATGGCATGGCACCGGCATGGCACGGAATGGCATGGAATGGCATGGAATGGCATGGAATGGCATGGAATGGCATGGAATGGCATGGCACCGGCATGGCACCGGCATGGCACCGGCATGGCACGGCATGGCACCGGCATGGCACGGCATGGCACCGGCATGGCACCGGCATGGCACCGGCATGGCACGGCATGGCACCGGCATGGCACGGCATGGCACGGCGTGGCACGGCATGGCACGGCATGGCACGGCATGGCACCGGCATGGCACGGCATGGCACCGGCATGGCACGGCATGGCACCGGCATGGCACGGCATGGCACCGGCATGGCACGGCATGGCACCGGCATGGCACGGCATGGCACCGGCATGGCACGGCATGGCACCGGCATGGCACGGCATGGCACCGGCATGGCACGGCATGGCACGGCATGGAATGGCATTGAATGGCATTGAATGGCATGGAATGGCATGGAATGGCATGGAACGGCATGGCACCGCATGGCACGGCATGGCACGGCATGGCACGGCATGGCACGGCATTGAATGGCATGGAATGGCATGGAATGGCATGGAATGGCATGGAATGGCATGGAATGGCATGGAATGGCATGGAATGGCATGGAATGGCATGGAATGGCATGGAATGGCATGGAATGGCATGGAATGGCATGGAATGGCATGGAATGGCATGGAATGGCATGGAATGGCATGGAATGGCATGGAATGGCATGGAATGGCATGGAATGGCATGGAATGGCATGGAATGGCATGGAATGGCATGGAATGGCATGGAATGGCATGGAATGGCATGGAATGGCATGGAATGGCATGGAATGGCATGGAATGGCATGGAATGGCATGGAATGGCATGGAATGGCATGGCACCGGCATGGAATGGCATGGAATGGCATGGAATGGCATGGCACCGGCATGGCACCGGCATGGCACCGGCATGGCACGGCATGGCACCGGCATGGCACGGCATGGCACGGAATGGCATGGAATGGCATGGAATGGCATGGAATGGCATGGAATGGCATGGAATGGCATGGAATGGCATGGAATGGCATGGAATGGCATGGAATGGCATGGAATGGCATGGAATGGCATGGAATGGCATGGAATGGCATGGAATGGCATGGAATGGCATGGAATTGCATGGAATGGCATGGAATGGCATGGAATGGCATGGCACCGGCATGGAATGGCATGGAATGGCATGGAATGGCATGGCACCGGCATGGCACCGGCATGGCACCGGCATGGCACGGAATGGCACGGCATGGCACGGCATGGCACCGGCATGGCACGGCATGGCACCGGCATGGCACGGCATGGCACCGGCATGGCACCGGCATGGCACGGCATGGCACCGGCATGGCACGGCATGGCACCGGCATGGCACGGCATGGCACCGGCATGGCACGGCATGGCACCGGCATGGCACGGCATGGCACCGGCATGGCACGGCATGGCACCGGCATGGCACGGCATGGAATGGCATGGAATGGCATGGAATGGCATGGAATGGCATGGAATGGCATGGAATGGCATGGCACGGCATGGCACGGCATGGCACGGCATTGAATGGCATGGAATGGCATGGAATGGCATGGAATGGCATGGAATGGCATGGAATGGCATGGAATGGCATGGAATGGCCTGGAATTGCATGGAATGGCATGGAATGGCATGGAATGGCATGGAATGGCATGGAATGGCATGGAATGGCATGGCACCGGCATGGCACCGGCATGGCACCGGCATGGCACGGCATGGCACCGGCATGGCACGGCATGGCACCGGAATGGCACGGCATGGCACCGGCATGGCACGGCATGGCACCGGCATGGCACGGCATGGCACCGGCATGGCACGGCATGGCACCGGCATGGCACCGGCATGGCACCGGCATGGCACGGCATGGCACCGGCATGGCACGGCATGGCTCCGGCATGGAATGGCATGGAATGGCATGGAATGGCATGGAATGGCATGGAATGGCATGGAATGGCATGGAATGGCATGGAATGGCATGGAATGGCATGGAATGGCATGGAATGGCATGTCACCGGCATGGAATGGCATGTCACCGGCATGGAATGGCATGGAATGGCATGGCACCGGCATGGCACCGGCATGGCACGGCATGGCACCGGCATGGCACGGCATGGCTCCGGCATGGAATGGCATGGAATGGCATGGAATGGCAGGGAATGGCATGGAATGGCATGGAATGGCATGGAATGGCATGGAATGGCATGGAATGGCATGGAATGGCATGGAATGGCATGGAATGGCATGGAATGGCATGGAATGGCATGGCACGGCATGGAATGGAATGGCATGGAATGGCATGGAATGGCATGGAATGGCATGGAATGGCATGGAATGGCATGGAATGGCATGGAATGGCATGGAATGGCATGGAATGGCATGGAATGGCATGGAATGGCATGGAATGGCATGGAATGGCATGGAATGGCATGGAATGGCATGGAATGGCATGGAATGGCATGTCACCGGCATGGAATGGCATGTCACCGGCATGGAATGGCATGGAATGGCATGGCACCGGCATGGCACGGAATGGCATGGAATGGCATGGAATGGCATGGAATGGCATGGAATGGCATGGAATGGCATGGAATGGCATGGAATGGCATGGAATGGCATGGAATGGCATGGAATGGCATGGAATGGCATGGAATGGCATGGAATGGCATGGAATGGCATGGAATGGCATGGAATGGCATGGAATGGCATGGAATGGCATGGAATGGCATGGAATGGCATGGAATGGCATGGAATGGCATGGAATGGCATGGAATGGCATGGAATGGCATGGAATGGCATGGAATGGCATGGAATGGCATGGAATGGCATGGAATGGCATGGAATGGCATGGAATGGCATGGAATGGCATGGAATTGCATGGAATGGCATGGAATTGCATGGAATGGCATGGAATGGCATGGAATGGCATGGCACCGGCATGGAATGGCATGGAATGGCATGGAATGGCATGGAATGGAATGGCATGGCACCGGCATGGCACCGGCATGGCACCGGCATGGCACCGGCATGGCACCGGCATGGCACCGGCATGGCACCGGCATGGCACGGCATGGCACCGGCATGGCACGGCATGGCACGGCATGGCACCGGCATGGCACGGCATGGCACCGGCATGGCACGGCATGGCACGGCATGGCACCGGCATGGCACGGCATGGCACCGGCATGGCACGGCATGGCACCGGCATGGCACGGCATGGCACCGGCATGGCACGGCATGGCACCGGCATGGCACGGCATGGCACCGGCATGGCACGGCATGGCACCGGCATGGCACGGCATGGCACCGGCATGGCACGTCATGGCACCGGCATGGCACGGCATGGCACCGGCATGGCACGGCATGGCACCGGCATGGCACGGCATGGCACCGGCATGGCACGGCATGGCACCGGCATGGCACGGCATGGCACCGGCATGGCACCGGCATGGCACGGCATGGCACCGGCATGGCACGGCATGGCACCGGCATGGCACGTCATGGCACCGGCATGGCACGGCATGGCACCGGCATGGCACGGCATGGCACCGGCATGGCACGGCATGGCACCGGCATGGCACGGCATGGCACCGGCATGGCACGGCATGGCACCGGCATGGCACGGCATGGCACGGCATGGCACGGCATGGCACGGCATGGAATGGCATTGAATGGCATTGAATGGCATGGAATGGCATGGAATGGCATGGAATGGCATGGAATGGCATGGAATGGCATGGCACGGCATGGCACGGCATTGAATGGCATGGAATGGCATGGAATGGCATGGAATGGCATGGAATGGCATGGAATGGCATGGAATGGCATGGAATGGCATGGAATGGCATGGAATGGCATGGAATGGCATGGAATGGCATGGAATGGCATGGAATGGCATGGAATGGCATGGAATGGCATGGAATTGCATGGAATGGCATGGAATGGCATGGAATGGCATGGAATGGCATGGAATGGCATGGAATGGCATGGAATGGCATGGAATGGCATGGAATGGCATGGAATGGCATGGAATGGCATGGAATGGCATGGAATGGCATGGAATGGCATGGAATTGCATGGAATGGCATGGAATTGCATGGAATGGCATGGAATGGCATGGAATGGCATGGAATGGCATGGCACCGGCATGGCACCGGCATGGCACCGGCATGGCACCGGCATGGCACCGGCATGGCACCGGCATGGCACCGGCATGGCACCGGCATGGCACCGGCATGGCACGGCATGGCACCGGCATGGCACCGGCATGGCACGGCATGGCACCGGCATGGCACGGCATGGCTCCGGCATGGCACCGGCATGGCACGGCATGGCACCGGCATGGCACGGCATGGCACGGCATGGCACCGGCATGGCACGGCATGGCACCGGCATGGCACGGCATGGCACCGGCATGGCACGGCATGGCACCGGCATGGCACGGCATGGCACCGGCATGGAATGGCATGGAATGGCATGGAATGGCATGGAATGGCATGGAATGGCATGGAATGGCATGGAATGGCATGGCACGGCATTGAATGGCATGGAATGGCATGGCACGGCATTGAATGGCATGGCACGGCATTGAATGGCATGGCACGGCATTGAATGGCATGGAATGGCATGGAATGGCATGGAATGGCATGGAATGGCATGGAATGGCATGGAATGGCATGGAATGGCATGGAATGGCATGGAATGGCATGGAATGGCATGGAATGGCATGGAATGGCATGGAATGGCATGGAATGGCATGGAATGGCATGGAATGGCATGGAATGGCATGGAATGGCATGGAATGGCATGGAATGGCATGGAATGGCATGGAATGGCATGGAATGGCATGGAATGGCATGGAATGGCATGGAATGGCATGGAATGGCATGGCACCGGCATGGCACCGGCATGGCACCGGCATGGCACGGCATGGCACCGGCATGGCACGGCATGGCACCGGCATGGCACGGCATGGCACCGGCATGGCACGGCATGGCACCGGCATGGCACGGCATGGCACCGGCATGGCACCGGCATGGCACCGGCATGGCACCGGCATGGCACGGCATGGCACCGGCATGGCACCGGCATGGCACGGCATGGCACCGGCATGGCACGGCATGGCACCGGCATGGCACCGGCATGGCACGGCATGGCACCGGCATGGCACGGCATGGCACCGGCATGGCACGGCATGGCACCGGCATGGCACGGCATGGCACCGGCATGGCACGGCATGGCACCGGCATGGCACGGCATGGCACGGCATGGAATGGCATGGAATGGCATGGAATGGCATGGAATGGCATGGAATGGCATGGAATGGCATGGAATGGCATGGAATTGCATGGAATGGCATGGAATGGCATGGAATAGCATGGCACCGGCATGGAATAGCATGGCACCGGCATGGAATGGCATGGAATGGCATGGAATGGCATGGAATGGCATGGAATGGCATGGCACCGGCATGGCACCGGCATGGCACCGGCATGGCACCGGCATGGCACGGAATGGCATGGAATGGCATGGAATGGCATGGCACCGGCATGGCACCGGCATGGCACCGGCATGGCACCGGCATGGCACGGCATGGCACGGCATGGCACCGGCATGACACGGCATGGCACCGGCATGGCACGGCATGGCACCGGCATGGCACGGCATGGCACCGGCATGGCACGGCATGGCACCGGCATGGCACGGCATGGCACCGGCATGACACGGCATGGCACCGGCATGGCACGGCATGGAATGGCATGGAATGGCATGGAATGGCATGGAATGGCATGGAATGGCATGGAATGGCATGGAATGGCATGGAATGGCATGGAATGGCATGGAATTGCATGGAATGGCATGGAATGGCATGGAATGGCATGGCACCGGCATGGAATGGCATGGCACCGGCATGGAATGGCATGGAATGGCATGGAATGGCATGGCACCGGCATGGCACCGGCATGGCACCGGCATGGCACCGGCATGGCACCGGCATGGCACCGGCATGGCACGGAATGGCACGGCATGGCACGGCATGGCACTGGCATGGCACGGCATGGCACCGGCATGGCACGGCATGGCACCGGCATGGCACCGGCATGGCACGGCATGGCACCGGCATGGCACGGCATGGCACCGGCATGGCACGGCATGGCACCGGCATGGCACGGCATGGCACCGGCATGGCACGGCATGGCACCGGCATGGCACGGCATGGCACCGGCATGGCACGGCATGGCACCGGCATGGCACGGCATGGCACCGGCATGGCACGGCATGGCACCGGCATGGCACGGCATGGCACCGGCATGGCACGGCATGGCACCGGCATGGCACGGCATGGCACGGCATGGCACGGCATGGCACGGCATGGAATGGCATGGAATGGCATGGCACGGCATGGAATGGCATGGAATGGCATGGAATGGCATGGAATGGCATGGAATGGCATGGAATGGCATGGAATGGCATGGCACGGCATGGCACGGCATGGCACGGCATGGCACGGCATTGAATGGCATGGAATGGCATGGAATGGCATGGAATGGCATGGAATGGCATGGAATGGCATGGAATGGCATGGAATGGCATGGAATGGCCTGGAATTGCATGGAATGGCATGGAATGGCATGGAATGGCATGGAATGGCATGGAATGGCATGGAATGGCACGGCATGGCACGGGAATGGCACGGCATGGCACCGGCATGGCACGGCATGGCACCGGCATGGCACGGCATGGCACCGGCATGGCACGGCATGGCACCGGCATGGCACCGGCATGGCACCGGCATGGCACGGCATTGCACCGGCATGGCACGGCATGGCACGGCATGGCACCGGCATGGCACGGCATGGCACCGGCATGGCACGGCATGGCACCGGCATGGCACCGGCATGGCACGGCATGGCACCGGCATGGCACGGCATGGCACCGGCATGGCACGGCATGGCACCGGCATGGCACGGCATGGCACGGCATGGCACGGCATGGCACGGCATGGCACGGCATGGCACGGCATGGCACGGCATGGCACGGCATGGCACGGCATGGCACGGCATGGCACGGCATGGCACGGCATGGCACCGGCATGGAATGGCATGGAATGGCATGGAATGGCATGGAATGGCATGGCACGGCATTGAATGGCATGGAATGGCATGGCACGGCATTGAATGGCATGGCACGGCATTGAATGGCATGGAATGGCATGGAATGGCATGGAATGGCATGGAATGGCATGGAATGGCATGGAATGGCATGGAATGGCATGGAATGGCATGGAATGGCATGGAATGGCATGGAATGGCATGGAATGGCATGGAATGCCATGGAAT
Source organism: Cryptus armator (assembly GCA_963971235.1). Lineage (NCBI taxonomy): Eukaryota > Metazoa > Arthropoda > Insecta > Hymenoptera > Ichneumonidae > Cryptus > Cryptus armator. The sequence goes on along the minus strand of CAXARG010000249.1, from coordinate 855,485 downwards.
GGCATGGAATGGCATGGAATGGCATGGAATGGCATGGAATGGCATGGAATGGCATGGAATGGCATGGAATGGCATGGCACCGGCATGGAATGGCATGGAATGGCATGGAATGGCATGGAATGGCATGGCACGGGCATGGCACCGGCATGGCACCGGCATGGCACCGGCATGGCACGGCATGGCACCGGCATGGCACGGCATGGCACCGGCATGGCACGGCATGGCACCGGCATGGCACGGCATGGCACCGGCATGGCACCGGCATGGCACCGGCATGGCACCGGCATGGCACGGCATGGCACCGGCATGGCACCGGCATGGCACGGCATGGCACCGGCATGGCACGGCATGGCACCGGCATGGCACCGGCATGGCACGGCATGGCACCGGCATGGCACGGCATGGCACCGGCATGGCACGGCATGGCACCGGCATGGCACGGCATGGCACGGCATGGAATGGCATGGAATGGCATGGAATGGCATGGAATGGCATGGAATGGCATGGAATGGCATGGAATGGCATGGAATGGCATGGAATTGCATGGAATGGCATGGAATGGCATGGAATAGCATGGCACCGGCATGGAATAGCATGGCACCGGCATGGAATGGCATGGAATGGCATGGAATGGCATGGAATGGCATGGAATGGCATGGCACCGGCATGGCACCGGCATGGCACCGGCATGGCACGGAATGGCATGGAATGGCATGGAATGGCATGGAATGGCATGGCACCGGCATGGCACCGGCATGGCACGGCATGGCACGGCATGGCACCGGCATGGCACGGCATGGCACCGGCATGGCACGGCATGGCACCGGCATGACACGGCATGGCACCGGCATGGCACGGCATGGAATGGCATGGAATGGCATGGAATGGCATGGAATGGCATGGAATGGCATGGAATGGCATGGAATGGCATGGAATGGCATGGAATGGCATGGAATGGCATGGAATGGCATGGAATTGCATGGAATGGCATGGAATGGCATGGAATGGCATGGCACCGGCATGGAATGGCATGGAATGGCATGGAATGGCATGGCACCGGCATGGCACCGGCATGGCACCGGCATGGCACCGGCATGGCACGGAATGGCACGGCATGGCACGGCATGGCACCGGCATGGCACGGCATGGCACCGGCATGGCACGGCATGGCACCGGCATGGCACGGCATGGCACCGGCATGGCACGGCATGGCACCGGCATGGCACCGGCATGGCACGGCATGGCACCGGCATGGCACGGCATGGCACCGGCATGGCACGGCATGGCACCGGCATGGCACGGCATGGCACCGGCATGGCACGGCATGGCACCGGCATGGCACGGCATGGCACCGGCATGGCACGGCATGGCACCGGCATGGCACGGCATGGCACCGGCATGGCACGGCATGGCACGGCATGGAATGGCATGGAATGGCATGGAATGGCATGGAATGGCATGGAATGGCATGGAATGGCATGGAATGGCATGGCACGGCATGGCACGGCATGGCACGGCATGGCACGGCATTGAATGGCATGGAATGGCATGGAATGGCATGGAATGGCATGGAATGGCATGGAATGGCATGGAATGGCATGGAATGGCCTGGAATTGCATGGAATGGCATGGAATGGCATGGAATGGCATGGAATGGCATGGAATGGCATGGAATGGCACGGCATGGCACCGGAATGGCACGGCATGGCACCGGCATGGCACGGCATGGCACCGGCATGGCACGGCATGGCACCGGCATGGCACGGCATGGCACCGGCATGGCACCGGCATGGCACCGGCATGGCACGGCATGGCACCGGCATGGCACGGCATGGCACGGCATGGCACCGGCATGGCACGGCATGGCACCGGCATGGCACGGCATGGCACCGGCATGGCACGGCATGGCACCGGCATGGCACGGCATGGCACCGGCATGGCACCGGCATGGCACGGCATGGCACCGGCATGGCACGGCATGGCACCGGCATGGCACGGCATGGCACGGCATGGCACCGGCATGGCACGGCATGGCACCGGCATGGCACGGCATGGCACCGGCATGGCACGGCATGGCACCGGCATGGCACCGGCATGGCACGGCATGGCACCGGCATGGCACGGCATGGCACCGGCATGGCACGGCATGGCACCGGCATGGCACCGGCATCGCACGGCATGGCACCGGCATGGCACGGCATGGCACGGCATGGCACCGGCATGGCACGGCATGGCACCGGCATGGCACGGCATGGCTCCGGCATGGCACCGGCATGGCACCGGCATGGCATGGCATGGCACCGGCATGGCACGGCATGGCACCGGCATGGCACGGCATGGCACCGGCATGGCACGGCATGGCACCGGCATGGCACGGCATGGCACCGGCATGGCACGGCATGGCACGGCATGGCACGGCATGGAATGGCATGGAATGGCATGGAATGGCATGGAATGGCATGGAATGGCATGGAATGGCATGGAATGGCATGGAATGGCATGGAATGGCATGGAATGGCATGGAATGGCATGGAATGGCATGGAATGGCATGGAATGGCGTGGAATGGCATGGAATGGCATGGAATGGCATGGAATGGCATGGAATGGCATGGAATGGCATGGAATGGCATGGAATGGCATGGAATGGCACGGCATGGCACGGGAATGGCACGGCATGGCACCGGCATGGCACGGCATGGCACCGGCATGGCACGGCATGGCACCGGCATGGCACGGCATGGCACCGGCATGGCACCGGCATGGCACCGGCATGGCACGGCATTGCACCGGCATGGCACGGCATGGCACGGCATGGCACCGGCATGGCACGGCATGGCACCGGCATGGCACGGCATGGCACCGGCATGGCACCGGCATGGCACGGCATGGCACCGGCATGGCACGGCATGGCACCGGCATGGCACGGCATGGCACCGGCATGGCACGGCATGGCACGGCATGGCACGGCATGGCACGGCATGGCACGGCATGGCACCGGCATGGCACGGCATGGCACCGGCATGGCACGGCATGGCACCGGCATGGCACGGCATGGCACGGCATGGCACCGGCATGGCACGGCATGGCACCGGCATGGCACGGCATGGCACCGGCATGGCACGGCATGGCACCGGCATGGCACCGGCATGGCACGGCATGGCACCGGCATGGCACGGCATGGCACCGGCATGGCACGGCATGGCACCGGCATGGCACCGGCATCGCACGGCATGGCACCGGCATGGCACGGCATGGCACGGCATGGCACCGGCATGGCACGGCATGGCACCGGCATGGCACGGCATGGCTCCGGCATGGCACCGGCATGGCACCGGCATGGCATGGCATGGCACCGGCATGGCACGGCATGGCACCGGCATGGCACGGCATGGCACCGGCATGGCACGGCATGGCACCGGCATGGCACGGCATGGCACCGGCATGGCACGGCATGGCACCGGCATGGCACGGCATGGCACGGCATGGCACGGCATGGAATGGCATGGAATGGCATGGAATGGCATGGAATGGCATGGAATGGCATGGAATGGCATGGAATGGCATGGAATGGCATGGAATGGCATGGAATGGCATGGAATGGCATGGAATGGCATGGAATGGCATGGAATGGCATGGAATGGCATGGAATGGCATGGAATGGCATGGAATGGCATGGAATGGCATGGAATGGCATGGAATGGCATGGAATGGCATGGAATGGCATGGAATGGCATGGAATGGCATGGAATGGCATGGAATGGCATGGAATGGCATGGCACGGCATTGAATGGCATGGAATGGCATGGAATGGCATGGAATGGAATGGAATGGCATGGAATGGCATGGAATGGCATGGAATGGCATGGAATGGCATGGAATGGCATGGAATGGCATGGAATGGCATGTCACCGGCATGGAATGGCATGTCACCGGCATGGAATGGCATGGAATGGCATGGCACCGGCATGGAATGGCATGGCACCGGCATGGCACGGAATGGCATGGAATGGCATGGAATGGCATGGAATGGCATGGAATGGCATGGAATGGCATGGAATGGCATGGAATGGCATGGAATGGCATGGAATGGCATGGAATGGCATGGAATGGCATGGAATGGCATGGAATGGCATGGAATGGCACGGCATGGCACCGGCATGGCACGGCATGGCACGGCATGGCACGGCATGGCACCGGCATGGCACGGCATGGCACCGGCATGGCACGGCATGGCACGGCATGGCACGGCATGGCACGGCATGGCACGGCATGGCACGGCATGGCACGGCATGGCACGGCATGGCACGGCATGGCACGGCATGGCACGGCATGGCACGGCATGGAATGGCATGGAATGGCATGGAATGGCATGGCACCGCATGGCACGGCATGGAATGGCATGGAATGGCATGGAATGGCATGGAATGGCATGGAATGGCATGGAATGGCATGGAATGGCATGGAATGGCATGGAATGGCATGGCACGGCATTGAATGGCATGGAATGGCATGGAATGGCATGGAATGGCATGGAATGGCATGGAATGGCATGGAATGGCATGGACTGGCATGGAATGGCATGGAATGGCATGGAATGGCATGGAATGGCATGGAATGGCATGGAATGGCATGGAATGGCATGGAATGGCATGGAATGGCATGGAATGGCATGGAATGGCATGGAATGGCATGGAATGGCATGGAATGGCATGGAATGGCATGGAATGGCATGGCACCGGCATGGCACGGAATGGCATGGAATGGCATGGAATGGCACGGCATGGCACCGGAATGGCACGGCATGGCACCGGCATGGCACGGCATGGCACCGGCATGGCACGGCATGGCACCGGCATGGCACCGGCATGGCACCGGCATGGCACCGGCATGGCACCGGCATGCCACGGCATGGCACGGCATGGCACCGGCATGGCACGGCATGGCACCGGCATGGCACGGCATGGCACCGGCATGGCACCGGCATGGCACGGCATGGCACCGGCATGGCACGGCATGGCACCGGCATGGCACGGCATGGCACGGCATGGCACGGCATGGCACGGCATGGCACGGCATGGCACGGCATGGCACGGCATGGCACGGCATGGCACGGCATGGCACGGCATGGCACGGCATGGAATGGCATGGAATGGCATGGAATGGCATGGCACCGCATGGCACGGCATGGCACCGCATGGCACGGCATGGCACGGCATGGCACGGCATTGAATGGCATGGAATGGCATGGAATGGCATGGAATGGCATGGAATGGCATGGAATGGCATGGAATGGCATGGAATGGCATGGAATGGCATGGAATTGCATGGAATGGCATGGAATGGCATGGAATGGCATGGAATGGCATGGAATGGCATGGAATGGCATGGAATGGCATGGAATGGCATGGAATGGCATGGAATGGCATGGAATGGCATGGAATGGCATGGAATGGCATGGAATGGCATGGAATGGCATGGAATGGCATGGAATTGCATGGAATGGCATGGAATGGCATGGAATGGCATGGCACCGGCATGGCACCGGCATGGCACGGCATGGCACCGGCATGGAATGGCATGGCACCGGCATGGCACGGCATGGCACGGCATGGCACGGAATGGCATGGAATGGCATGGAATGGCATGGAATGGCATGGAATGGCATGGAATGGCATGGAATGGCATGGAATGGCATGGAATGGCATGGAATGGCATGGAATGGCATGGAATGGCATGGAATGGCATGGAATGGCATGGAATGGCATGGAATGGCATGGAATGGCATGGAATGGCATGGAATGGCATGGAATGGCATGGAATGGCATGGAATGGCATGGAATGGCATGGAATGGCATGGAATGGCATGGAATGGCATGGAATGGCATGGAATGGCATGGAATGGCATGGAATGGCATGGCACCGGCATGGCACGGCATGGCACCGGCATGGCACCGGCATGGCACCGGCATGGCACCGGCATGGCACCGGCATGGCACCGGCATGGCACCGGCATGGCACCGGCATGGCACGGCATGGCACCGGCATGGCACGGCATGGCACCGGCATGGCACGGCATGGCACCGGCATGGCACGGCATGGCACCGGCATGGCACCGGCATGGCACGGCATGGCACCGGCATGGCACGGCATGGCACCGGCATGGCACGGCATGGCACGGCATGGCACCGGCATGGCACGGCATGGCACCGGCATGGCACGGCATGGCTCCGGCATGGCACCGGCATGGCACCGGCATGGCATGGCATGGCACCGGCATGGCATGGCATGGCACCGGCATGGCACGGCATGGCACCGGCATGGCACGGCATGGCACCGGCATGGCACGGCATGGCACCGGCATGGCACGGCATGGAATGGCATGGAATGGCATGGAATGGCATGGAATGGCATGGAATGGCATGGAATGGCATGGAATGGCATGGAATGGCATGGAATGGCATGGAATGGCATGGAATGGCATGGAATGGCATGGAATGGCATGGAATGGCATGGAATGGCATGGAATGGCATGGAATGGCATGGAATGGCATGGAATGGCATGGAATGGCATGGAATGGCATGGAATGGCATGGAATGGCATGGAATGGCATGGAATGGCATGGAATGGCATGGAATGGCATGGAATGGCATGGAATGGCATGGAATGGCATGGCACGGCATTGAATGGCATGGAATGGCATGGAATGGCATGGAATGGAATGGAATGGCATGGAATGGCATGGAATGGCATGGAATGGCATGGAATGGCATGGAATGGCATGGAATGGCATGGAATGGCATGGAATGGCATGGAATGGCATGTCACCGGCATGGAATGGCATGTCACCGGCATGGAATGGCATGGAATGGCATGGCACCGGCATGGAATGGCATGGCACCGGCATGGCACGGAATGGCATGGAATGGCATGGAATGGCATGGAATGGCATGGAATGGCATGGAATGGCATGGAATGGCATGGAATGGCATGGAATGGCATGGAATGGCATGGAATGGCATGGAATGGCATGGAATGGCATGGAATGGCATGGAATGGCATGGAATGGCATGGAATGGCATGGAATGGCATGGAATGGCATGGAATGGCATGGAATGGCATGGAATGGCATGGAATGGCATGGAATGGCATGGAATGGCATGGAATGGCATGGCACGGCATTGAATGGCATGGAATGGCATGGAATGGCATGGAATGGCATGGAATGGCATGGAATGGCATGGAATGGCATGGAATGGCATGGAATGGCATGGAATGGCATGGAATGGCATGGCACCGGCATGGCACGGAATGGCATGGAATGGCATGGAATGGCATGGAATGGCATGGAATGGCATGGAATGGCATGGAATGGCATGGAATGGCATGGAATGGCATGGAATGGCATGGAATGGCATGGAATGGCATGGAATGGCATGGAATGGCATGGAATGGCATGGAATGGCATGGAATGGCATGGAATGGCATGGAATGGCATGGAATGGCATGGAATGGCATGGAATGGCATGGAATGGCATGGAATGGCATGGAATGGCATGGAATGGCATGGAATGGCATGGAATGGCATGGAATGGCATGGAATGGCATGGAATGGCATGGAATGGCATGGAATGGCATGGAATGGCATGTCACCGGCATGGAATGGCATGTCACCGGCATGGAATGGCATGTCACCGGCATGGAATGGCATGGAATGGCATGGCACCGGCATGGCACGGCATGGCACGGCATGGCACGGAATGGCATGGAATGGCATGGAATGGCATGGAATGGCATGGAATGGCATGGAATGGCATGGAATGGCATGGAATGGCATGGAATGGCATGGAATGGCATGGAATGGCATGGAATGGCATGGAATGGCATGGAACGGCATGGAATGGCATGGCACGGCATTGAATGGCATGGAATGGCATGGAATGGCATGGAATGGCATGGAATGGCATGGAATGGCATGGAATGGCATGGAATGGCATGGAATGGCATGGAATGGCATGGAATGGCATGGAATGGCATGGAATGGCATGGAATGGCATGGAATGGCATGGAATGGCATGGAATGGCATGGAATGGCATGGAATGGCATGGAATGGCATGGAATGGCATGGAATGGCATGGAATGGCATGGAATGGCATGGAATGGCATGGAATGGCATGGAATGGCATGGAATGGCATGGAATGGCATGGCACCGGCATGGCACGGAATGGCATGGAATGGCATGGAATGGCATGGAATGGCATGGAATGGCATGGAATGGCATGGAATGGCATGGCACCGGCATGGCACCGGCATGGCACCGGCATGGCACGGCATGGCACCGGCATGGCACGGCATGGCACCGGCATGGCACCGGCATGGCACCGGCATGGCACGGCATGGCACCGGCATGGCACGGCATGGCACGGCGTGGCACGGCATGGCACGGCATGGCACGGCATGGCACCGGCATGGCACGGCATGGCACCGGCATGGCACGGCATGGCACCGGCATGGCACGGCATGGCACCGGCATGGCACGGCATGGCACCGGCATGGCACGGCATGGCACGGCATGGCACGGCATGGCACCGGCATGGCACGGCATGGCACCGGCATGGCACGGCATGGCACCGGCATGGCACGGCATGGCACCGGCATGGCACGGCATGGCACCGGCATGGCACGGCATGGCACGGCATGGAATGGCATGGCACGGCATGGAATGGCATTGAATGGCATTGAATGGCATGGAATGGCATGGAATGGCATGGAACGGCATGGCACCGCATGGCACGGCATGGCACGGCATGGCACGGCATGGCACGGCATTGAATGGCATGGAATGGCATGGAATGGCATGGAATGGCATGGAATGGCATGGAATGGCATGGAATGGCATGGAATGGCATGGAATGGCATGGAATGGCATGGAATGGCATGGAATGGCATGGAATGGCATGGAATGGCATGGAATGGCATGGCACCGGCATGGCACGGCATGGCACGGCATGGCACCGGCATGGCACGGCATGGCACCGGCATGGCACGGCATGGCACCGGCATGGCACGGCATGGCACCGGCATGGCACCGGCATGGCACGGCATGGCACCGGCATGGCACGGCATGGCACCGGCATGGCACGGCATGGCACGGCATGGCACCGGCATGGCACGGCATGGCTCCGGCATGGCACCGGCATGGCACCGGCATGGCATGGCATGGCACCGGCATGGCATGGCATGGCACCGGCATGGCACGGCATGGCACCGGCATGGCACGGCATGGCACCGGCATGGCACGGCATGGCACCGGCATGGCACGGCATGGCACGGCATGGCACGGCATGGAATGGCATGGAATGGCATGGAATGGCATGGAATGGCATGGAATGGCATGGAATGGCATGGAATGGCATGGAATGGCATGGAATGGCATGGAATGGCATGGAATGGCATGGAATGGCATGGAATGGCATGGCACGGCATTGAATGGCATGGAATGGCATGGAATGGCATGGAATGGAATGGAATGGCATGGAATGGCATGGAATGGCATGGAATGGCATGGAATGGCATGGAATGGCATGGAATGGCATGGAATGGCATGGAATGGCATGGAATGGCATGGAATGGCATGGAATGGCATGGAATGGCATGTCACCGGCATGGAATGGCATGTCACCGGCATGGAATGGCATGGAATGGCATGGCACCGGCATGGAATGGCATGGCACCGGCATGGCACGGAATGGCATGGAATGGCATGGAATGGCATGGAATGGCATGGAATGGCATGGAATGGCATGGAATGGCATGGAATGGCATGGAATGGCATGGAATGGCATGGAATGGCATGGAATGGCATGGAATGGCATGGAATGGCATGGAATGGCATGGAATGGCATGGAATGGCATGGAATGGCATGGAATGGCATGGAATGGCATGGCACCGGCATGGCACCGGCATGGCACGGCATGGCACCGGCATGGAATGGCATGGCACCGGCATGGCACGGCATGGCACGGCATGGCACGGAATGGCATGGAATGGCATGGAATGGCATGGAATGGCATGGAATGGCATGGAATGGCATGGAATGGCATGGAATGGCATGGAATGGCATGGAATGGCATGGAATGGCATGGAATGGCATGGAATGGCATGGAATGGCATGGAATGGCATGGAATGGCATGGCACGGCATTGAATGGCATGGAATGGCATGGAATGGCATGGAATGGCATGGAATGGCATGGAATGGCATGGAATGGCATGGAATGGCATGGAATGGCATGGAATGGCATGGAATGGCATGGAATGGCATGGAATGGCATGGAATGGCATGGAATGGCATGGAATGGCATGGAATGGCATGGAATGGCATGGCACCGGCATGGCACGGAATGGCATGGAATGGCATGGAATGGCATGGAATGGCATGGAATGGCATGGAATGGCATGGAATGGCATGGAATGGCATGGAATGGCATGGAATGGCATGGAATGGCATGGAATGGCATGGAATGGCATGGAATGGCATGGAATGGCATGGAATGGCATGGAATGGCATGGAATGGCATGGAATGGCATGGAATGGCATGGAATGGCATGGAATGGCATGGAATGGCATGGAATGGCATGGAATGGCATGGAATGGCATGGAATGGCATGGAATGGCATGGAATGGCATGGAATGGCATGGAATGGCATGGAATGGCATGGAATGGCATGGAATGGCATGGAATGGCATGTCACCGGCATGGAATGGCATGTCACCGGCATGGAATGGCATGTCACCGGCATGGAATGGCATGGAATGGCATGGCACCGGCATGGCACGGCATGGCACGGCATGGCACGGAATGGCATGGAATGGCATGGAATGGCATGGAATGGCATGGAATGGCATGGAATGGCATGGAATGGCATGGAATGGCATGGAACGGCATGGAATGGCATGGCACGGCATTGAATGGCATGGAATGGCATGGAATGGCATGGAATGGCATGGAATGGCATGGAATGGCATGGAATGGCATGGAATGGCATGGAATGGCTTGGAATGGCATGGAATGGCATGGAATGGCATGGAATGGCATGGAATGGCATGGAATGGCATGGAATGGCATGGAATGGCATGGAATGGCATGGAATGGCATGGAATGGCATGGAATGGCATGGAATGGCATGGAATGGCATGGAATGGCATGGAATGGCATGGAATGGCATGGAATGGCATGGAATGGCATGGAATGGCATGGAATGGCATGGAATGGCATGGAATGGCATGGAATGGCATGGAATGGCATGGAATGGCATGGAATGGCATGGAATGGCATGGAATGGCATGGAATGGCATGGAATGGCATGGAATGGCATGGAATGGCATGGAATGGCATGGAATGGCATGGAATGGCATGGAATGGCATGGAATGGCATGGAATGGCATGGCACCGGCATGGCACGGAATGGCATGGAATGGCATGGAATGGCATGGAATGGCATGGAATGGCATGGAATGGCATGGCACCGGCATGGCACCGGCATGGCACCGGCATGGCACGGCATGGCACCGGCATGGCACCGGCATGGCACGGCATGGCACCGGCATGGCACCGGCATGGCACCGGCATGGCACGGCATGGCACCGGCATGGCACGGCATGGCACGGCGTGGCACGGCATGGCACGGCATGGCACGGCATGGCACCGGCATGGCACGGCATGGCACCGGCATGGCACGGCATGGCACCGGCATGGCACGGCATGGCACCGGCATGGCACGGCATGGCACCGGCATGGCACGGCATGGCACCGGCATGGCACGGCATGGCACCGGCATGGCACGGCATGGCACCGGCATGGCACGGCATGGCACCGGCATGGCACGGCATGGCACCGGCATGGCACGGCATGGCACGGCATGGAATGGCATGGCACGGCATGGAATGGCATTGAATGGCATTGAATGGCATGGAATGGCATGGAATGGCATGGAACGGCATGGCACCGCATGGCACGGCATGGCACGGCATGGCACGGCATGGCACGGCATTGAATGGCATGGAATGGCATGGAATGGCATGGAATGGCATGGAATGGCATGGAATGGCATGGAATGGCATGGAATGGCATGGAATGGCATGGAATGGCATGGAATGGCATGGAATGGCATGGAATGGCATGGAATGGCATGGAATGGCATGGAATGGCATGGAATGGCATGGAATGGCATGGAATGGCATGGAATGGCATGGAATGGCATGGAATGGCATGGAATGGCATGGAATGGCATGGAATGGCATGGAATGGCATGGAATGGCATGGAATGGCATGGAATGGCATGGAATGGCATGGAATGGCATGGAATGGCATGGAATGGCATGGAATGGCATGGAATGGCATGGAATGGCATGGAATGGCATGGAATGGCATGGAATGGCATGGAATGGCATGGAATGGCATGGCACCGGCATGGAATGGCATGGAATGGCATGGAATGGCATGGCACCGGCATGGCACCGGCATGGCACCGGCATGGCACGGCATGGCACCGGCATGGCACGGCATGGCACGGAATGGCATGGAATGGCATGGAATGGCATGGAATGGCATGGAATGGCATGGAATGGCATGGAATGGCATGGAATGGCATGGAATGGCATGGAATGGCATGGAATGGCATGGAATGGCATGGAATGGCATGGAATGGCATGGAATGGCATGGAATGGCATGGAATGGCATGGAATTGCATGGAATGGCATGGAATGGCATGGAATGGCATGGCACCGGCATGGAATGGCATGGAATGGCATGGAATGGCATGGCACCGGCATGGCACCGGCATGGCACCGGCATGGCACGGAATGGCACGGCATGGCACGGCATGGCACCGGCATGGCACGGCATGGCACCGGCATGGCACGGCATGGCACCGGCATGGCACCGGCATGGCACGGCATGGCACCGGCATGGCACGGCATGGCACCGGCATGGCACGGCATGGCACCGGCATGGCACGGCATGGCACCGGCATGGCACGGCATGGCACCGGCATGGCACGGCATGGCACCGGCATGGCACGGCATGGCACCGGCATGGCACGGCATGGAATGGCATGGAATGGCATGGAATGGCATGGAATGGCATGGAATGGCATGGAATGGCATGGAATGGCATGGAATGGCATGGCACGGCATGGCACGGCATGGCACGGCATTGAATGGCATGGAATGGCATGGAATGGCATGGAATGGCATGGAATGGCATGGAATGGCATGGAATGGCATGGAATGGCCTGGAATTGCATGGAATGGCATGGAATGGCATGGAATGGCATGGAATGGCATGGAATGGCATGGAATGGCATGGCACCGGCATGGCACCGGCATGGCACCGGCATGGCACGGCATGGCACCGGCATGGCACGGCATGGCACCGGAATGGCACGGCATGGCACCGGCATGGCACGGCATGGCACCGGCATGGCACGGCATGGCACCGGCATGGCACGGCATGGCACCGGCATGGCACCGGCATGGCACCGGCATGGCACGGCATGGCACCGGCATGGCACGGCATGGCTCCGGCATGGAATGGCATGGAATGGCATGGAATGGCATGGAATGGCATGGAATGGCATGGAATGGCATGGAATGGCATGGAATGGCATGGAATGGCATGGAATGGCATGTCACCGGCATGGAATGGCATGTCACCGGCATGGAATGGCATGGAATGGCATGGCACCGGCATGGCACCGGCATGGCACGGCATGGCACCGGCATGGCACGGCATGGCTCCGGCATGGAATGGCATGGAATGGCATGGAATGGCATGGAATGGCATGGAATGGCATGGAATGGCATGGAATGGCATGGAATGGCATGGCACGGCATGGAATGGAATGGCATGGAATGGCATGGAATGGCATGGAATGGCATGGAATGGCATGGAATGGCATGGAATGGCATGGAATGGCATGGAATGGCATGGAATGGCATGGAATGGCATGGAATGGCATGGAATGGCATGGAATGGCATGGAATGGCATGGAATGGCATGGAATGGCATGGAATGGCATGGAATGGCATGGAATGGCATGGAATGGCATGTCACCGGCATGGAATGGCATGTCACCGGCATGGAATGGCATGGAATGGCATGGCACCGGCATGGCACGGAATGGCATGGAATGGCATGGAATGGCATGGAATGGCATGGAATGGCATGGAATGGCATGGAATGGCATGGAATGGCATGGAATGGCATGGAATGGCATGGAATGGCATGGAATGGCATGGAATGGCATGGAATGGCATGGAATGGCATGGAATGGCATGGAATGGCATGGAATGGCATGGAATGGCATGGAATGGCATGGAATGGCATGGAATGGCATGGAATGGCATGGAATGGCATGGAATGGCATGGAATGGCATGGAATGGCATGGAATGGCATGGAATGGCATGGAATGGCATGGAATGGCATGGAATGGCATGGAATGGCATGGAATGGCATGGAATGGCATGGAATGGCATGGAATGGCATGGAATGGCATGGAATTGCATGGAATGGCATGGAATTGCATGGAATGGCATGGAATGGCATGGAATGGCATGGCACCGGCATGGAATGGCATGGAATGGCATGGAATGGCATGGAATGGCATGGAATGGCATGGCACCGGCATGGCACCGGCATGGCACCGGCATGGCACCGGCATGGCACCGGCATGGCACGGAATGGCACGGCATGGCACGGCATGGCACCGGCATGGCACGGCATGGCACCGGCATGGCACGGCATGGCACCGGCATGGCACCGGCATGGCACGGCATGGCACCGGCATGGCACGGCATGGCACCGGCCTGGCACGGCATGGCACCGGCATGGCACCGGCATGGCACCGGCATGGCACCGGCATGGCACGGCATGGCACCGGAATGGCACGGCATGGCACCGGCATGGCACGGCATGGCACCGGCATGGCACGGCATGGCACCGGCATGGCACGGCATGGCACCGGCATGGCACGGCATGGCACCGGCATGGCACCGGCATGGCACCGGCATGGCACGGCATGGCACGGCATGGCACCGGCATGGCACGGCATGGCACCGGCATGGCACGGCATGGCACCGGCATGGCACCGGCATGGCACGGCATGGCACCGGCATGGCACGGCATGGCACCGGCATGGCACGGCATGGCACCGGCATGGCACGGCATGGCACGGCATGGCACGGCATGGCACGGCATGGCACGGCATGGCACGGCATGGCACGGCATGGCACGGCATGGCACGGCATGGCACGGCATGGCACGGCATGGCACGGCATGGCACGGCATGGCACGGCATGGAATGGCATGGAATGGCATGGAATGGCATGGCACCGCATGGCACGGCATGGCACCGCATGGCACGGCATGGCACCGCATGGCACGGCATGGAATGGCATGGAATGGCATGGAATTGCATGGAATGGCATGGAATGGCATGGAATGGCATGGAATTGCATGGAATGGCATGGAATGGCATGGAATGGCATGGCACCGGCATGGAATGGCATGGAATGGCATGGAATGGCATGGAATGGGATGGAATGGCATGGAATGGCATGGAATGGCATGGAATGGCATGGAATGGCATGGAATGGCATGGAATGGCATGGAATGGCATGGAATGGCATGGAATGGCATGGAATGGCATGGAATGGCATGGAATGGCATGGAATGGCATGGAATGGCATGGAATGGCATGGAATGGCATGGAATGGCATGGAATGGCATGGAATGGCATGGAATGGCATGGAATGGCATGGAATGGCATGGAATGGCATGGAATGGCATGGAATGGCATGGAATGGCATGGAATGGCATGGAATGGCATGGAATGGCATGGAATGGCATGGAATGGCATGGAATGGCATGGAATGGCATGGCACCGGCATGGCACGGCATGGCACCGGCATGGCACCGGCATGGCACCGGCATGGCACCGGCATGGCACCGGCATGGCACCGGCATGGCACCGGCATGGCACGGCATGGCACCGGCATGGCACGGCATGGCACCGGCATGGCACGGCATGGCACCGGCATGGCACGGCATGGCACCGGCATGGCACCGGCATGGCACGGCATGGCACGGCATGGCACCGGCATGGCACGGCATGGCACCGGCATGGCACGGCATGGCACCGGCATGGCACGGCATGGCTCCGGCATGGCACCGGCATGGCACCGGCATGGCATGGCATGGAATGGCATGGAATGGCATGGAATGGCATGGAATGGCATGGAATGGCATGGAATGGCATGGAATGGCATGGAATGGCATGGAATGGAATGGAATGGCATGGAATGGCATGGAATGGCATGGAATGGCATGGAATGGCATGGAATGGCATGTCACCGGCATGGAATGGCATGTCACCGGCATGGAATGGCATGGAATGGCATGGCACCGGCATGGAATGGCATGGCACCGGCATGGCACGGAATGGCATGGAATGGCATGGAATGGCATGGAATGGCATGGAATGGCATGGAATGGCATGGAATGGCATGGAATGGCATGGAATGGCATGGAATGGCATGGAATGGCATGGAATGGCATGGAATGGCATGGAATGGCATGGAATGGCATGGAATGGCATGGAATGGCATGGAATGGCATGGAATGGCATGGAATGGCATGGAATGGCATGGAATGGCATGGAATGGCATGTCACCGGCATGGAATGGCATGTCACCGGCATGGAATGGCATGGAATGGCATGGCACCGGCATGGCACGGCATGGCACGGCATGGCACGGAATGGCATGGAATGGCATGGAATGGCATGGAATGGCATGGAATGGCATGGAATGGCATGGAATGGCATGGAATGGCATGGAATGGCATGGAATGGCATGGAATGGCATGGAATGGCATGGAATGGCATGGAATGGCATGGAATGGCATGGCACGGCATTGAATGGCATGGAATGGCATGGAATGGCATGGAATGGCATGGAATGGCATGGAATGGCATGGAATGGCATGGAATGGCATGGAATGGCATGGAATGGCATGGAATGGCATGGAATGGCATGGAATGGCATGGAATGGCATGGAATGGCATGGAATGGCATGGAATGGCATGGAATGGCATGGAATGGCATGGAATGGCATGGCACCGGCATGGCACGGAATGGCATGGAATGGCATGGAATGGCATGGAATGGCATGGAATGGCATGGAATGGCATGGAATGGCATGGAATGGCATGGAATGGCATGGAATGGCATGGCACCGGCATGGCACCGGCATGGCACGGCATGGCACCGGCATGGCACGGCATGGCACCGGCATGGCACCGGCATGGCACCGGCATGGCACGGCATGGCACCGGCATGGCACGGCATGGCACGGCATGGCACGGCATGGCACGGCATGGCACGGCATGGCACGGCATGGCACCGGCATGGCACGGCATGGCACCGGCATGGCACGGCATGGCACCGGCATGGCACGGCATGGCACCGGCATGGCACGGCATGGCACCGGCATGGCACGGCATGGCACCGGCATGGCACGGCATGGCACCGGTATGGCACGGCATGGCACCGGCATGGCACGGCATGGCACGGCATGGAATGGCATGGCACGGCATGGAATGGCATTGAATGGCATTGAATGGCATGGAATGGCATGGAATGGCATGGAATGGCATGGCACCGCATGGCACGGCATGGCACGGCATTGAATGGCATGGAATGGCACGGCATGGCACGGCATGGCACGGCATGGCACCGGCATGGCACCGGCATGGCACGGCATGGCACCGGCATGGCACGGCATGGCACCGGCATGGCACGGCATGGCACCGGCATGGCACGGCATGGCACCGGCATGGCACGGCATGGCACCGGCATGGCACGGCATGGCACCGGCATGGCACGGCATGGCACGGCATGGAATGGCATGGAATGGCATG